>VWZT01008132.1:1341939-1413085 GCA_013397055.1 Pachycephala philippinensis
ACTGCGTGGAGAACGACCGGCCAGCGGCGGCCCCCGGCTCCCCTCGCGGCGGCCCGGGCGTGGGGCAGCCCCCGGCGCGGCGCGGGGTGGTGTCGGGCGACGACCCGCTGTCGTCGGGCGGCAGCATCGAGGTGGTGGACTTGTACCTGCTGCCCGAGCCCTTCTCCGGGCTGATCGCCGGCGAGTTCGGGCCGCTGCTGGTGCTGAGCTGCCGCGTGTGCCTGGAGGAGAAGCCCATCAAGCCCCTGTCCTGCTGCAAGAAGGCGGTGTGCGAGGAGTGCCTCCGGCGGTACCTCAGCTCCCAGGTACTTCCCTGCGGGCGCTGCCGGGGAGTGCTGGGGGGCTGTGGCCGCATGCTCGGGCAGCCGGGCTAGCCGTGGGGTGCGGAGCGGGAGCGAGCCTTTCCCGTCCCGTACGGAACGCGTTCGGCCGCCACCTGCGTGCGAGCTGCGGGTTCAGCGACCGCCCGTTCCCGAAGCGCTGGTCTGCGCGTTCGCACGCAGCCGGTCGGGCTTGGTCACTTCTGTGTTTTCAGGCTCCTGTCATCTTTACAAGGATTTTCGCTTTGAAATCTCAAACTCTTGCTTTTGCCTGGCTGGCGGCACCAGCTTTCTTTGAAGAGGAGGCCAGGGAGTGATAAGGAGCGGAGTTTGGGAGCGCTGGCAGCCGCCTCCGAAGCGGCTCCTGGAGCCGGGGGTTCTGTCCGCTGCCACTCGGGCTTGCGGATGTTCGGGCCCTTGGCGCAGCCGCTCGGCCTGGTCCTCGCAGGACACATCGCGTTGGGTGTTATGCCAATTATGCAAGGTTAAAATAGTGTGTGTGTGACTATTGGTGAACGATTGCAGTTAACAACTGTAAACAATAACTTATTTGGAGGAAAAAATTTGAAAACACAACTTTTCCATCCTGGGCAGATAGCTGGCATATAGGGTGCTTACATGTTCATCACTGTTTTGTCAGTCAGATCTGCTGTTTCAAACCAAAATCAGCAGCTTGATAACTAAACTCTGTCTTTGATAATGTTTTCAGTAGCTAGTTTAGCACCACAGAATATTTGTGTGTTTTGTGCTGCTAGTGTAGTCATACCCTAAACACGAAGAACAATGGGAGAAGTATGGTGTATGTGGGAAAAACAAAACCAACTAAACCCTTTGCTTACCAGCTTTGTGCTTTTATTCAGCAGAAATTTTTAGACCGTGCCTAGTGGAGATGTGCTAGCTTGGTGGTGGAATGAATTTTTACACCTGTTGGGGCTTGGTGCTGTGCTGGGGCATTTTGTGCTCCTACTAGGCTGTGCATGTAGGGAAGGGATGGATGGTTGGTTACACTTATCCCTGCTCTGTATAAATAGTTGACAGGCCTCTTCTGACCAGAGTACATTTCACTGCCTGGAAATTGCACGTGCTACCAGAAGTCAAGTAGTTACTCCTTTCTGGGCCCTGGTAGCCTGTGTAGCATTTGCTGGTGCTGGTAGCATTTCTTCTGGCTAATAGTAAACTCACTAGCATTTTTATGATCTGGTTTAGATAACAGTGAAGAGCTTAACTTGGGAACTGGTGGATTGGCTGGTCAGAGTTATGTTTTGTGTGTTTCCTGTAACACTGAAACTCAGGAACACTTAATAAGCCTTCTTGAGACTTTGTGCACAGAGACTAGAATTATTTGATTTGTAGTTAAGTGGTAGACTGGGAATTCTCACTAAGTTTTTAGATTATATTGTCAATGCACATTTGTGCCACTTTGATATCTGCCACTGAGGTCATGTGTCAGAATATTGACTTTCATTGAAGCTGGAAATTGCCAAGTGTTGTGATGTCAGGATGGTCTTCCCTATCTTCTGCAGGTGCCTGTAGTTTACAGTGATGTAATGAAAGTTACATGATCTGGTATTCAAAGCCATACTGAAGAACTCTTCTGCCTGGTTTAGGCTGGACTCTTGGAGAATGGAGCAGTAGCTTGGTGGCTGGAATAGCTGACTGGGCTAGGAACCAGGTATATATGTGCTATGAAGTGGGTTTAGCACTGTCCAGGTGTTGGATGTGTATGCAGGGATGCCCCTTTCAAGGAAGCCACCGCTATTGCTAAGCACGCGCAAAGCTGATCCCAGCAGCTGTTGAAAGGTGCCCATATGGCACATAGCCATATGGGTGCTTACTCCTGTTCCTTAAAGGTGGGGCAGGGATACTGATCTTGAGGATTGAGATTCACAGAGCACTTCTGTGGACACGTTGTTACAGAGGCTTTTATGACCAGGCAGAATTTTAGTTGCTTGATAAATTTGTTAGGGAAAAATGAAACAAAATGTAACAAATAACAGTCCAATGTGTTCTTCCCCTATCTTCCTTTTTGAAAAGGACGAGAAAGTGATATTTCTTCAGGAAGAACAAGAAGTGATCTGTCTTTCCTTTGTGCTGTGGAAGGACCCTGTGAGTACCATCCTGGGGAGAGAGAAAGGCTTCTTCGTGTCAGTTATATGAGAAGAATTTCTGGGAAGGATGAATGAAAAGCCAGTATAGGTTAGAAATTGTTACCTTTCATTTTTGAGACTTTTTCATTTTTGAGACTTTTTTTGAGACTTTTTGTAGCAAATTAAAAAGAAAATTTATGAGAAGATCAAAAGAAATAAATGCTGAAAAGCTGTTTTTGTTTGAAAATTTTAAAAGATCTTGCTTTCAGATATGATCAGCCTGATTTAAGAACGTACCTGAAATTGAAAACAAACAAAAAACAACTAAAAAGCAAAACCGCAAGCAGCATTCTGCATAGTTTAGATCTGGTTTCCTTGTCAGAGAAATAACAATCTGGGCCCTGGCTGACTCTGCATCTCTGGAGGAGTGGTCTCTCATGCTGAAAATGTGGAATATGTTGGCAGAAGTATAGCACTTAAAATAATTCATGTTGCCTTTGATGTCTGTGTGTGTTCTCTCACTGAAGAAAGCTATATTCTTCATGATGGCTTCATTGTGATTCCTGAAATAATGTTTAATGGAGTAGCAAAGAAAAAACTCTGTTAATGCACTCTGCTTTCTTCTATGCAAATATATAAGAGCATCAGAACTTCTGCCTTGGAGCCCTTTATAGATCAGAAAATCAGCTGAAGTTTTAGGCATTCTTAAAAGGAATGCCAGATGAAAATATTCCAACTGCAGAGTTTGCTCATCATGTTACCATCATGCTGGAAAAAGAGGGTAACATCTGAAGGTCCTTAGAGGTCAAGTCCAGTCTTTCTTATCACTGGCACCTTGCTGCATAATCCCTTTCAAAGATTTAGTGGCTGGAGCAGAATCTTAGCAGGCGTGCCTGGAATGCCCAGGCCGATCTGGAGCCTGGCTTTGGGAAGTTGCATAACTTTACCTCTGCCTCAATTTAGCTATTCTGTCTCACATCCTGATAGTCACGGAGCCCTCGGGGCTCTTCAGGGTCTGGCTATGACCAGTTGATCTACCATTCACAAAAAGATTCTGTGACTATTTGTTTGGACTCAAAGAAATTGATGCTACAGTAATTGATGGGTATGCATGATGGGTTATCATGGAAGAGGTTGTGGCTTTTACAGCTCAGGATGTGGTGTGGTGGCTTTCACAGCTCAGGATCTGGTGTGGATGCCGCAGAGCCTGAGTCAGGTCCCAGCAAACTCTGTCTCCAGGAGTCGGTGCAGCCCAGAGCTGTTGTTTGTTATGCTTAATGGATGAGGTTGAAGAGTGTGATTGTCTGAAAGGCCAGTGTTCTCCCCTCTGTGGACTCTCAGGTATGTGTGGAGTGAGGTTGGGGTCAAAAGTGTGGAAGAACCATTTCCTGTTCAGCTGGGAGCTGTGGGTTTCTGTACTCTTTCATCCAGTATACAAACTTGGGACAGGGAAGGAAGAACCAGGACACTTAATCTCACAGGTGTAATATTACATCCGTATCACCTTCACCTCCTTCATTTCCCATCTTTCTCTCCATTAAACATGGCACCAAACCCAAGTTATTTCAGAAACTGTGCATACGGAGGTTTGCTGGAAGAGTGATTGACTTCCAAACCTCTCTGGGCTGTTGTATATATTAAAGTCAGAGGGAGCATTTCACTTTTCCTGTAAAATGGCTGCAAAAGTTTTGTAGAAACCTCAGTGCCTGCTTTTTCTACATGCAAATTGGAAAACTTGATAATCCAGTTTTGATCCTGTGCTCATTAGTGATGCTTTATTTTGTAAATCTTGTAACTCTGTTGGAGTAGTCATTCTTATATTAAAAGACTTCGGGTGAGTTAATTTAAACAGCATACTGTATTCTTCATCAGATTTTATGGTGCTTTAATTATAGGAACTCTAATGAGATTAGTAGCCATGAGTAAATCAGAAGGGACTGTTGGGGGTGGGGAGGGACTGCATCAGACGTTTTGTGCATGGTTAGCTTTGGTGCGACAAGAATCCTGCTCTCTTCTGAGCATGAAATGTGGAGATCATCCTCCCTCTGCTCAGGACCTCTTACCAGTCTTTCTCTCTCTGTGACCTGAGATCTTGTTTTTGACCCCTTTCTTTTCTGTGCATGATTTCTTTCTGAAAGAGCTGGAGAAAAAAGAAAAAGCTGCTGACTGTTACAGTCAGGATTTTTGTGGGAAATGTGATTATAAAGCTGCATAGCAAAGAGGAAAATTTAGGAGCAATCTGTATCACATAAAACTAGTACTGGCTTGGAGCTGGAGGGCCTTGACACCTGTGTCTCATCAGGTGCCTGATGGTATCATATAAATGATACATCTTCAAAGCTGTAGTCTGCTGATGAAAACCAGCCAGCAGAAATCTAGGCACCAAGTGCTGAATCATCTGATGGTTAATGAGCTGCTTGTGCCTTGAGTCAAACCAGAGCTCAGAAAGGCCACTGTCATTCAGTGCAGAAGCAGCTCTGTGTTTGCAAGGGTAATTAATCTAAAACCATGCTCTAACACCAGCTACTGAGTTGCTGGGATGGCTGCAAACTGCCTACCAGGAGGTGATGGCAGGGTGAGCGACCACCCCTCCAGCTGACATTGCAAGAACACAGAAGTTTCCAAAGGAGCAAGAGAGGTGCAGGAGGAGAAAAGAACCTGCTGGTTTACAGACTTTCTAAACCAAATCAGCAGCCTCAGCCAGTGTAAGCTGCCTGTGTTCCCGAGGAGGAGAAGGCAGATAGACTTGGTCCATCAGATGTGAGCAGCCTGTAAACTGCAGGAGCTCCTAAACTTCTTCTCTGTCATTTTCAGCAAACAGCTTCTGAAAGTCTGTCGTGTTCTCCTGATGTGTTGTATGCAGTGCCAGTGCCAAAATGCTGTTGTGTAGCCAGATGTCACAGTTTAGGATGATACTCAAGTACCTCTAAGATTGTAAGAGTTAGTCTTTCAAGTTGGCAAGATATATGACAGACTTGTAGTCCATCTTGAATGCTTCTTGGTGAATCCAGTTTGTGCCAAAACTTGAGTTTGGAACAATTTACAAAATCCAGCATTGATAAAAATACTTTGAAACTAATTTTAAAGAAAACTAGTTTTGAGCAAATGATAATAGTGCCTTGTTATCCTAGTGTGTGTAGGCCTAGGTGCTCTGTCAGCATATGAGCACTGTGTGTGGTATGTTTGTTCCCTGTGCAGAAGTAGCTTCAAGCTTATTCTGCATGGGTAGCTATGACTTCCTCTTGTTTGGATAAGTCTTTGCCAGATGTAGAGCTGGAGTTGTGGCTGTCCTTTCTTAGCCATACTGTTATGAAGTGAAGGGTAAGAGAGTGGCTGTTCTTACAGCTAAGAACGTTTTCAGTAAAACTCTGGGATCCGAGATATTGAGAATAGAAAAGATGGTGTCACCTTTGAACAGTTGCCAGAAGGGCTTTTCTGATGGAGAAAGGCCTGAGTTCCTGAGGGGAGGATAAATGGTGTCATGAAATTGCTGATGTTGGTAGTGAGGGGTGAGGGTAAATGTTGGGTGCTACGGTGGTACCATGAGTTCACTGTTGTTTATAGTAATGTTGATTTTGAAGTGTAAAGTCTTCCTGTGAATGGGAAATTGCAGTGGGAGATGGAGAACCAGTTTTGTTTTAGCTGGGGTTGAAACCTAGTTTGAAAATGTGTAATTTCTGTGAAGCAGAAGCCCTCCTTGTCAGCTGTCTCTCACAGCCAGTGTGTTGCACCTCGCTGGTCTGTGGGTGGTGTTGGCATTGGGGACCACAGCCAGGCTGAGCCATCAGTAGATCATCTGCTGCATGCCTTCCTTCTCACTGCTCCCACCAGCTGTTCACAGGAGCTACCAGCCACAGGTATGGAATCAGTCCAGGGAATGTAAAGTTAAATGAGTTGAAAACTGAATTGTTGGGGTTTAATTGCCCAAACAAAAAGAAGTTAAGGAGTTAAAGGAGGGTTGGGAAGCCCTTCAGCTCACCTCTGCCCCATTCCTGCTTCTCCACCCAGAACAGCTGTTCTTCCAACTGCTCTGGGGCCTCTTGGCCCTTCATTCCTCTTTTCTTCTTGTACAAATATCTTGCTTCCTGCTGTCTAAACCAGCTAGGCTCGAGGAAAGTATGTATTTTAAATGGCCAGGATGTCAGTACATTGTCAAAATGATTAAGAGTTGTAAGGGATGTAATTTCTTTAAAAGAATTCGAACTGGAGGCTTCCCCCTGAAGAAGGGCATTGCTTACCCACCCAGGTTTATCTGTCTTTCTGTATGCTTTGTCTGCTTGTGCTTATGTTTCTCTTGTGCTTTTTTTAATGTACTTTCTTGGTGAATTATATTTTAAAAGTAAAAAAGTCCTTGTCTATAGGATTTTATTAGCCAAATACTTACTACTTTTTCTATACCAGAAAAAGTGACAAATTTGCCTAGTGGTGGAGAGCCTATTTAATTTTCGAGTCCATTTTCCAGTACTTGAAAAATTTTCAGTAAAGCAAAGAAATGAATTTTACTTGGAAGTTAAAAATTAGGATGAAAAACAAATTCAAGACTTCACTAAGAGAGAAGAAAATTTTGTGGATTTCATTGCTGAAAGTCAGAAGTTTAACAGTAGTTTAGGCCAGATTTGGAATTAAGCTTGAAAAAGCTTAGATTCTACATTTAAGTCCACATTTACCTTGGATGCTACCTCACTGATTCAGTTTGAGATTGATGTATATTTTCAGTGACAGCCTCATTGGGATGTGCTGCTGCTTTTGTTTACTTACTTAATTGTGGGAAAGGCTGTGCACTATCTGGATTAGAATTCCATGAAAAGGTAAAGAGGTTTATAAGTCTGTCACACTTCCTTATGAGCTTGCTAGTAGACTGTAGAGTACTCATTTTCCCCTATGATGTTTTTATTAAGTACAGCACAAATGATATAAGACTTTGTACTGGAACACAGAAGGGGCAAAGTTTCATTTTCTCAAGCTTACTCATCCTGATGCCACTGTGTATTGTTTTCTACCACTAACATGATATGAATGGCAGCAAAGGCAGGTACCTCTCTAGTTTACTTGATTTGGCTTCCTGATCTCTTAGGAATGGTGGTGTATCAGCTTGGGGGATGTAGGATGGGGATCTGAATTACTCTGTCCCTTTAGCTTGTAGGAAAGGGAAGTCCTATCCAAATTGTTTCAGCTGTGACGTGGCTCTATGGGGGTTGCTCACACAATACAAGGAAGGAAGAAAAGGGAGAAGAAGATTGCTGGGATGGGAAGGGCACGATGATTGTGTAGGAATTGGCTTGCTCCAGAAGGTGGACTTGCTCAGGGTAAGCTTTCACAAAACAAAAGAGAATTGTGAAAACTGGTGGCCTCCATGTAGGGTGGGTCTTTGGCCTCTATTTAAAGCTGCAGCTGAATACGGGCCAGTTTTTCTGGTAAATTGTGGCCAGAAAGTGACATGGGACTAGCTCTTTCTGGGTTCCTATTGGATGGAGGCAGGCAGGAAATAAATCTAGCCTTAAAAAGAAAAAAAAAAATAGTAAGGATTCTAAACACAGTTTAAAGTACAGAACTTCCTGGAAAATAATGGGTTAGTGTTTTACTGAGCTGCTGGAAGACTTTTATACCCCATTGGCAGCAGGGTGGGTGGAGTAGGTAGGTGAAGCCTCCCATCTGTGACACAATTACACAGTGCCTGTGAGAGGTGCCAGATCCCTGCAGAAGCAAAAGGAAGTCCTTCACTATAGTCAATACTATTGCTGCTGTATGGGGGCAAAGAAATGGTGGGGAAGGGCTTCTTAACCTTTCAGCTATTTTAATGTTTCTCACTATGAGAGTGTTAACTGGGGAGAGGACACCTTATGCCTTTCCATTCCAGTGCACCTGTGCAGTGTCAGGTAAAATTTGTCTGCTTAGAGGCCTCACAGGAGCAAGCATATAAGTCGCTCAGTGCTTTTTCTCATGCTTGTGCAGTTCAGTTGTGCAATAGCTTGGAAACTCTGTTTAGTTAACTTTATGGCATTAGCATGCAGCTTAAAAATGGGAAAGAATGTGCAGCTTCAGAGTTCTTTGGAATGGATGGATCTGCAAAAGAGCAAACATGGCCCATAGTATTTAGATGCCTAGTGTTGCATACCAACTACAGAATGTACATGTTAGGGCTCCAGACAGAATTATGGTGATAACATGTTTTATTGTGATGAACTAATCCATATGGAGGTTAGGATAGAAAAGGAGTTGTGAAACACTGGAGTTCAGTCTAAGCGGTGTTGTTGTTAGACACTTATGCATATTGACATATACAGGTCCACCTAGACCTCAAAGCGGTCAAAGTGAAATACAGGATTAAAATCTGGGTATTTCAAAGCATGCACGTATTTAGTGGTCTCCATTTGCCTTATGTAAGGGCAGTGGAAATCAAGCAAACTCAGATGGAAAGTAAATTCAGCCTTACTTTTGTTGTATTTCTAAAGAGTAATTTTCAAACTTCTGAAGATGACCATTCTTTCAAGACATTATTTGGAGTTCTAACTTTATTTTAAATTACTAGCATCTTCCCAGTCAGTAAGATATAAATCTTCCCTGCAGTGAGTTGCAGCTGTTACTGATGGACATCGCTGAGTGCCTTTGTCTCAGCAAAGTGGGTATTTCATGTCAAGGCTTGATTTGTTGTTCTTTCAGTGAAAGTAACTCATCAAATCCTACTTGAATTATACCAGAGTGTAATGCTTCATGAGAACCTCACCCAAGCCATGACAGGTAGTCAGACAAGGCCAGGCTATCACTTCTGGTAAATTAAGGATCTAAAATGAGTTCTGGATCTCATTCTATTTTCTCATTATGTCAAGAAAAGGAGACTTGTCTAAAGCTGAGGGTATACGGTGATTTTAGCTAGCAGTGCTGCTCACCCCAATCTGCTACTTGTTCACTACTATTTGAGCATGATTTTATCCATTATCAGAAAAAAATACCTGGTTTAAAAAGTAACCTCTCACAGTAATTCTTTGCTTCTTTTATTCTTATCCAGTTTCTAACTGTGTTATGCACAATATGCAAATGTTCATTTCACCACAAGGTGGTACTGAAGAAAGTGCTAAGCTGAGCCATTTATTTTGGCAGCAGTGGCAGCCTGTCAGACCAAAACATTTGAAAATGACATATTCAGGAAGGTGACAGATGGGGGTTTTCATTGGAGCTTGATGAAATCAAAACTGCAATTTGGTCCTTTTGCTGCATCATTTCCTCTTTCACAATCCAGACGGAAGTCACAGCTTATCCAGCACCTGAAGGTGCATCTGCACCCACAGCTCTTGGACAGGCAGGGTCCAGGGAGTTACTCCAAGCTGCTCACAGCACTGAGGTGCCCAGTCAAGCCCAGGCTGGTACCCACTGGTCCTGTCTCTGCCGCCTGTGGCTTCATTAAATATGAGCTTTCAACTAGCTGAATTCTAAAGCATCCTCATGTGTTTTGTAACATAGATTATTCCTAAAATAGTCTTACAAGTGAAGTTTTTCATGTGGATATTGTTGCAGGTGAAGAACCTCTGTTTTGATCTTGCTTGTTTCAACAGCTTTAGTTTCTGCAGCCGGGCAATGCCAACTATGATGGTTATTTTCTTGGGAGAAATTTTTTTCTGCACCACAGAGCTCTCAAGGAAATTTCTTGTTGTTCCTAATCTGTTTGAATAACAAGTGAAAAGATGCAGAGCTTAAAATTATAGAAGAATTTGGGGGTTTTATTGTGTGGGTTATGTTGTGTTTTGTTGTTTTTTTGTTTTGGTTTTTTTTTTTTTTTTTTTGTGGGTGGGGATGGGGGGTGTTAGGCTTTTTGGTGTTTTGTTTTGTTTGGGGTTTTTTTTCTGCAAAGACACAAAATGCACATCATTATTGACTATGACATTTAAAAATGTACAGCAGAGCAAGGTACAACACTGACATGGAAGAACTGGTATGCATAATTAGATTTTGATAGTGTTGATAGGTTCTTTTGAGCTTGGTCATACAGTCTCTTGGTATAAAAACCGAAAAATTTCTGTTGAAGAAGACAAACAAAATAATGACTATTCCAACATATTCTTTTCTACTCTGATTTTTTTATGTTTCCATAGGTGTATTGCTTTTGACCCATAAAAATTTTAAGCCTGTTTTTAAAATTAATCTAGATTTTAAGAAAAGTTCTGGCGTGTGCATTGGGCTGTAACTACAGCTTTCACAGGCTAGAAGCACATTTTTTAGTGAGAAGCTTTGAGATGTTTGGGGAAAGGAGAGGAGAGTGGGAGAAGGGTCCTGTTTCATTGCCTCAGTAGTGAACTGGCACC
The DNA here is from genome assembly GCA_013397055.1 of Pachycephala philippinensis. NCBI lineage: Eukaryota > Metazoa > Chordata > Aves > Passeriformes > Pachycephala > Pachycephala philippinensis. The sequence goes on from VWZT01008132.1 coordinate 1,352,644, forward strand.
AGAGGATAAGTTTTCTGATACTAGCTTATCATTTTGCTTCTGTATCGAGTTTCCGTGTAGGAGAATTTTATCTATCCTTGTGGTGAAAAGAAGGAGCAAGGAAGAGGTTTTTGATTATTATTATTTTTCAAGTATGAGCTCGTCCGACTGTTGGAATGTTAGTAGGAGACAGCAGATCTGGGTGAATCATAGCAGATGATGCAAGCAGCTGATAATGATGAAACCACTAAAAACCTGAATGCAGTTTGAGGCTCTAGTACACAGAGGAGAGGAATGAGGCACTTGCACCTGGTGAGGCTTTGTTTGGAATCTTGGGTGCAGTTGGTTGATGCTGGCCAGATGCCAGATACCCGCCAAAGCCTCTCTCACACTCCCCTCCCCAGCTGAACAGGAGAGAAAAGACAACGAGGGGTTCGTGGGTTGAGATAAGGACAGAGAGAGATCACTCGCCAAACACCATCATGGTCAAAACAGAATCAAATTAGAGATATTAATTGAATTTATTGCTAGCAAAATCAGAGCAGGATAATGAGAAGTAAAATAAACCCTTAAAAACACCATCTCCCCACCCTTCCCTCCCTCCGAGCTCCACCTCCTACCGCAGGGCACTAGGAGACAGGGAAGGGGGTTATGGTCAGTTCATCACATCATGAGTTTCTCCCACTGCTCGGGAAGAGAAGTCCTTCCCCTGCTGCACTGTGGGGTCCCTTCCACAGGAGACAGTTCTCCATGAACTTCTCCAATGTGAGCCCATCTCATGGACAACAGTCCTCAAACTGCTGCAGTGTGGGTCACACTCCCACAGGGTGCAGTCCCCCAAGGACAAGCTGCTGCAGCACGGGCCCCTCTCTCCACGGGTCTCCCACAGGGTCACAGCCTCTCCTCAGGCACACACCTGCTCTGGTGTGAGTCTCCTCCAGGGGCTGCAGGTGGATCTCTGCATCCATGTGATCCTCCATGGGCTGCAGGGGCACAGCTGCCTCACCATGGTCTGTACCACAGGCTGCAGAGAAATCCCAACTCCGGTGCCTGGAGCACCTCCTGCCCTTCCTTCTGCACTGACCTTGGTGTTAGCAGGGCTGTTCCTCTCACATATTCTCACCCTGCTCTTCTCTGGCCACAATTACATCTGCACACAACTTTTTTTTCTCTTGTTAAATCTGTTATCCTGGAGGTGTTACCACCATTTCTGATGGGCCCAGCCTTGGCCTGCGGCACATCCATCTTTGGAACCACCAGGGATTGGCTCTGCCGGACATGGAGGAAGCTTCTGGCAGCTTCTCACAGAGGCCACCCCTGTAATCTCTCTCCTCCCACTAGTCCCCCCCCACCTCAAATCAGGGCATGCGAACCCAATAAATCAGGTTTAAGAAAAAAGGCAGGAACCAAGAAGGACTGCAAGGAGAAAAGAGCTCTTGCACAGATGCAGAACTGCTTACTTGAGCATAAGGAGAACTGTTCTCACTGTTTAGACTGTTCTGTCTAAATGCAAGAGGGGGTAATTTGGGTAAGCGCTTGTAAAGAATTTTTGGCACAACACAAAGTAAAAATTGCCAAGAATTAAGTTAAGCTAGAAATCAGTATGAGCCTCTGTCAGAGGGAGGGATTTGGGAGAGTCTTTCCAGTCTCTGAAATTGGGAAGAAAGGTGCAGTATCAGAGGAGTTCTCAAAGCCAGCACCTTCAGTACTCTCAAAAGAAGGCTTTCTGTGTGGCACCACTGTGTGCTGAATTTGGCCCAGTTTGGATGGTAAGGCTGCTTGTGCTTCTCAGTGCACTCTGTTGAGAAGATGGAGTCCAGTGAGGAAGCGGTAGAAGAGTTTTATTCTCTAGTGTTACTTTTTTCCTGACCATTGAAAACAGTAAAATACTTTTTAATGCCCGATGTGCACCTGCAAGCAGCACACATCAAACAGTGCTCTGTATCTGGCATTGTTTTGTCTGTATGGAAGGTATAGTCAAGCGTCTCACACTGGTTTTAGGAGAAACAGCTCTCAAATAAATTTCAGAACTGAGTTTTTGAGACAGTTTCTGGTTAGACTTATCTGGCTGAATCAGAGCAATTTCCAAGCGATTCCTTCCCTCTGCTGGCAGAGGAGAGACTGCGTTGCTGTTACCCGAGTTGACCTAGGCTATAGAGGATGCCTTTGTGAAATAACTCTCCAAGGGAATTCATGCAGGCTGTTGTATAAAGAAACGAGAGAGAACATTTAGCAAAGACCAGTGATTGTTTCAGTTTCCACTGATTGCTTTTACATTAAAACAATGAACAGAACAGATGGTTAAGGTGGAAGAGCTATGTAACATTGAAAAACAATCTCTGAAATCATGTGGTTTGGGCGTGGGGTCTGTTTTGAAAAAAATTTTTTTTTTTTGTGTGTGAAACTAACTGTTACCACCTGGGCAAATTTTCTGTAAATTACTGGAAGGAAGTAGCTGGTTGTTGAATGTCCTTGTCTTTCTGTAGTTTAGCTTTGTGCTTCAGTTGACAGGCTGCAGCATCATCATTTTGGATTTATCTCCTGATATCTAAGTTGTTGTTTTCTCTTTTTGTTTCCTTCCAGTTTTTAATACTAATATCTGACAAGTTTTGTGGGAGGATTTTAGTATTCTTAGAGTACTTATGTTGAGTGCCAGGTAGTCTTTTGGAAGCTCAGGGTGGTTGCAAGGTGGTTTATTGGGGATTATGGTGAAATCCATCCTGGCTCTGGGCCTGGCGTGGTGTACATAGGGAGGGCTTTGCTGCTGAGATGCAATAAACTTTGAGTTTCTGTACTAGCCACAAAATACATCTGCAAACTGTCTATATGAACCTGTTGAAGCTGTTGTGCTCTTTATAGCTGCTTTATGTAGAAGCTAGATCCGCAGGGGAAACAAATAAATCTTTCATAGAGGTAGAGGCTCAGTAGCCATGCACATATGCCTTATGTTTTTAATGTTCTGTATATGTTTGCACCTTTGAAAACTGCAGCATGAAATATTTTTTTTTTTTTAATTCAGTTCGTGTTAAGTTAGGTTTGTACCAGACTAAGCTTGTCTCCTGCAGGATTATATCACTTCGTGTCTCTGAGTTCACTAGTGAAGTCTGTCTGGGAACACAAATTTAATGGAAGCACTGATAGATGTAAATTTTGGCTCTGAAATCAGTATGAGGCACAAGCTGGGTCACAACAAGCCTACTTCTGGGTTTGAACAAACCTTGCACAAACATGAAAACTGATATATGCTGACACCAATAGGCATTGAAACATTGAAAATATTTCTAAAAGTTTTATGGCTTTAATGGATTTCTTCATACATGTAAGCCACGGTGGAAAAACAGATGAGAACTGTATCTGGAATATGTCAGATAATAGTATATGTTGTGTAATGGTCTATTGAAACACCTGAAAAATGCAATGCTACTGTCCAAGTAATAAGATGGATGAAATGAAGTAAATGGCTGGCTGATACATATTTTGAGTGGGTTATAAAACCTTTATTTATGGCAGGAAGTTGAGCTTCTTCAAAAGGTATATGCTTATCTAGTGAGTGCTGTAAAGATCCTGGAGAGTGACCTCTGTTCTCACCAGCTTCCACCTTGTGCTCTCTTTCTTCTTCCCTTTCCTGGATAAGTTTCCTTTCCACTGTCAGGAGCTTTTTAAAATGCAATTTCCTTTTCACAGTGGTCCTTTTGCATACGGTGTTTGTAGTGACACTCAGAAATGGTTTATAGAATTAGAGAGAAACTTGGTCACATTATAGATTGTTCATCAGTGGCATTCAAGTGAAAATTACTCAGTTGTGGACTTTGTTTATTTCTGTTGTCTTGAAGTGTTTGTCTTGTTTTTCTTCCTGGCAATGTTTAACTGACCAGGAGAGAGACTTCCTCGCAGGAGGATCTTTGTAACAGGATGTCACCTCCTTTTGTCTGATGAACTGCTTTAGAGCAAGTAGTAGATTTCCCTGAGAGCTATTCATGCTTTGCTCTGCTGGTGTCACTCTCTTGTGTTCAGCTAAGGCACTTAAGCCAAGGCTGAACCTTCATGACTTGTCGTTTACAGCTGGCTTCTCTGCTCCTTGCTGCTCTGTACACTGCTAGAGAGGGTACTGACCTGTGTTTGAAGCAGTGAATGGTCATGGGAGGTGTTGTTACTTGTGACTTGCACAAGTTCTGGGCTAGCTTATGTTACTCTGTTACTCTGCAGCCTGCAGGGCTCTGCTTGCTCCCTTCATTTGCTCTGCCTGGGATGTGGTGTCTCCTGGCACACATCTCCCTAGCAGCTGATCAGCATAAGGTAACTGCCTGCTGCTGCTAGTAGTTATTCCCTTTGATCAAGAGTTACCTGTTTTCCCCTCTGTGTGTGATGGATCGATTTCCACCTTGCTGACAAAAGTGTGTAGAAGCTGATACTCTCCCGCAGAAACGTTTTTGAGGAATAGAGGATTAGTACAACTTTCACGAGTCTAGGAGCCATGAGATAAGAGAGAATAATGTAATAGTGAAAGTAGAAGACTGCGTTGTCAGTTTTTCTGTTCCTGGAACTATTAGAGCCCTCCAGGGTGATCGCAGCCAAGTCCCTGGGGACTTCTCACAGATGACCACTTGCTGCAGTTTTTGAACTCACAAGTTCACAAGTTTGACCACTTACACTCAGTTTGTGAACTCACCTTTGGCACTCAAAATCACTAAGAGCTGTGCTTTGAGGTAAATTAAGCTGGTGTTAGGAAAAAGACATTCTTACTTGCAAGACATTTATATTCTATAATGAGAAATTAGGGATTTTCTTTAGAGGTTTGGTGTGCAGAAATTGCTTAAGGGGCACGTTAAAAAGTGCTTGCATGATCTGTTTTATCATTCTTTCTGTGTAGACTTGCTAGCCTATTCTTACTTACTGATTACAGTTTTGCAAATGAGAAATCAAATTGAACTGTAATTTGCACTTTTAAGCATAACCATTTGTACTTTAGAGACACAAAATGTGCAAGTGTATGGACATCAGCACTAGTATGGGGTTTCATATTTTTTCCTTATTTTAATAATGTTTATTGCTTTGTTGATTTATATAGTTTTGTCAGACTTTCTCAGATGTATTAAGTTGTTCATTGTGCAAAACTTGCATAATTATTCTGCATGTGAAAACATGGGACGTAAGTGATCATTTGGGGGAATCATTGATCAGTTGAAAGACTCAGGCACTTTTCCTCTTGAACTATATGTGAGTTTTTGGTCTTCTATAATTCCTACCATACTTACATTAAAATATTTTACTAGGTATTTCAGTAGAGGTTGAAAGTAGACTCCAAAGACCTCATTGTTAAAAGTGGTTTTATAATTAGGTTACCCTGTGCATAAGAATACAGCTAATTATTACTTTCACCTTTAATAAAAGGTATTTCATTGAATATAAATTATTTAATAAAATATTACTAAATTTTCTCCTGATAATGCCTTACCATTGCTTGACAGCAAATGACGTGTGGATTTAACTATAAACATCCTTTAGCTTTTTCATATTTGTCATTTTTACCTGAGTGATGCAGTTTTGAAAGCTTATATTTTTACATAATCATAGAATGGTTTGGGTTTGAAGAGACCTTTAAGATAATCTAGTTCCAGCCTCCCTGCCATAGGCAGGGATGCCATCCCCTGGATCAGGTTGCCTAGAGCCCCCTCCAGTCTGACCTTAAACACTTCTAGGGATGGGGCATCCACGGCTTCTCTAGCAACCTGTTCCAGTGCCTCACCATGTCATTGATATTTTAATAAAAAGTCTAACAGATTTATTTAGTTACTTTTTTTTCATGCTGTTTGGGTGAATTAGCCTGTTCTCAAATGAAGTTTGACCAAAAAAAAACTTAGTCGTTTATATGCTCTTTAAGCTGTTTCAGCTAGGTCACCTTCAGTTTATGTAGGGAATACATGGAGTGTGTGAGGGAAGAAAGTAATTCAGTTAAGCCACTGAATTTCAGATGTGCCATCGTAATGTTAATATCATGAGTTACTTGGTACTGAAAGTTCAGTAAGCCTCTGTATTTGTAGGAAGTTACGGAGCTGCCCAGGCACGCAGTGGGACAGCAGATGTGAACATAAGGGGCATGGGGGAGTGCCAGGGACTAGTTCTGGAGAGATGCTTCTGCCATCCCCCCTATCCAGTTGTGAATATGGGGGTGAGGAAGTCTCTGAACCCAATCTCTTGCCACCAAGGAAAGTTCTGAGACATGTTTTAACAAGTACTAGAAACAACCGTAGTGGTTGGGGAAAGTCCATTTTTGGGAACCATCAAGCTGGTTTTCTGTTCTACTGTGTTGCCAGAAATTCTCAGCTTTTATGATTCTTCTATAGGTTCAAAAACCTATAGTGTATTGGGGTGGTGGGGAAGAGTCTAAAGTAGACACACATGAGCAGAAACTCTAAAACTACTGAGTTTATTAGGAAACTAACACAGCCACGTTTGTTCTCAGGCAGCAATGTTTCGATTCTTAGACAGAAATGTGAATACAACTCAGAAATTAGATCTGCAGCAGGATGCCACCCATTTTCTTTGTTGCAGAGAGCATTGTGAAAAGTATATAAAACTTACCTGGGTTTTTGGGCATTCTCTCAAAGCCACAAAAGTCACAAATACAAATATTCCTGCCTTTCTTTTGCACAGAAAGTCAGTGTGCTTTGGGGCAGCAGTTTCCTGCGTAGCAATGACAGCAGCTTTTAGTGGCAGCTCCTGCTGTTTGTGCAGGTTAAAAAGAGACTTTACAAGTAAGTCAGGAAAATTAGGTGAATTCAGAAAACTTTGAAGAATAGACTTTTTTCTGTGCATATGTCAGGCAAGAGGATGTTATTTTCCAGGGGAAAACTGCAGGAGAGAAAAGACGCAAATTATGGGAAAGGCAGGAGTTCCTAGGAAAGGCTGATATGGGTGCCATTCTTTCTTTTTCCTGAATTTTCTGTTCTTGTCTTCTTCCTCTTCCCAAAGAAGCTAACACAGCTGTGACTTCTTTCCCCTTTCTGAGGTGAATCACTGCAGCTAGCCAGGCCTCTATAGAAGCTTGTTTTGGTGGTAAATGGTGGTCAGTGATTACTTAACCATAGGGAATAATCTCAGTGTGCAGATCTGGAAGAACTGTTGGGTTATTTTCCTAAAGTTCTTATTTTTCAATAGTTCTTATACCATTAAAAATCTGAAACAAAACTAGTATTTCAAGAGGGGCCATATTTGGCTAGACAGATCATGTGTTTCCATTTCAATGAAAATATTAATGAAATGCTAAATCAAATACTTTTGAAAAGTTTTCTCCTCCTTGCTAACAATCATTCTGTTTATCTGCTTGTCTCTGTGTCACAAAATCTGTTGACTCTTTGGTTTTCGGTCTGTCAAAATCTGGAGTTGAAGAGATGTATGTCCTTGTGTACAAACCCCCTTGTGTTCTCTGTTACCATGCTTTGCAACAATTCCTTTCTACTCCTGTGCTGCTTCAGCTCCTACTTGGTAGCATCTCTCCCACTGACGACTTTATACATTCTTTGGAAATAATTAATGAAACTAGGATTTCCTCAACTGGTATTGAATTCAATTACTGCTAGAGTCCATGGCTTCAGAAGTGGAGATGGATACAGCTGACTTGATGCCTCCTTTGCCTCACTTGACCTGCCCACCTCCTGGTCCCCAGGCTGCAGTCCTTTCTGATAGTGGTTTGAAAACTCTGATACCTACTGGTACTGCAAAAATGCTTCTGTAAAAATTCGGTGTGACAAACCAGTTTCTGGAGCCCTACAAAAGTTTAATGCTGGTAGAAGTGAGATATCTAGGTGTCTAACAACCTGTTCATCATTTTTCAAACTCTTGTAGTCAATAATCCTTGATTATTCTGTTTTTGGGTTTTTTTGTTTATTGCAGGGGATGATGTTGAGACAATTTTGAGGTTTTTTTTATTTGCAAAGACGTAGGCAGTACCTACAGAAATGAAAAGCAGTGGTTTTCTTCTGATTGTAAGCAGTTTTTCCTACTATAACCGTTTTTAACTTGGAGTCTCCAGAGGTAATATCTTTACTCTTGGAATAGAAACATGAAACATACTTAGTAAAAACTTATTGCAGTGTATGTCAAGTTAATGAGGTGTCCTATTCACAGTATATCTTTTAATAATCATTGTTTTATTCTTATGGTCAGCTGCTTCAGAATGTTTTGTAGCATATGTAACAGTTGTTGGTAGAGTTCCTCCCTGCTTCCTGGTCCAAAGTTGCTGAGGTTACCTATTAATTTAGTTGTTTCATTACAAGTAATGTATTTCTTCATCTTAAAAAACCTACTTACTTCATAACTATTCCTCTTGGTCTAGCTTTACAGATAAGACTCTTGTATCCTTCAGGGAGACAGCTGAGACGAGAGCAGGAATTGTGCCAACAGAAGTGGAAAGTGTGAAGACTACCTGAAGGGCTGTGAGGTGGATGTTAGGGCAGATGCTGGGCTGAGACCTGAAGCTCAGTGAAGGATTTTTGTGCATGTTACTGAGCATTTTAAGTACTTGTGCAAAATGGGAAAATATACATTAGTATTCATAAACCTAATAATCACCTAGCTATGCTGAAATACAGGCTGCTTTCTGAAGAACAGAATTTCTGTGCAGAAAACACTGCTGCTTAGACTGTCACATGGAGGCAGTGATCAAGTGCACCCCTCCAACCCTGGTGCTGTAGTTGCCATTAAGTTTTTCTTTTTTACTGAGAGGAGCTGCTGAACATGTTTTGGGCTTGTAGCTTCCTAAAAGTAAACACAGTTAACACAAGATGTGTTTGGTACTTGATGTGAAGGTGTAGATTGACATGACAGGTTCTTACCTGTCTGGTGGCCTGCTACCTCTGCAAGAGTCTCTCCTTGTCTGTGCGCTTCCCACTTGTCTCTTGGGTTGTGAACTAGTGATTGTGTGTCACAGGGGGAATTAATTCAGCTGCTTCATCAACTGGAAAACTAATTTAAAAACACTTCAGTCTCCTGTGTTAGCTAACTGAAACTTCTCTCCTTGCAGCCTTGCAATTGCTCCCTAAAGGAGAAAGGAAGAAGGAAGAGCTACATCGACTTCTTCCATAAATTTTTAGCCATTAGTTAGGGTGCAGTCTGAGATAACGTTAGTCTTGGCTGACTGTGACCTGATGGAGTGACTGAAGGGGTCTTAGACCAGGGTAGAGATACTGGGAACAGCTAGTATGTGAGAGGTCTGGCTGGACCTGCACCCCAAACCTTTCAGGTCCATGTAGGTGTTTGATCACTTACCTGGAGACATTGGGTTAAACTGGTGATTAAGGGTAAACCTGGCATACCATCCAGAAAGAGAAGTCTGTGTAGGTAGGAGTCATCTTTCTCCTTTCTATTCCAGGCCAGTCTCTCTAACCAGCCAAAAAGGATGATTGCAGGGATATGAATTCAGTGATGACAACAGTTATTCCCACCTTTCCATATTCATACACTGTCTGGGACTGCTGTTATTTTCAAAGTGTTTAAAGACCTAAGTCAGGGAAAGGAAACCTTACTTTATCTTGTGGTTTGTTTTTTTTTCTCCTACATGCAAGTATTTCCACAGCCTTATCTGATCACAACGGTACTTTTGCACAAATCAAATCTCTTCCTCACTGTTAACACTGAGATTTTAGCCAGGAGTCTAACCTGGGGCACTTGACTTTCTCTACCTTTGTTGTTCATTTTTGCCTCATCACAAAAGCAGGCTGTCGGAGCACAACACTACCTTGCAACAGCTTTGTCAAATCCATATTAACGTTTTGAAGTAGCAAAAAGTTTGTAGTAAAGGTCATGTTATGTTATACTTTTCTGTTAAACATAGATTTACATACATAAACAGCAGATGAGATAGCTAGTAGTGGGTTTGCTTTGTTTTGTCTTTATAAAGAGAATTTGTAAAAAATGGGAAGTTGTAATTTCTTCTTCTGTTGTAAACCTGATGTGAAAATGAGTATATTAATAGCCTAGTCAGCTGATAGAACTGCCTTTAGGAATTTCAATGAACTTGCTTCATGTTTTCTCTGCTTTAGGAGAAAGTGAAAAGTGGAATATATTGTTCTAAACACAGTTTGATTTTCCTAATATACACCACCCGTATTGTCTGCTTCCCCCTTGTTTTGCTGTTTCTAATGGTTTTATGATACAAAGATTCTAGCAGCTTTAGACAAACAAGGTCTGCAGCAATCAATACACAAACTGTCCCTTAATCAAGCTGAAGTTCCAGCTTCAGTGGGGACCCTGTTCTGGTGGATTCTTGGGTAGACTGACCTGACACAGTAACAACTCCAGAATTACAGCCAGAGTTTGATCATCAGGAGAATTAACTCTGATAGCTCGGCTGTTTAAGAAGCTGTTTAGAAATTACTGTGCATTAGTTGAGTGCAGCACTCTACAGGATTAGATCAATTATGGGACAGAATTGTACTTTCAACTTTCATAAGATGATTTTTTTCTTCTGTGCTATAGGTTTCTGCTGAGGTATCTTAGGTAACAGTTTAACTCTTTGGTGATGGGTAATTTGTTCCCAGCTGGGGTGACACTTTACTTCAGTTCTGCTTCTCCAAGTATGGATCAGAATCACTGTTTAAGCTTTTGCCTCAGCTCCCTGGAGAAGGCTGTGCTGTTTGCACTTGTTTATCTTGTATGTTTGCTCCCTGTTGTGGCTGTGTCCGTCATTGCATTAAATGTGAATCGCAATGTGGTTTCAGCTTACAATGCACTGTGAGAAATAACTTGATGAAGTAATGTGAAATTGGAGATATAGCACGGTATCTAGGGTTTGTCCAAGTGATGGCATGTGGGGAGAGGCTTGAAAGTTTGTTCTGCATTAGCCTTTCCCAAGTTTATTCCTGAAAATGGGTCAGCACGCACATCCATCACTGAAGCCATGTAAAAGTTACCAATTTTTGTCACTTCATGGTACCTTTTATTAGCATAGCTTTTCACCAAAACCAGCTGTGTTGTGGTTTGGTCCTGGTCCCATGAGATCGGTTTCTTTGCAAAAAGGCAGAGCAAAATAACTATGTATAAATCAAATGTGAGCTATTTTGTAACAACTTGATCACATAAAGAAGTTTCTTCAAGTTACTTTGTTTGTAGGAGAAGACAAGTGATAGTATTTTAACCTCATACATAATACCTTGAACCTAAGAAATGTCTACTATTACTCCTGACGATGACCTGCCAGTTAGAAAATACTTTTCAGGCTTTTGCCCGATTTTGCTTGTACCAATGCAACTCTGCTGTTCCTTTACTAAATGCATCAAGTAAATAAGGACACAATTTGGTTTCATGTCTGATAGTCAAGCATGAAAATACTGATTATTAATACATGCACGAGAAAACCCACAATCTCAAAAGTAGCAAAGGCACGGAAACTAGTTGTCGGTATCTTTCTGAAGGAAAGCAGGGCAGTTTAGGAACAGCTGTAAAATACCTGTCCTTTTTTCTATAGGCTGGGGAATGTAGATGATCAGGTTGGTGAAGAGAATAGTTAAGACATTTGTGTCTGTTTTTAAGTATTCACCCACATCCATGCCAACTCTGTTAAGTTTTGTAGCCATCTTCTGGGATGTAATAGTGAGATAAGCAAGAGTGTACTTCTCTTTTCCTACCCCCTTTGCTTAATTATGAGAGCTTTTCTTTATTTTATGCTAAGTACCACTTTCTGTTGGAAGGGTATGAAGCATCATGAAGTGTTTCTGTAGGTACAACAGTAAAACATAACAGCAGCTGTTGCTGGAGAAACCAAGGGTTGATTAACTATTGCTGATGATATCAGTTGGACTTATCGGTATTAGAGGTTCAGTAATACAGATTAGTGAATCGGTTGTGCAAATATACAGGGATTTGCCCTATTTTATTTACAATAAATAAAATGCTGCTTGGAAAATGGGAGCTCAGGAGCCTATTCCAGGTTTCATGTCTGGTGGGGAACCTGACTACTACATGGCAGAGTAGTAGAAGAGTGAACTCTTGATCTTGTCTTTTTCAACGTAAATAATAGTAGGATAAATGTTCACTGTTTATGTTTTTTTCTTGGCTCCACCTGAAGACTAAAGTGGTGATTCCAAGAGAAGATTGGGACCATGTTTTTTCATTGTTCTATAACAGCTTATCGTAGAATGGTTTGGATTGAAAGGGACATTAAAGATCATCCAGTTCCAACCCGCCTTCTGTGAGCAGGGATGCCACCCACTAGACCAGTTTGCCCAGTACCTGATCCAGCTTCGCCTTGAACACTTCCCAGGATGGAGCATCGACAACTTCTCTGGGCAACCTGTGCCAGTGTCTCCCCACCCTCTCAGTAAAGAATTTCCTCCTAACATCTAACCTAAACCTACCTCTTTCTGTTTCAAGGCCATTACCCCTTGTCCTGTAACTCCATGCAGTCATAAGAAATCTCCAGCTCTCTTATAGGACCTTTTTAGGTACCGGAAGGCTGCCCTAAGGTCTCCCTGGAGCCTTCTTTTCTCCAGGCTGAACAGCTCCAACTTCCTCAGCCTGCCTTTATCAGAGAGGTGTTCCAGCCTTCTGATCATCTTACAGATGTTAACTTTCTGTCCATCTTTAAGAAAGGCATGGGAAAGGTTTTGATTGTGATACTAATTACTGTTCATAGTTAACAGTATTATTCCATTGGACGAGATCTGAACCTGGGTTAATCCAGCCTTAACCTGGTGGAGGTTGGAGTTTGACTGTAGATGATTTCCTGTTGTAAGCAAGACAAGGAAACAGCTATGCACCTTTTTAAGCATTGCTCCTGTGGGAGAATGTCATACACAGAAAAATCACCTGCTGAAGTAACTGAGCACATTTTGGTTTAATCTCCTAAATTGGGAGAATTGGATTTTGATTTTTGGGGAGTATGGTTTTTTTGTTTTCTTTCTAATTTGTTTTCTGAGGTAAGTATTTAAATGAATTACAGTGAACACATGATGACTTCTATGTTTTTGGGAGGTCAGGCATGCTGAAAGTGAAGGTTGCTGCCCAGTGGCGGGGGAAGGTGAGTGGTCAGTGGCTGCTGCTGTGTCTGTATCCCATTGTGCTCAGCCTGTTCCCTCCTCACCTTCCCATTGTATAAGCATGGGGTCTTGCAGTTTGTGCCTTAAGAGAGAACTCAGATGAGCAGGATGTACCTGGGTTAGGTTTGGCTGGTGGCAAATTCAAGCACAGATGATGGTTTCTGCAAGTTGTATGCAGGCTATAGGAGAACAGGCTGTCCCCCTCTGAATTTAAGACTGTTAATTAAAGAGGTAACTGATAGCTTTTTATCTTACTTTAGAAGAATCAGCTGTGAGAGTTGGCTTGATCTGGTTCTGTGTTATTTGGCTGTGATGTTTTTATACCCATGCTGAAATCCTAACAAACCATTACCATTATGAAGAAGGTGTTGCTTCTTTGCTACTTGTATTTCCTAATGCTACTGAGACCCTTCAAGCAGGGCTCACTCCTGAGATGCCCACGTTATTTTAATGTATCATGGGATGTGGATGGTCTCCTGGCCCTTGCTTCTTTTCTGAAATCCCTTCCTGCACCTGCTTGGTTTTGCTATGGGGTCTTTTGGTCTCACTCCTAGGCAGGAGCAACTGCCTCTATTTTCCAGCTGAGAAAGGGCAGGTATCTGGCTTGTTCCACTGTCCTCAAAGCTCTTCTTTCATGAGCATCTTTGGAGCTTTTAGTAAGAGTGAATGTGTCTTCTAAGGAATAGAAAAATCAGCATAAACACTGTTAATATGCACATCTGGACAAAATCAGAAAGCTTTTGTGCTTTTCCTTCTTCCTTAATGAATGCTGAGAGGGCTGTGGGTTTGGGTCAGATTCCTCCGAGGTTTGCAGTTTTTGTCATTATTCTTCCCAGGTTAACTTCCTCTACTGGGATTTCCCCCTCCCTTTGCCCCCACACATGCGTGGGGAGGAGAGGTGAAAGATAGGTTTCACAACATCTGGGAGCCCTGGAGAGTGCAAGATAAAGCATTCTGCTAGTCAGTCTCTCGGTCTAACTCTGGCATGCCTCTTTGCCAGAGAATGACCCAGCTCAATGGGCAGCCATCCAGGTGTCCCAGCCCTGGTTTTGTCCTGGCATGGGACTAAACTTTACCTGTGCTCTGGGTTTCAGCTCACTGTGGATTCCAGAACACCAGAACAGAAAGCACATAACCTCCATTCTTGCTGGTGACATGCACTAGGTTTGATGAGTAGTAGCAGGCAGAGGCATGATTTAATGCAGTGCAGTTTTTCTAAATGTATTACTGAAATAAAATTGTTTCCTTTTTTAATTCTCTCAGTGAAGTAACAGGAGATGAAAAGGCAAAAAGGGAGAGCTCTCCATGCTGATAATTGTTCATTTCTTGCAAAGGAGAATTTCAGTATTCATTTGTTTTTCTATGAGTAATTTTTTATAAATTCTATCCCTATGTGGTCAGGACAAGTAAAATCTGAATGTTTCTATTGATATTAGATCCGTGTGAACAGATAGCACCTAGTTCTGTAGAAGAAAAAAGAAAAGGAGTAGAACTTCATGTCACCATGTCATCAAATGAGAAAGCAAGTTAAGAAGCCTTTAAGAAAAAGGTTTGGTTGAGTTCAGGTGCATTCTGAAGGATATCTTTCTAGTTTATCCTCATAGTTTGTTTAGAAGAGTTGTAGATGTGGTTGTGGAGTGAAAAAGAAGTTTGAACAGGAAACAAACAAAATGGTGTGGGGTTTTGCTTCAGGCAGCCAAGGCCAGTTTTGCCAGTTAAGGTTTTGGGTTGTTTCTGGGGCTAAAGCCACTCTGGTCTCTTCCCACACAGGTGGTGCTGGCTGTGACCCTCGCTGGTGTGTAGCTGCACCATTCCACAGTGCTCCTGGGGACGTGGATGTGTGTAAGTGTGCTCCTGACAGTGGTCCTCAGAGTTATGAATGAAGCTGGAGTCTCAGCCTCTGGCTGAAGTTGTAAAAACTAGATGACTTTTGCGAATTTAAGTTGATGCTGTGTTTAAATATGCTTTGTAAAGCATTCAGAAGACTTGCTTTTGGAGCAGTAAGGCCAAACCTTTGATGTGCTGGTGGTGGTTGGATTGCAGTTATGTGCACTTAGATTCTTTCTCACCTTCTTGCTTTTGAGTGCCTTTC
The DNA here is from genome assembly GCA_013397055.1 of Pachycephala philippinensis. Taxonomy (NCBI): domain Eukaryota; kingdom Metazoa; phylum Chordata; class Aves; order Passeriformes; genus Pachycephala; species Pachycephala philippinensis. The sequence continues at coordinate 1,367,749 of VWZT01008132.1, forward strand.
ACCTGAAGCATGAGGGACTAGCATGTACTTCAAAGGCCCTGAGACTTTGCTTCTTTTTGTGTTGTTTTTAGTGTTGATGGTGTGGTAATTAATGCAAAAGTTATTGACAACAAATTGTTGTCAAAACTAGAAGAGGTGGTATCTGCTCAAGCCTGCAGTGTTAGTGCCTTAGTGATTCTCTGTCTGAATGCCATGTGGAGCAGGAACCATGTCAGTGTCATGGCTTCATCCACAAGTGTGGAACTTGTGAAAGGAGAACAAAAACTCTACTTAGAGGACATGTGAAGGGGAACCTCCGCATGAACACTTTCAGGGTTGTTCTCTGTGAGCTGGTGATGCAATAGAAAAGACTCTGATTCAACTTTTATTAATAATAAATTTCCTTTAGATGATCTTAATGACAACTCAAACAGACCATTTTGAACACCTTCTGGATCCTTTTGAGGACAGTGATACATGCCCTGATAAAGGCTAGTGAAGCCCTTCCCTCCTGAGGAGAGGAGTGATGACTCTTGAGTGATGTTACAGATGGTTGTCAGAGAAGATGGTGGAGCAACTGAATGAGACAGGCATTCAGGAAGTAATTTATTGCAAGTCTGTTGAGAAATGAATTAAAGAGGGAGTAGAAGTGAAACACCCCATGGAGTATGGTTTGTGAGGTAATAAACAACAGGCAAGAAGCTGTGTGAAAATGTTCTGTGGAGGAGATGGCACACACAAAACAGGATGTTTTCACTATTTGGTAGTGATACAACTTAAGTAGCTCCTAATCTAATTACTCAAAGTTCTAGTTGTTTATTATTGCTTGTCTTGCAGCAGCACTGGGGATTTGTACCATTTGACAGCCAGAGGGGAGGATGAATGAACTGAAAAAAAATGTATTTCACAGGTTTTTGTTTTTGTTTTTTTTTTAAAGAATTTTGATGGAGAATGCCAGGATATCACTGGCACAAAGCAGGAATCCAGACTGATGAAGTTAGTACTAAAAACACAGAAATGCCTTAAAGGCAGGTGCAGAATGCATAGTAAAAGTTTGAACTGTCTTTGGTTGGCACTTCTTGAATCATGTCCACTTGGATTTAATTTGGTTAGCACCTACTACTGTGGAGTTCTGAACCATGGTGAGTCCTTCAAGTATTTTCCACAAATTATTGCTGTTTTTTTAAAGAAAATAAATTTAAAATGACACACTTTCCAAATGTACAAGAAAAGTAATTCTACACTGCTTTGTAACTTACCAATGAAAATGAAAGAACTGTTTCCAGTGAACTAGAAAGGAATAGGATTTTGCTTATAAATAAAGGGAACTTTAATCCAACTGTTTCGTTACCTGTAGAGTATGAAAGTCCTCTACACTAGACTGTCCCTTCACTTGCATCTGTACATTTCCAGAATATTTTTTTTAATGCATAACTTCCTTGGTAATTTGCAGGGGATAATGTGGTGTACTGGTAGAAATTAAATTTCTCTACAGAAGTGTATATTTGGCATGGCCATTTTCACTTTCAGCATTAAGAAGAGCAATTAAGCATGTGCATCTCTGAACTAAGAGTAAAGTTTCAGTTAGAAAATGCTTGGTTGTAGATATATGTTATAAAGTAGAATGGCCCCTTCTTTGAGGAATATAGCTGCAATACAGCCATGCAAGTACAGCCTGCAAATGTTATGTTACATCCAGCCTGGGGCAGGCCAAGTGACAGGTATAAATCTGTGCTTTTCTGGTCTAGTTTGAACTTTGCTTTCTGTGTAGTTAACAATGATTTCCTTTAAAAGAAGGCTCAGGGTGTGGAAATTATTTTCTGACTTAAAGTATCATGCCATCTGTTTCTGGTTTCTGTTGGTGGTATCATTGCTTTCTTGGGCAGTGAGTAAATCAGTGTAGAGTCTGTGCGTGTGTTCTGTCTCTGTTCCCCCCTGCCCTTTCTCCTCCCTACCGTCTGCCAAAAAAAGCGTTTTTAAAATAAAATGTCAGGGGGAGGTACACAGTGCTCTCCTGATAATTTAAATGTTACCTTTCTGTAGTATGAAAGGAGCTAGAGCCTGCTTTCTCCTTCCTAATTGTAAGCAGAGTAACCCCTCCAGAGATGCTTTACAGAAGTGAAGCACAACTGAGCATGAGCTGGATGCTGCCTGACATTTAACACTGCTGTGCTCAGCCGCTCTTAGACATATGAGTTCTTCCTCATGCTGTGAAAATACACCATGCTGTTCTGTATACTTAGGGTTCTGAAGTTCTTAATACACAGTGGTATTCTTAAAACCTGGGGGTTTGACATTGTGAGAAGCTGATATTGAAGGGATAAGGCTCTTCAAAACAAAAAGAAAATGAAGGAAAATAATAAAACTAGTTATTTGTATCAATGTCATAAGAGATTGTTTTATTTTATTTTTTCTTTCTCATTCTGTACCATGTCCTAGATCTGTGTCAGCAGGTAGCCTGACAGCCTACCTCTAAAGCTGTACTTCCATCAATTGCTGATGCTAATGCACAAAGATGGACTGTTTTGGTAGGACAAGGCTCCATTGACGTTGCTGCTAATAAGCAACCCAGCTCTGTTCACTTCAGTCCTATTCAAAACACAGGAAAAGGCTCAGTCTTTGCCAAACTTGAAAAGCTGAAACTATTACAGAGGTTAAAAATTATTTATTTCAAGTGGGTGTAAAACATATTTTCAAAATAAACACTGAAACCACACCTGACTCTTACCACATATATTAATCATATTCTGTGTGGGCATGAAGTACAGAAAATGTTGAGCTTTGTATTCCTTGGTTTTATAAATGCAGGTTTGTTCTAAGTAACATTGAATATAAGCAATGCTTAAGAACTGTCAGATACAATGCACCTTCTCATTATGTAATGCTGCTCCATTGTAGCTTAGTTTACTCCTAGCAAAAAGATACGGCTCTTTTAGTACCTCCCTAATGCTTAAAAAAAAAAATTTAAAAATTAAGTAGTCATAGGTGGGATTAATTTGACTGTTCAGTTTTAGAGTATACCTATACTTCTCTAAAAAAAAGCTGATGCTAATCCTAGTGCAATAGCTTTTTGTGTTTCTGTAGCAAATTGTTCTCTTAGTTCAGTGTGCTTGTGTTCTGTAGTGCTGTACTGATTGTCATCTGCTTTTTAAGTACAGCTCCTTGATGCACTGGGTCATTCTTCTGATAACAGTCCAGTGGTCCATATGCTTGGTTTCAATTTTACATGCTGCTACAGGTGAATCAGTGTCCTACACATATAAAATGTTGGCATTCCCCAGCATGTAGTATGTGGTGTTTAGGGGATTTTTTTGTTCTCTTTCTTTTAATGCCTTTGAATACATACTACTCCTGTACTTACACTCGTCCGTGTAAAAGCCAAACTGAGCCTGGTGTTGTTTGCATGTGGCAGAGCTCTGCCCGCCGTTTAGTGCTGGAAATGAAATGTGGGGAATTTCCCTCCTGAGAATGGGTGTATTGCTGGGGAACTGCCTCTTCTCCATACTGCAGACAGTTTTGCCTCCATCCTGACCTGCCTGTGCCTTGAGCCAAGGCTGCTCAGGGCACCACAGCAGTGATGGCTTGCTGAGATGTTCTCCACCATGCTCTGGTCTGAGACTCTCTGCCACCATCCACACTCTGCATTTCTATCTCTAACATATACCTAATCTCTTTGTTCTCCTGAGTTTTAGCTACATTGCTGAGAGAACAGAGGTAGTGAAGTAGGGCTTTTTTGAAATCAGTATAAACCTTGGGTTTGATACCATGTTGTTATGACGCTTCTAATCCTCTGGCTCCTGACTGAATCATCATTGAGTTAGAGTCCATGTGGCTCAATTGCTGAAGCAGCAATGACAGGGTTGTGTTGTGTTGCTTTTTAGGGTTTTGCCCTCCTTTTTTAGCTTAAATACCACATTAGTGGAGTCTTTGTGTCTTCTGGTACCACTGTGCAGCAATGAGATCTGCATCCAAATCTGAGGTGTTTCTTTCTTATTTAGTGTATTGTTTGGCAGGTTTCTCTAACTGAGCATGTTAAAGAATAAGCACTCTAGGGAAATCAAAGTTGCCAGCCTTCAAGCAGTAATTCCTGGAAAGGGATGCTGGTTGCACCCTTTTTCTCTTCATGGAGATACTCAATAAGGAAGGAGTTGAACTGGTGGTCAGCTGCACTTGTGCAGTCAAAACTCACTCGTTCAAGATTACTTGGGGCAGACACAAACATGCTCTAGCTGGGTCCTTGCAGACTCTCAAGATCCAGCAGGGTTTATTAACTTGGGCTCACTGCCAAGCAAATGCAACAGCAGACCAAGTAGGATCTGCTGTTTTGGCATGGATTCCAAGCAGTTAAAGCCTGCCAAGCGTGAAGGGTGCAGATCTAGGTCCAGTGCAGTTCTTGGATCCAGGAGCTCTGGCAACACGTTGTGGATATCTGAACATATGGATTAGCTTGGGACCATCAGGACTCATTAGATCAGCAACAGTTTCTGCTCTGTTAACCTCAAGCTTGTTTGTTTGTCTGGTTTTAGTTTGATTTCTATTAAGGTTTTTTAATGTTGTTGTTGTAGGGATGTGTGTTTTTTAAAACTTTTAACTCTTGAATTCTGGGGAAATTTATTATCTTGATCAGCCCCAAGCTCAACTAAAACTCTGCATGTGCAGTATGGCATGTAAAGGAGCTTCTTGGAAGCAGACTGCAGAGGCACTGAGTGTGCTGAGCAGGAACCAGCTCAGGGGTCCTGAGTCAGAGCTGCTGATCCTAAACTAATTTAATTTCTCTCTGCTGTGATTCCCAGGTCGTTTTGCAGTGAAAGAGTATCCAAATGTTTCCATTGTCTGTTTTCTCACAGCCTTTATGAGCGTGATAGCGGTGCACTGACCATTACCCCCAAAGTATGGAGTACTGGGTGGACATTGTTAGTTAGGACTTGTATTTAGTTTTGTGGTATATGTGGCCATGGTACATACACTGAGAAAATATGTTTAATACCTGCAGTTGTCAGGGTAATTAGCTTTTCTGTTTGGATTTGAAAATGCTTGCTGGAAAAATTGCAGAGTGCTTGGTGTAACTCAAATAATCTAAAGACAGTATGCTAGATAGTCTCTGGATTGTTACAGTATTTAAAATTAATTTTCCTCACAAAATTCACCCATGCTTGGTTAACTTTTCCAAGCAAAAGGTCATACAGGTCTTTTTTTTTTTTCCACATGCAGGTGCAGCTGGGACAAGTGGATATAAAATGCCCCATCACAGAGTGCAGCGAACACCTGGATGAAACAACTGTCCTCTATAACCTGCCCCATGACGACATCATCAAGTATAAATACTTCCTGGAACTCAGCCGCATTGACTCCAGCACCAAGCCATGCCCTCAGTGCAAGCACTTTACAACCTTCCGGAGGAGAGGCCACATTCCTACCCCTGCCAAATTGGAGAACAAATACAAAGTGAGCATGCTTGCCGGGGCTGTGGGTTAGATGGCACTGCAAAAGTAGGACAGCATTTGGTGAGCATTAAATGAACTTTTTTGTTTCACTGGAGCTGTATGCAAGCTGTGATTAGGAATATGAACCTGTAGTACATCATTGATTAAGTACTTAATTGACTTCTAACAGTTCAAGCAGTTGAACTCTTCAGCCTGTATTTTTTTTTGGTAGGTGGCATAATTTTGTTCTGACATTTTAATTTAAAGATTGTTTTTCTTCTGACATGCAAACAATATGGTCACAGTCAGAAGAGACTAGGAAAGTGGAGTTAACACTATAACCGATCATTTTAGACACACAACTTCTAAGCTTTCCCTGAAACTCTGGGTATGTGAGTTCTGAGCATTTATGATGTTAGGCTTTGCTTCTTCCTTAGTAATAGAGCTGCTGTCTGTCCTTCTTGTTGATTTTTATTTCTTCACTGCCTTACCAGAGGTTATGCATTCATCATTCACAATGCAAAACTTTGAGAAATAGAAGGGAAAAAAACACTTCTACAGCATTTCTTTTCATAGAAGAGTTGCTTATACTGTGATTTGAATCAAAGATAAAAAGCAAGAATTTAGAAGAAGCTTTGAGCTGCTAGAAGTCCATCTAAGTTCCAGAAGACAACAGTTGTCTGCAGCACCATGTTCTGTGTTAGTTTTCCATCCGGTTATTAGATTTGTTGTGGCTAATTTCATGATTGAGCTGGCCTTTCCTGGACAAACCAGTTCTCCTCAGTAGGAGTTTAGATGACTGTTTAGATAGCCCTAATTACACAGCATAAGATTCAGCCCAGTATGGAGATTAAAAGGTGGAAGGTTGTGTATGCATTGGAGTTGAAAAGTTGGTAAAGCTAGTTCTGAGTTATTAGCTATTTGTGCAGATCTCTGTAGGGCATGAATTACATGCCACACTGTCAGACTCAGTGTTTTCAGATTTTTGTCGTCTTACATTGAGGTGGAAAAAATTTGAAACTGCAAGTAAAATTCCTTCTGCCCACGGCTGTTCTCCTTCACCCATCTGCTTCACCATCACCACACATCAGATGTAATCCAGGGTAGATCAGAGCTTGTAATGCTTTGGCAGCCGCCTCTCTTAAGGTGTCAGAGGCTGCTAGTGTCCCACAAGTGTGGGTCATAGGTGGTGCAGCTGTTGTATCATGGATCTGCCAGATCTGAGAACATTCCTCAGGGTGTAACCAGTGCTCTTTTATGAGTTAAAATGCTACAGTTAAAATGTTCCCCAACAACTTCCCTGTGAACCACAATCAGAAAGAATGGGAGATTGTGTGATGCATAGAGCAAGCCAGAAGCAATTCACTGATCGTGCAGTGATTCAGTGTGTGTGCCTGTGACCTGCAAAGCCTAAATCTCCTGGGAACAAACTCTGGAAAAATGTATCCTTTGAGCTGAGCCCCGGTGTTGTGTGCAAGAATGTCTAGTTGATGCTAGTCAGAAATATAATTGGGAAAACGCTAGCAAGCACTATGGATGATCGTGGTCCACAGGGCTTCAGCATACTCCCTGAACCTCCAGCTGTTTTCTAGTGTAGGTACAGTTTTAGTGATTTATTTTAAGCTTAGCACAAGGAGAAGTTTTGTTCCAGGGAGAAGGTTTAAAAATATGACTATATATGACATGGAGTATATGTGAGTAATTTACATACACACATAGCTGTGGACCAATATTATCTGTTTTCTTAGGTTTGTACAGATTGTGTCTTGAATTGCAGGCTCTTCAGAGGAGAAGACTCATTTTCTTTCGTGTATAGCATAGGAGCCGTCTGACTGGAGGCTTTTGAGGCTACCCTATTCACATGCAAGCAATATAAACAGCAGTTGCACCAGATTAATTCTGCAGCAGCACTGCAAGTGTTGGCGTCAAGAGAACTGAGTCGTGTGGGGAACGCTTACACACAAGCCTGCTGGTAGGAACACAGCACAGCCAGTACGCTCACTCTTCTATACACTGCTACAGCAAAGCACTCTGAAATCCAAGACTTCATTTGAACAGATACTTTAAAAATGTTACTGATGTCATTTCTAAAATTTGACACAGTATTTAAAATTACAAATAACATGTAAATTAAAAGGGGCAGCAAAGTTATAAATTAATTTTTCTTATTATCGCTGATTTGTGTCAGCTAAGCTGATCTAGGTCCAGCAGTTCAATTGGCTGAGATTCAAGTCCTGGTGCAATAAGCCTAGAAAGTTAACATGTATGTTGAGGAAGAAGGAGAGGAAGAAAAGGAGAACTTGCTATTCAAACCTTTCTTCTTCCATTAGTGCCACTTAGAGCCACACAGAACAGCAAGAGAACTAATTAATTTTCTGTATAAAATATTTTTCTTACAAATGGATCCAGCATTAACTAAGAAAATTTCCTTGCCCCCTCTCATATGTCCTGAATTGAGAGTGTACTGTGGTTGCAGACAAGACCCTAACAAACCTTTGGTCAGAGCTGTTATGCAAAAGTGCAATGGACATGGGCAGAACTTGAAAAATTGCTGGATGAGTTCCTGTGCATGGAACAGGTAAAGGTTTTCACAGGTAAAGGGGTTTTTTTTGCCTTTTAAAGTTAGTTTTTTGACCTGCCACTTGCCACAGAGAAGTAATACTCTGCTCTGTGAGATTCATAATGAAGTTTTCTTGTTCACTTCTGTCAAGAGATAGATGTCACATAAAAGGAGGACTTGAGTGCTTGGCTTTGCAAATGTAAATGTTTTTTCAATGCAGTTGTTACACAAACTATCTTTTGTTTGAACTACTGAAGACTTTCTGAAAGTTGTTATTCTAGAACTAGCAGGAATTTGTACCAGCAGAGAGGTGCTGTGATGGAGCTGATGTGTGTAGTTAATATCAATTAACTCCCTACTTTTGGATCAGATTTTAACCTTTAGGGGCAGATATCTTCATGGCTCTATATCACTTCAATCTCCCTTGAGCCTCAGCTGCTTCGGATGTGGTGATTTTGCCATGCTCTCCCTCCTTGCTCTCAGCTATTCATTCCTGCCAGCCTGCTTTTGCTTATGTTGATGTTTTGGTGTCATGCTGGGAGCTGGATCAAAGATCAGCCCTAATGGGATACAAAATTTGTTTGTTTTGTTGTTGCTTATTTTCAGCTGTTTCAAGAGAGGGGATGGGTTGATGATGAGGAGAAGGAAGCTGTTTTGGCTGGAGCCCATATTTATTTTCAAATAAAGCTACAGTATCTGCAGCTAGAGACTGCAATTCATGTAATCAGTTAATTGCATAATTAATTTGGCCATCCTGTTATATAGCTACTGTTCCACCAAGCAGCAGAAAATTCCACTAAGCTTTTTGTACCTTCAGGTTCTAGACATATTTTTCATGTGCAGTCAGTTTTTCTATCATCAGGTCACATTGAGTGGTGTTCTGTGTTGAAATTATCTATCAGTTTTGAGAAGTCTTTTCCTGTGAGGTGAGGAAACTGATAGATAAAGTAGCTTGCAGTAAAGAGGCTTGCTAAGAAAATGGAAAATGTTAGCCTCAAAGGTCAGTGTTTCAGAAAGCTGAGAACCAAGAGAGTTAGAACACAAAGTTGTGTAATCTTTTCTATTTCAGGGGAGGCTGATCTCCAGATGGCATATAAGTTTGTGTATATATCCATCCTCTCAATTCTAATCAACAGAAATAGAAATCATAAAATAAGTGGGAAAATGTTTGTGTGAGGAATAACATATTTGTGACAAAACACAAGGTTAATGTTTTGGCGTTTTGCAGATATAGTTAGTCCGCTTTGCTGGACTATAATGTATTTTATTGGTTTAAATCGTATGTAGATAGCATTTCTGTGTCCTTGCTGCGGTGACTTCTTGGACAGCTACTTAATCATGAATCAAATCATGTTTGACTTTTCTTTCAGAAAAGTAGAGAAAATGTGGAATAAGAATGTGAAAGACTGCTGTAATTGCCCTGTTCTGCTTCTGTTTCTTAAGCACAGCGGCATCACACTGCATCCAAGTTTGAATGGTTTTAGGAGTTTGTTTTGCAGTCACTAGTTCCAAAAAAAATAAGGTTCGTAACTATGTAAAAGACATAGTTTTCTTTGCTTGCTTAAGTTATGCTCAGGCAGCATTGAACCATAGAGAAGTTAAGTGGCCCATTCAAAATACAAAAACTATTTACTAGTTCAGTTTTGAGGAAGGTGCTGTCAGGGTGACAGGTGGAAAAGGAAACTGGTGATGAAGCATAGAGTACTCACTAGTGCAGTTAGGGCCATTTGTGGTAGGAAATGTTATTTTGAGTTCCTGTGGTTATAGCCTCATCCTGTATTTCAGTACTTTCTGATTAATGTATTTGGAAACACCTGATGTCAGTGTGCATGTGTAAGTTTAAATACATATCCTGGTAGCTGCTGTATTGCCTTCACTTATGTACATGCTGTAATAGAAAGATAGAGTCTGTAATTAATTTGTCAGATATTCACCAAAAAACAAACCAAACAAAAAACAGACCCCCAGAACTGTGCTTTAAATTATGTTACCCTTTTTTTTTAAGGAAGAAGCTTTAACTTGTAGCTTCCTGACCTGTTGATTTGGGTTTGTGTTTTTTAACATCTGTGTTCTATCTCAAATGTCTGAATACTGCAACTGATAAAAGTTTTCAGGTTGTAGAACACTTGCTTGTGGCTACAAGCTCCATCTTTGGCTGAGGCATAACAAATACTGAGCACTACAATGTGATGCTTGCTATAATCTGTCTTCCCAGCAGTAGGACACTGTGACATGTGTTGTTGAAAGACATAAATTCAATGCTGGGAGGGAGGGGGAGAGAAAAAGGAAAAAGAAAGGTACGGAGATGTGGGTTAGGACAGGTTAGATGACTGTCTTGCACATATTGGTTTGTAAAGTATTGTGGAAACATTGATCAGTGCTCTGTGTTAGTTTTGTTAGTAGCAATATATGTATCATTCTTTAGGTTCCTCAGAGCAGGAAACTTCCTTTCTGTTAAAACTGGTTTTATTAGGAGAATTCATCTGGGAAGCAGAGATGCAAGGTCGTGTATCTCCACTGATTCAGCATCTTGGCCACTGGCTCATTAAATTTCAGAAAGGGCACCAGTTATATTTTTGTATTGCTTTTGTTTTATACTTTATCATGGCCTTGGACAAGTTTTGAGGTAAAAAATAATAAGTTTGTAATCCACATGTTTCAGTCCTAATGTGTTGTTTCCCTTTAAACAAGATGGAGTGATTGCACATATAAATAATTCTGGCTAGCCCCAGCAAAATACGTAAGGAAGATCAGAGCACCTACTTTGGACTCTTAATTGTAGTCAAGGAAACATAACACCAGTTGTCATGACTCAACAGGAGGGCACAGCAGCTGGTGGGAGTGAGAATTTGAGAAATGTTTTGGGGACTTCACATGTGACTACTCTCTAGGATGTAGTTTCCTGAGAAGCACCCCCACACCGTGCATGGTTAGCACAGATGCGCCCACGGTTTCATGGTGAACCAAGTCTGAACACAGATATAACCAAGAACCCTTGGTGTGGCTGGTTGAATTCCTCAGTCACATCCATCAGCTGGGTACGAAGCCAGGGCAGTGCCAGACATGGACTGCAACTGGAGATGGTGGACAGGGCTCAGCAGTCGCTTGAGAGGCTGAGATGCTGTCATCTTTCAGGCTGAGATGTTTTGCTGCCAAACACAGCAGAAGTGAACGTGTTGCAGGAGCCTGGATGTGCCTGAGTCTAATGAGGCTTCTAGTTCTTGCTTTTCTTAGTCATGATCCAGGTTGGAGGCCTGTCTTTCGTCAGATAAGCAGCTGCAATGTGCCTCTATTTATTACTCCTGCAAACACAGCAGCTGCCTTAGCTTTTCATAAAAAGAATAAACAGGCTGTGGAAGAAGATGTGATGACGATGGTACCTGTTTGACACAATGATTTAAAACCAAGGGAGAGGAAAGAATAGATCCTTTCTCAATTTGAATATGGCTTGTGGGTTTTGCCATTAGGTGTGGTCTGTAGCAAGTGGGCTGTTTGGCACAGCCTCAGCTTGCCTTGACGCAATCAAGAGCAAAAGGAGGTGCCTGACTTCCCGTTGGTACTTGTGGCTCTTGGATGAAAGCCTTGCTCATGGCCCCTTTTCCCAGGACCATTTCTAATAGAAGCTTCATAACCCATGCCGAGTTCTGTAGAGCCCCTTCAGGAGGCCAAGTACTTTCTGTACTTCCCAATAGCCTTGACAGTGAAGTTTATTCCTAGAAAAAGACAACAGATCCACTGCACTGAAAACTGTCAGCTAATTTTCAGGTGTTCTCACAAATGTATTGGAGGCAACTGAATAAGCTTTCTGGATTCTGCCTTTTGTCAGTCAAGCCACACAATCAATTTGGGAAGTAGTGCCTGTGATTAAACCAAGCTACTTGTGCTTCATTTTGATTGAGGCCTTTCCTGGCTTTAGCAATTACTTCTGTATTTTCCCTCGCTTAAAAAGGAAATGAACAAGCTTTAAAATTTAGCTTCCACAGCTTCTTGTGTTTTTAAAACAAATCCTTCAAAAGATGTTAGATCTTTGCTGGGCAGCTGCTCTCTTAATTGAAGAGCAGTGGTTTTAAAACAGGCTTTCTAGTTGTATCGGCACCCAGCTTGCAAATGTGTGGTGTTTTCTCATTTGTACAGATCCAGTGTCCATCTTGCCAATTTGTCTGGTGTTTCAAGTGCCACTCTCCCTGGCATGAAGGCGTTAACTGCAAAGAATACAAGAAGGGAGACAAGCTGTTACGTCACTGGGCCAACGAAATCGAACACGGGCAGAGGAATGCCCAGAAGTGTCCAAAATGCAAGGTGAGCTGCTCTCCCTTGGCTTGCAGGTAGTGGCTTCAAACTGTTCAAATATACATTTAAAATAAATATTTGTAGATTCTGCTCAGCTTCTTGTCAATGACCCATTGAGAAAAACAGATGCTTTTCTTGCTGGTTCCTGCACTGATTCTGCAGAATGTCTGCATGTAAAAGAAACATTATGGAAATCGTAAGAGGGAGCTTTGATGTATGCTTAGAATCATAGAAATGTTTGGGTTAATTAAGTACAGAATAAATTAATCCTGAAATAAAGCTTTAAAGAAATGGAAAGCTTTGTCAGGTTTTCCAGAGACTTTGAGTGTATTCAATGTCTGAGTAAGGCTGGAAATATTCTGTCAACAAGTTAACTATGGGAAATTAAGACTTGGCAAAACCAGAAGTTTTGTAGGATTGAATGTTAGTTCTTCACAAGTTGTACCTCAAGGTGGGACTTCACAGGCCACACCTTGAGTGCTGTGTCCACTTCTGGGCCCTTCACTTCGAGAAGGACATTGAGGTCTTGGAGTGAATTCAGAGAAGAGCAACAGAGCTGGTGAAGGGTCTGGAGCACAAGTCCTGTGAGGAGTGCCTGAGGGGGCTGAGGTCTCCCCTGAGCCTCCTTTTTAGCCTGGAGAAACGGAGGCTCGGGGAGGACCTTTTCATTCTCTACAACCACCTGAAAGGCGGTAGCCAGGTGGGGGTTGGCATCTTCTCACAGGCAACCAGTGACAGGACAAGAGGGCATAGCCTCAGGCTGCACCAGGGGAGGTTCAGGCTGGACATCAGGAGCAAATTCCTTGCAGAAAGGGTTATTAAACATTGGAATGGACTGCCAGGGAGGTGATGGAGTCACCAGCCTTGAAGGTGTTCAAGGAATGACTGGATGTGACAGTGCCATGGTCAGGTGATAAGGTGGTGATCAAAGGTTGGAGTTGATGATCTCAGAGGTCTTTTCCAACCTAGATGATTCTCTGAAGTCTTTCTCATTATTAATTTTCAACACTGAAATGCAGTTCCACACCCTAAAAATGTCATCAGTCCCTTCTGAGATCAGAGGTATTTCCCACTACTCAAATGAGATGCAACAGCCCTGCCTGCCCTGCCCCAGCTGCTCTTAATGAAGGCTGCTGTTAAATTTGTTCACTATTTTTTTCACAGCTACCAACAGAGTAGTAAGTCAAAGCTGGAATGTTTTGTACAAAATGAATATTGAATAGGAAGATTTACTTATAAACATACAAAGTATGTGTCACACTTTGAGCCTTACACTGTGCAAATAAGAAAATGTTCATTAGTTCAGTAAGTATCATATTTTGGTCTTTGAGAAAGAAATGCCTGTGATGCCATAGCTTGAAATTGAAAGATTTCAAAATACTGAGCAAAATTGGAAAGCTCTGAAATCAGCAGCTGGTTGTTTACCCTTCCTCCTGAACACATGTGACCTTTAACAGAGTTTTTACAGCTTGTTTTTTGGTAAGAGTTGATAGGTTTGAGCCAGTTCTAAAAATGTTCACTTTCTGGGAAGTCTTAAAGTAAAATACTTTGTTCCTTTTAGAGTGGGAAGAAGTATGTATTTTGATTTTAATTGTTTGACTTGTGTCCAGATTCAGATTTTATGACAATGTGAATGATGTAACTTGAAATAAATTGTCCAAAAAATTAAGAAAGGGGACCAAGCAAAGAAAGATCAATGTGGAAAACAGGGATGGTAAGAAGGCTGATAGCTGGAAAGAGAAAGGAACTAGAACTGCTAAGTCTAACATTTAGCCTGAATAAGTTAAAATTTAAAATGCCACATTTAAATATTCAACACTTTTCACCATCTTCAAAAGAAAAGGCTGGATGCTTGAAACTTACATGGCTTGTTACTAATTCTGAAGCATGAAGTTGCATGAGTTTGGCTGCTAATTTAAAAAATACTTTAGGTTTCTTTTCTTAATCAAAGGAAAATAAAATCTCCTGCATGGTGGGAGGCCGTATGGAAACTTATGAAACTAGCACAGAAAAAGAACCTCTGTTAAGTCCTTCCTGGTAATGTGGCATTGTGAGTCAATATTGAAGAGGGAATTCTACCTTTTATAAACTGTGTTGCTACCCCAACTCTTGGTACTTTTTTCTTCAGAGGTGAAAAAAGTTCTTCCTGCCTACAATCTCCAAAATGTTTCTCTCAACACACTGTTTATTTTTAGATCAAATCTCTAACATGCAGGTAATCAAAAGTACCACTTAGCCAGCAGTTAGTTAAGAAGCACATCTTTGAGTAGTTCAAAAAAATATATCTTAAGCAGTATTCTTCATCAGATCTTTAGTAGGTGTTTGGGCACATGGGAATAAGCATTCTGACAGTTAACAATCTGAAGTCAAGGGGATTAGATCTAATACTTCTCTGCCTCTCTCTCCCATCCATCCTTCCCTCCAAAACCTGTGTATAAGATAACATTGAATCAGATTATAATCATATTTCCAAATAAAATAAAGAGTGACAGAGAAATAATTTGTAACTTACTACTTGATTTATCCATGTTCTATGTCCACAGAGGCAATGTTTCAGGTGAAAACATACTTTATTTTTAACTTCTTTCATACTTTGGTTGAAAAATTTGCAGCAGCCAAAATTTACAAACAGATTGAGGGAAAGTCAATACTGAATTGCATCTAAAGATTTAATCTTTACATTTAAACTGAAATGAATGGAAATTAAAAGTAGAAACTTAAGTAGAGCTACAATTTCTTTACTGAAGTAATTTCTAAAATTACTGGTAACTTCCAAAGTGTGATACTGATCACAGCGTAAACTGTGACCATATTTTACAGATATCTTCTGGAGATAATTATTTATACACACAGATACATACACACACAGACTCTTTTTAGCTGTACCACGGAGAAGTCAAATGCATTATCTTGTCTGGGCATGCAGGTGAGAAAATCAAAACACACTTATGGGGTATGTGTATACAGAGGCAGATCCTCAGGCAAATATTCCCGAGTATTTCAGTGGTTTGGGTAAGTGATTTGAAAGAACATAATCCTTTGTAATGTGGATATAGCAGGGGCTGTTAGAGAAGCTTAAACTTGATTACTTTTTCCTGTAGTTGGATACAGCTTTAGCGCATCTAATAGGAATAGCTTATATTTACCTGGTCTCCCTAAGATGTGTTTACATAAGATAATAAAAATGTTACACTCTGTCCAAATACTTGTATACAAGTAATACAAATAATTGTAGATTCATGTTATGACTGTGTGTCAGTATGGAAATATGGAAAAATGCTACTTTCTAAAACTGTATCTTAAATTAATTTTGAGGTTTTTTTTTTAATAGAGCCTTTTCCAAATTTACTATACACTATTTTGAGAGTCAGTATAGACCATTTTTCTCAACAACAAAAAAAAGACTTGTACAAAAAAGCGCTGGTCTTATTCTAGAGTAAGTTGGCTAATAAATGCAAATTTGCTACATGTTACTGGATATCATTTGCCAAAATCTATAATGTTATTTGTCTTTCCCCGCTACTGTTTTAGGGGGTTATTTTTTACAATTTCTTGTTATGTTTGCAACAAAATGTTTTTGTTTCCAGAAGTGTTTTTACAGTACAGCAAACCAAGGAAGTACTCCGTGTTGGTGTTATCTTACCACAGATTTCAAAAGCAACACTATCTGAGGAAACACCACATAGCAGCTCTATCTTGGAAAGCTTTGAACAGCAGAACAGCAGAAATTTAAGTAAATAAGCATGTCAATGCAAATAAAGGAGTGTGTGCTTCTTATCTGATTCATGGAAGTGTTATCAAATAACTCAGGGCATAGTTTTTGGAGGTGGTCTGCAAGTTTATTCTCCTCTTCTGGAAGGAGGAGAGTCCTTATTTGTATGCAAAAGGATAAAGCTGTGCGGGTTTTCTTCAGGGGTGGAGGAGACATGGCCACTCATCCTCAGAACTCTAGGCAGTGGTTCCTGTAGAAGATTTCTATGAGAGGACATGTAAGATGCAGAGGGGGTAAAGTGAGGGTCTGGAATAGCCACTGTGCTACTTCAGTTGTCTGCTGAAGACTCTGAACTGGCTGTCTGCCCTTGGTGTGTAGTTTTCACCCCTGTTGTTCTGGGAGCCATGCTTGGGTTTCTGAATAGCTAAACCTTCCCCTGTAAGGTGAGCATACATGTTTGGTTTTGAACAGGCCCTGGGTTCAGGATGAAGGCTGTAGCTTTGACCGAATGCATGAGGCAGAAACTGGGCTTGCAGCTGCCGTGCTGTCACAGTGTCCCCTCAGCCCTGGCCGTGCTGCAGGAGAGCCACAGTCACAGGGCACTGGGCCCCGCACAGCCCAGCTTCCCACAGCCAGTGGCATTCCTGGCCCCGTGCATTCCCCCAGCTCCTCTCGTGCGCCGTGGTGCTGTCAGTGGAGCAGGAACACTCGTGATACCCGAGCCATCGGCGATCGCCTTCTCAACCTATAGATTTGTAATCCATCCCTGTCAGTGGATTATCTGGAGGGCAGGGAGGCATGTCCATGTGAACCGGAGCTGAAGTTGATCTGGTGAGATGTCATGTCTTAGGCTTGAAAGCAGCCTGACCAAATGATACAAAGTTCACCTGGCATTGTCAGTCTGCAAAGCATGTGATAGGGAGTCCAAGCCCTGCATCTAAGGTTTGTTGGGTTTTTTACTTCATTTTCTTAATCAAGTCTTTCCTCGGTGGAAAAAAGGAAAATTTTTGCAATAAAGAGGTATAGGCAAGTACAACCGGTTGTTCCAGATTTGCAGCATTTGAAGACAGTGCAGATACTCATGTGCAGATGAGTATTGATGAAAATATTTTTATGGTTTGCTTTTTGAAGAAGCAAACATGAAGTGCATGTAGTTGCAGTATTTGTCTGTAAGAAAATAAATCCTTATCAACTTCTTTCATATTTCAAGAGGACAGTATGTCTGGAGAATTCAGAGCAGAAACAAGTAGATTGACGAATGATTTCAGAGTAACGCATGACTAACTGGAGCTGGGAGGCTTCTAGGAAAGCACGAGTAGAAGGATGGCAGGCAGTTTCTAAGAGGTGCATATTTCTGAAATGTGTGAATGGTAGAACATAAAAGGCTATTGTTAGCATTGCCTGGAAGTTCTTACTACCGCTACAAATTAATTTATTTTTGAAATGTGAAGAAGTTTTGGGTTGGCATCTAGGATTTTTATACGTTCCAGGATTCTACAGAATTCCAGTGAGGATGGATAGTAACTTAATTGGGTTGGTAAATTAGAAGAGAGAGAGGAGAATTCAACAATATTGATTCAAAAAGAAAATAAAGCAACCAGTTAATTCTCATTAGTGTCACAAGATCTAGTTCCCTCATTTACATTTTTAAGATAGAATCAGCAGATGAGGAAAGTTACCTTTTAAATTACAAAAGTCTATATAGTTGCTGTCTGAGTTTTCTTCCCTGAAAAATTAATTTGAATTAAATTTTAAAGTTAATTTGTTAAAATACATTAAGTCACTATTAAAATTCCTTTATTTCAGTCCAAGTTAATCTGAGGGATTACACTAAATAAACTATGGCTCCATAAATGGGGTCAGCTTTTTTTTCACATGTAACCTGAGAAGTGAGAAGTCAAACTGACAATATAATGTCCCTTTTAGAAAAAAAACAGTGTATATCTTCTTAAGCATAAGTTGGTATAATATTGGGTAGACTTCTCTTTCCACTTTGCCTGCTGTCAGTGCTTAACTGTGAAAGTTTTGAGGTCAAGTGGCTTATAAAGCTCATCAGCAATGGTGTTTTTTCAGGTGCTTCTGGAAAACAGGACACCTGTGATTCAGCAGAATTCCTTGGGGTAGAGGGGGATGTTTGCTTGGTCAAATTTTAAGTCTACTAGAATACTTGCCCAGTAGAAAGCATTTTGTTTAATAGCCCAGTTCTCTCTTTTGCGACTGTCTTTCCCCTTTTTCGTATAAAAGCAGCATTTGAAAGCATACACTTGCAAATTCTGAGATCATTACTGTGGCACAGAGATGCTGGCAGGTGTAGCTGGAACGACTGTTCCTTTGTAACTCTTTTACCATGAGTGTTGCTGGTGGAATGCATCACTTCGCTACATGTATAAAGTGCCAGTTTCAGTAGATGTTTGGGCGAGCAGGGTGAGATCCCAGATCACCCCGATCAGCAACAAAGAACAAATGCATTTGACCCTCTGAAGAATGTCAGATACCCCAGCAGTCACGAGCTTCTCTCGAGCTCACTGAGCTTTCAGTGTCTCTGGTGCTTGCGGGGCCACTGAGTGGTGATGCCATGTCTTCGCCTGTATCTCCCTGCAAAATAAATACATGTAGGTAAGTACAGCAGTTTCAGGAGGCATCGATTTATCTGTTGCAAGTTTCAACAGATGAAATTCAAATTGGATGTAATGGCAAAAAGTATTCTCAGGGAGGATGGTGAAGCATGGTACAGATTGCTCAAAGAGGCTGTGACATACCCATGTTTGGAAATTTTTTAAATCTGGTGGGATGAGATCTAGAGCAATCTGATCTGGCTGGCGTTAGCTCAGCTTGGAGTTAGGGGTTAAAATAGATGACCCCAGAGCATCACTTTCAACCTCAATATTAGGCTATCTACCATTCCACTGTGGAACGTGGTCTAGGAATGCAGGATGGGGAACTATTTATGCAGGCAATCAGTAGAACGATGGCTGTAGAATCGGGGCAGCACTGCTTCATGCTGTGCTGTGGGTATCATGAAAGCTCAGTGTAAATTTTTATTCCGCGTATAGTGAGAGAAACCCATCTGTGGAGGGGTCAAAGAGAGTTCATAACTATATTCACTGTGTTGCTTTTATTTTTAATAAAGTTTGGTGCTGATATATCTACTTCAGTAATAAAACCAAAATTTCAGTAAGGGCAAGAATTCTCATCTGATATGAAGAGTGTTTAAACAAAAAAGGAGGATTATGTAGGAAATAGGAATCTGGAAACAATAGAACTCACATTTAATGCTCTTAAACATGCCTCAGAAAACCATTATTGTCTTAAGCCAGCTGCAGGATTAATTAATGCAAATACTGACTTAGCAGGGGGTTGCTTGCAGCTTCTTTTCATCTGGCACATGAACTGCCCTGGATGGTGCCCACTTTCCTGTGCTTAGGAAGGGGGGAAAAATAATATTTCTTTTTTCCTTCTGCTCATACAGATCCACATCCAGAGAACCGAAGGGTGTGACCACATGACCTGTTCACAGTGTAACACTAATTTCTGTTACCGTTGTGGGGAGAGATACCGCCAGCTCCGCTTCTTTGGAGATCACACGTCAAACCTCAGTATCTTTGGATGCAAATACCGCTACCTCCCCGAGAGACCACATCTAAGGAGATTAGTGCGAGGCTCTGTCTGTGGTGAGTGGATTTATGTTCCTTGTGGAGAGCTGCCCAATGAAGTGATGGGGGTGATAGGGCAATTAGAGTTAAAACTAGTGGTTTAAAGTATTGGATGGGCAACTTGTTTTTCAGTTACTCAAAAGGTGGCTTATTAAGTATATTTGAATATATGGCATTCGCCCTCCCTTATTAGATGGACTGTGTATGACTATTGTGTCCTCTTCTGATAGCTTGTTTCCTATTTTTTTTAATAATACATAAGCAAACTGGAAAAGTGCTGTCAATATGCATGTTGCTGGCTGTGTTCATTATTCTGAAGGTATATTGGAGAAGTGGGTCAGAGGAGGAACCTTATTTAAATTAACGTTGGTGTAAGTCTATTTGAATGAAGTGCTCTTTGGATTTGAACCTGATCTGAGTTGAAAAACTCAAGTTTCCCATATAAATAGGAGGACACTATTTTAACAGTTAGCTTTAGTTCAGATAAAATCCAGCTTGAAACAAAATACAACTTATATATGTTAATTTTTCTCACAAAAGTATGATGCCAAAAATATCTTTTTATTAAACAAAAAGGTACTCATAATTTGCTTTTGAGCCAGATATCTATAGGTTGAGACAGATATATATTAAAGATATTAGACTATTACATTATGTGGTGTCTTACAAAAATGTTAAGTTCAGTCGTTGTAGTGAGTTTACAGCATGTAAGGTGACCTATAATGTTACAGGAAATGGTTGTATTAACTGTCAAAAACTGGGAACCTATTAAGGAAAATAGAACTTTTCGTACTTTGAATTAAGACATAAAAATTGGAGATGACTTGTAGTTCACCTCGGCTGAGGAAACGCTTTGAGCTTGATTGTAGAGATAAAGGCAAGAGATGGAACACGTGTGAAAAAGCAGACCTGAGGTGAAAACATTACTCCTGAGCCAGATATGTTCCCGTAAGAAAACTAGGTGGTTTCCAGAGGAACGTAAGAATTGACATACAAACTCCCAACCTGGTAATAAAAATGCCAGTCTTGCTGCTCTGCAAAGTTGTGGGAGATTCGCAAACCTGGAATGCTTGTTGAACAAGTGACAATGTGTCATCCGTCCAAACCCATTAGTTTGACCTCAGGAGCTTGCAAGGCTTTGGTAACAAACTGAGAGAGGTGATTTAAAGATACAGAAATAACTAGAAAGGGGATGAAAATTGAAAATGATTGGAGATGCCTACTCTGATACATTTTGTAGAGATAAATTCCAACACACGAGAAGATCTAGTCTAGATTAAAGACAATGCTGGCATTAGGGCACATGAATATAAGTGTTCATTAATGAATTTAGGCTTAAACTTCAAGAACTGTTTCAAAGCACTTAGTAAGATTTCAGAAGAGCTTTTAGTAGTAGCCACAATGGCAACCAATGTAAGCTGTTTTTAAATAGATCTTGTTATATTTGGTGTAATTAGTCTCTGCTGTAGCACCAGATTGTACTCGGAGACATTACCAAGTCGATGCTGCTCACATGCAGAATCATTGGTAACCTTATTAGAATCATAGAATAGTTTGGGCTGAGAGGGACCTTTAAAGGCCACCTGCAATGAGCAGGGACATCGTCAACTAAACCAGGTTGCTTAGAGCTCTGGTCAGCCTGGCCTTTGATATTAAAGCTCTGTGGTAAATATATTTATGCTCATATTTACAAGATCACACGTAGAGAAGGTATAAAGATATTTTAATTTTCATCTCCCATTTGCACGTGTACTTGTGGTTTGCATTAATTAATAAACCAAGAAAGATTAGCAAAGCTCGAAGCCTCAGATTACATTTCTCATAGGGTTTTCTGTTAAAAATATTGATCCCGATGCACTTTATGAATAACTACCAAAATACTCCAGAGACCTAACAGAACTCACACATGAAAATAAAAAATTCAAATCTTCCAAAATTTGCATCAGATTTGAATTTGGGAATTGACCTCACAGCTCTTCTTCCATTACAGTAGATTTTGGCTATGACTTGCATGTGTGAGCCAGTCTAGGTTTTTGTACTTTTCTGCACACAAGTGCACACCTGTGGGTTTTCACATCTGTTTTTTAAAAGGCATTATACTGCTCTAAGATGGTACCTCCTGACCTTTTTCCTGACCTTTTGAAGAAGGTATAATCCCAAACTCATACAGTTTAGTTTGTGGATTTTGCCATTTTCAATGCTGGAAATTTGCTAGGATCGTCTATCTTTGTAAAACAGAATTCAGCAGAATTGATCTGTGGCTGTTAATTGGGCTTGTATAAAGGTCTGCCTAGTGAGTCTGTCCTCAGGAATGGTCAATTAGAAATAAGATCTCATTCCCCGTTTGTTTCCAGTAATGATTGCTTTAGACACTTCGTTAGTTAAGGTTTGTATCTGAATCTTTGCTTTATAACTATCAGTGGATGGATCCTTCACTAGTTTTAACAGTTCTTAAATTTTGGCTTCCACAACATTTCTGGTAGAGGCTCTAGGATTTCACTGTGTGTCATGTGAAGAAAGTCCTGGTGTTTTTTTATTGATTCCTGATAATTTCATTGGCTACTTCTGTTATCACGAATTTGAGTAAATAATAATAGCTTGCTGACCTTTTCATATCTTTGTTTTATGGACCCTCCATCAGATTCTACTTTGTCATGATATTATTTTGTGTTTTGTTTTGTTTGTTTATGTTTTATGTGTTGAGCCAAAGCTTACTAGTCTTCATCCTTTGAGATCAAATTTAAAACTCAGAAATGCTGAATTCCAGTTAGGGATCACACCCAGGCTCAGGGAGGTCCCAGTAGCTAGAACTGTAAATGTAAATATGTAAATACTTTATCAGGCAAGAGAGGAGCATTATCATCAGTAGGTGTTACTACACAAGCGTGGGTTTTGGTTCTGTTCTGAAAGTCAGCAGAAGAAGAGATGGCAGCAGAGAGGCCATTAAAGGCATAGCCTCTACATTTTAGTAACATGTAGTAAGAAACAAAGGTTGGATTTCCTGTAGAAAAATGCCTCTGCTAGTTAGCTAAGGAGTGGAAATTAAAGGAATGTTATCTTGGCTATCTGTGGGAGACTGGTGAGGTGTTGCTAGATATGTGGGGGTTTTGTATGACTTCTACTTTATTGCTATGGAGAAGAAACACTTAAGTAAATGTGATTTTGTAACCATGTGCAGTGAAGGTTTTTTGGGTTGTTTCTAAAATCTGGCTAGGTGGAGTGTGTAGAAAGAACACGGCAATGGCAGGCTGGCATGCTGTCATGGTTTCTGTTGAGAAGCAAGTGCATACAGTCACAAACTGCTCTGCAGTAAAAATAAGGGAAAAGTATTCACAGCAGCATAAATTTAAACATACTTTTCTTCATAAACCGACCGTTATGTAAAGGTGCTAGTAATCAGGGGAAGAAGAAAACCTGAGAGCAGACGTGGTCTCTGACATTTCTCTCCCTTCTTTAGCCAGCATGGTTTTTAGCGAAACTGTCCTGGGACCAGTACAGTCAGGTGAAATTGTTTTTATTCTTCATCCCAGCAGACTTAGAGATTCATTCTCATTATAATTGTTCAGCTAAATTGTTGAAGGCAGAATGTTTGCTTATAACTGGAATCAGTGATGAATTATACAGGAAGGAAAAGCATGTTCAGCTGTCTTAAGTGTACTTAAGATGCCACTGGAATACCACCTGGATTCAGTTGATGAATTGTATTCAAGATCAATTGCTAGATACTTTATGGATCTGTAACAAGAGACAACATGTAATGAAGCTATTACAGCAAATGGATTTTTTTTTTGCATGACAATGAGCATTTCAGATAGGATTCAGAAAGCAGGATATTTTCAGATCTGGCTGACGTGTACTCCTGTCCCAAGCAGAGCACAAGGTTGGCTTCGTGTAAGCATGACTTTGAGTCCCGCAGAAGGCAGCATGCAATTCTGTGATCCAACCTTCATTAACAACTTCATATTTTAGTTGGTCTGACTTCAGGTTGTCTCTATACACTTGATAAGACTCTTTAAAAATAAATGCAGACTTTTATTAGAACTTAACCTCTACATAGATATTGCTGTTTTGATTTGTAAGTAGACACTTCTTTTGTCTCTGTTTAAACAATGATATTTAGACTTAAAAGATAAAACTTAGTATTTCTGATATGCTAGTGATTAAATTTGTTTTCTAAAACTAGTTTATTAGTTTTTACGTGGCAAAGAATTCTCTAAGGATATATGGAGGTTTGTATATATTACCCTAAAACTGTAACTAAACCCAAAGTTATGCAAGGGAAAAGTACTCCCTCATGTTTCCTGAAATACTTCATTATTTTGCAGAAAAACATGATTCTCTGTATCACAAAAAAGGCAACCCCTCAGAGACACCTGCAAATACAGTTATTATACTACCACAAATGTCTACATCTTCATGCTGTGCCACCCAACAGAGAAATTGTTTACCATTGATTTGAGTGCAATTGTGAAAAGGTTCTGTTTCAATCGCTTCTTGTTAAGTTACCCTTAAAAACTAGCGTTGGACAACAGCAAACTGGCTGTCATAACCTACTGCTGAGATCACCACGTGGGCTAATGACCCAAGATTTTATTCAGCTCTGAGGCAGGTGTTATATTTGCTCTCTGTGCTATCAGTCTCGGAGCTAACAGACATAGGACTGGATCTTTGGGCAGTTTAGTGCCTGCAGCAAACGTCTTTAGTCTCAGTGACATTTCTTGGTGTGTCATGATTCCCTCTATGATTCTTCATAATCCTTCGCACTGACGAACAATGTTTGTAAAACTGGAATTGGATGTAAAGTAGTTTGCAATTCTGACATGTAAAATCGAGCATTTTGTAATTGTTTCATACAATGCAGATAAAAGTTATTGGAGCAAGTAGTACATACCTGCTGCTTTGCCAGTGATTGCTGCTGTTTGTACTCTTCCTGATGGCAACATTTGCAAGCCTTGTTCACCTTGTGTTGTTTGTTAATTGTAGTTTACAAAGGTAAAGAAATATTAAGGATTTAAATGTGATAGATATATAAGGAGAAAAAGTATTTTGTTTTGAAATTTAGTCTTTAGAAATAATGCATTGATAACCAAAAGAAGATACGGTCTCATGATGATGAAAAGTCATTTTATTCTATAAAATCTTGAAACTACACAATACTTATAACTTCATATTCACAGGCAGAAGGAAAGACGCTTTATTTCAGCTCTGAGTTTGTCAAATGTAAGTAAACGAGTTCTCAGATTAGCTTAGGAACTGTTCTTTGTGTCTCAAAATGTTATACCAGTCAAAGGCCAGCTTAGCCCTTCCATAGACTCTGTTTCTGCATACTCAGTCACCAGCTCAGTGATTTATGTTTTTAATAATTTTGGTACCAAACATCATAATTTTCTAGTGTTCTAATTACATGGCTATTAATGAAGTAAGGAGTTCATACCTTAAACCTTAAATCTTTTATGAGCTTTACTTGAAATTGTAGAAGGCTCTGGTAATGTTTTAAAATGTTTTTAATTTCTTATTTTTGGACCTTTCTTGAGGTTTTCCATCACTTTACATTCATTCTTCTGTCTACACTTGAATAATGTATTTGACAAGTTCTGTGTGTATAGAACACAGTGCAGTGGAGTCCCAAGAAGGTATGCCATTAGGATGCCTAGCAACTAGACTAATACAAATAACAGCCAATTTTTTTTCTTCTAGGAATTAGTGTTTCCCACTCACAACACTCCTGTGAAATTTAAAAGCTATCAAAACAGAGCAAGAAAAGCACCAGTTCATTTAACTGCTGTAAATATTTCCAAAATATCTCATTTTTCCTTCAGACTCCTAAATTAGTGTCTCAGGTTATGGAAAGGTTTACATCATTATTGAATGAAGTAATCCACTTACTGAAATCAGATATGAGTGACTTGAGAGAGGGAAGGGCAGGGAAGAGAGAGGTAACAAACTCAGTTTTTCTCCCATTCTAGAGGTGATCTTTCAAACGCATACCTAACTTACAGAATTGCAAAATTTTGAGTCCCTGATAAGACTGCTGGTATATCAGTAAAAATGCCTGCCCTCGTGCATTTTCAAACAGCTCAGATAAGTGACGTCTTTGACCCAACTGCTCAGCCAACAGAGCCAGGGAGATTCTTCTACTGAAAGTGTACAATGCAAGGAAGATAACTTGGGTACTGGTTCAGTTTCAAATTCACTGCTTCAGCAAGACCCCTGCCTTCACTCTGTGAATTTCTACAGATGAACTCATCAGAAATAAAGAATATGAACATGCTTTATTTGTTCTTGGTCTTACGCTCTAGCCTGTATGCTGCTCAGCATCGCTGCCCTACTCATGTAAGAGCCACCACATATCCTTATAAACATAGATCCAAAATAGCCTTGGCTGTGGTTTGACTTAGACCTAAATCACTGCTGTACATGAGCCCTTCACTGTAGCCTTTTAAAGCGAGCAGAAGCATATTTAGAGGTGATGGTCTCATCACCTTGAGCTAACCTAAACTTTCCAAGATGCTAGTTTGCTTGGCATCTTTCCAGGCTGGTTGCTGTGCAGTAGGATTCCGGAGAAGCCAGACTATAGTAGCTTTATAGCTATCACATTCCTGTCGATGCTTGAGGGATTTCAGAATGGAAACAGAAATAAAAGCAAGCTGTTAATGTATGAAATAAGCTGTGCTCAGAGAGTTGTGGTGGATGAAGAGGACAGAGAGAAATGTGTGCAGGGAGCTGACTGTGTAGTGATAGCTCCTGGCTGAATTGCAGGATGAAATTGCAAGTAGGAATCCTATTTGTAGAGATAAATTATTTAAAAAATAATGGGAAAAATATGTTTCTGATATTGAAATATTTATGAATTGTTGGAAAGGAAAAAATAAAAATTCCTTCTTTGAACTGTTTAATGAATTTTGCATTTCAGCTGGAAAACTACTCATTACACCCCTAATATTGGTTCTGGGACTGGCACTGGGAGCCGTAGCTGTTGTAATAGGTAAGAGTTACAAATGTGAATGAATCTAATCCTGATTATGCCCTGACTTTCTCTGTATAACATCTCAATATTTTCATCTCAAGGACATGGAGACAAAGTACAGATTTCACAGATACATTTTTAGTGTTAAACACATGACTTTTTTCTAAAAAATTTGTCTCTAGGATCTTCTCTTTTTTTTTTTCATTTTATGCTTATTAGCTTTATTTTTGTTCCCATGTAATTTGTTTTCCAAACCAGCATCTTTAACTGGTGTAGATAAACTAGTAAAACCTCCACAGTAACTTAAACGTAATCCGGGGGGCTGACTGACTTATACCCAGTCAATTGAATTGTGATTCAGTCACCCCATGGAATCACAGTTTTATGATCTTGGCCCTGTGTGTGTGACAAGATTTTTGGGGAACTAAGGCCTAGTCACAAGAGCTCACCAGCCTGAAGATGCAACAGCAACAAAGCAGCAAATTGAGATGAGTCAGTCTCAAAATATGATCCAGTGCAAAGGCTGCCAAATTGTATTCCATCACAAAAACTGGTACTGTGAACTCATTTGATTACAGTATCAAAGCTGTGTTAATGTGGTTGTATTAACATGGACACAGATATTTTAGCAAAGCTGCTCTTTTCCTGGCTTAGCTGAATTTTCCCACAGAAAGGAGATTAGCTGTGACAATAAGGTATAATTTTGCTCATGTGAGTGCATATCCACTCTTTATGTTGGCAGCAATATGTCATTCAGGGATCCTGCTGCTTCACAGCTCTTCATCAAACTGCTTACTCCATTGAAAATTTGCAGTGCATGCCCAGCCCTGAGGTATATTGGGATGTGGCTCCTTTATTTTGATATAATAAAGCCAAAATAGACTAGGATAGTTATGTTAATAAGGTTGTAAATAACCAATCAACCTATAACCAAGATACTATTACAGCTTTTCTAGACTACATCTGGCCAAATAAGGAATATTGCTGTTAATTTCTATATTTAGACCAACCGTCTTCACTGAAGAGAGTGAGCGATATCTAAAACATTTATTCTATTCAATAGCATTTTTATGCCAGAATTATAAACAATTAAGACTTCTTAATGCCAGTAAAACCTATCTTGGTCTGCAATCTGGTATAATCTATGGTGGGGAAAAAACCCTTTTTTTTGTATACTAAAATTTAGGAGGGTTTTGCAGTAATATAGTTACAGTATTTGCAATAATAATCAGAATGTCGTTGAAGTCTCATCCTAGGCTTGGCTGGATAAGTTACAATCAAGGACAGCAGTATGAGCAGTTCCAAACACATGGATTATTTATAGGAAAGTTTTGGTTTTGAGGTAATTACAGCAATATTTGCTGCCAACCACTATTAAAGTAATCTCAGTTACATAGCTGAAAACTACACTGCACCATTTACAAGGCTATTGAGCAAAGCAAGAGTCCTGTGATTGTAGTAGTCTTTTGTTCTATGTTGTTACTGTAGTGGTGTCTGAAAAGAAAATCTTTGGCCATTTCAGTCAGCTAGTGGCAAGGGAAAGGGGAAGATGCATCTCATTTGGGTTTGAGAGAGTACAAACTATTTTTCACCTGAATAAATGCGATATGTTTATTTATTTTTGTTTTTACAGCTTGCTTTCTCTCAAAAGACTTCTAAGAATAAATAGTTCCCTGTCCAGGCAAGGATAAACACTTGTTATTATTCAAGGATAAACATTTGGTATAACTTCACAGTAGATGAGGACGTTTGTAAAAATTAATGAAATGTAAAACTATAATGTGCTGTCTCTATTGCATGTGAATCTAATTGCAAACTAGTTTAGTTACATCAGCTTTGAATTTAGATCTAAGAATTTCCAGAGTGTTTTTAAAAGTTTTATGTTTGTACCTTATACCAAACAGTATGGTTCAGAAATTAATTTGTGAGAGATGAGTGTAGGGTTAGCAGGAATTTGTTGTAAAGGGAAGAATAAGTGTAGCTTCGCTTATTATCAAAGACACTGTTTGTTGCAGGCTAGTATTTTTTTCTGCTTGTCCAAATGCCTGGTCTAAATTCTCCTGAGACATGAAAATCTCCATCTGAATACGTATATTGAAAGAACACAATACATGCACAAAGGATTGCATTTAATTATGGATTTTTTCATGTTTCCTTCTTTTGGCAGGTTTGTTTGTGTTTCCTATCTATTGCCTTTGTAAAAAGCAGAGGAAAAGGTCACGGACAGGTATGCCCTGGTGAGGATGGACATTACTCGCCTGAACTGAGCTGGTCCTGCAAGGGCTATCCGTGTTTTGTGCAACAGAGCAATACCGTGCTGGTTACAGCATCAAAGCCACCGCCCTGGAAGAAGAATGGGGGCTCCCCTGCCATCTTCCCTCAGCCGAAAACACTACTGCAGACCAGAAAGCCTCTTTGCTCTGGTGCACTCTCAACAAGATGAGCCCCCTGACTGCTGCTTTTTAAATGTTTTTGGTTTTGTTTTTTTTTGAGTTATTACTTTGGAGGGGTTTTTTTGAGTCTAAGTTTCTGAAGCAGACAATCCAAGTCTGTATTGTAGCCACAACTCTACTACCGATTTGGCCTGTGAAGAAAGAATTTAACTGCTAACATGTGCTCGTTTAACTTCAGTGTCGGCCTTTAGGGGGAAATGCTTAGAAGTGTTCGGACTCTTACTGTATACTGAGCATACTACTTTTGGTATTAAAAACTACTTCTGTAAATAACTTCCATCACACAGCATTCTGTTCAGCATACCGAAACCCCATCACATGCCAGAGCACGACAGCTGGTTATCTTCTGAGTCCTCCTGCCAGTGGAGTGCACATTGCCACCGCCAAACTGCAGTGCCTCAGAGGGAAATACCCTTAGTACTGAAGCGCCGTGATATTTAAGAATGTGGTGATTGGTTTCACTTCAGTAATTTATTTATGACAGTCTATTAATATTAATGGCAGGGGTTGTGACAAAATTTGTTACAACAGGACTTCATTTTTAAATTCTCACAGTACAGAAAAAATTTGAAGGATTTAGGTAACAAGATGTGTCAGTGGCCTAATTTGTCCCAAGATATCCCTGAAGTGTGTTTGCAGGGAAGCTGGAAACTTGCTCTTTTGTTCTGACTTGGATTATGATACACATGCTACACACTACCTGTGTGAAGATTGATTTGATGAAATTTTGTAACCTAAATAGCACATTTTGTTTGTTTGTTCCTTTGAGTAGGCTACTACTACGTAAGTCTTGAAGTATCCACTGATGTCTTACGAGGAAAATCTGTGAATCCAGGGTAAGGGGAGTGATCATAAATTCTTAGGAGACCGCTTCATTCTTACTTTCTGCTTCCAGTGTTGCTCTTCCTGGCGCCTGACAGTTCTGAAGAGAATAGCCATTTTTGCTCCTTTTTTCTTAAGTTCCATTGTTTGCTACCAAACCTCTTTCTCAGTGCATCACCACAAAAGCAATGTAATTCAGCATAAGGAATCAGCTACTGAGAATTTTTACACTTTTAATTTTAATCCAAATTTATCATACAAATATAACTTAAAAGAAAAAACTAGAATAAATTTGTTTAGACAGAACACCGAAACAATAAAGGAACTGAATAAGAAAAATTATCTACTTTATACTGTAAAAATACAAGCTAATCTTAAAGAAAAGAAGATTGGATTTGTACTGTGAAGGTACTTTTTTTTCAGTGTGTGTGTGTTTGAAGACACACATATTTATATATATGTTTGTGTATATATGGGGAAAGGGGGAAGCAGGAAGATGGGAAATGTCCTTAAGAGTCTACAGACTTCAAAATTTAGGCTTGCAAATAATGTATCATTTAAGAGGATGTACTTTGTACCACTTTCTTTGAAAATTCTTAAATCTGAATCTAGTTGTAATTTTTAAGCAAATAGTATTCTGCCCCACCAACATAATACTGTTATAAGATACTCACTTTGACTTCGAAACCTCAGTGGAAGAAGCTGATGACTTTTGTTTACCTGGAAACACAAATATCAGCTTACCATAGTTGGCTAGTATGCTTGTTTTCTGTCAGCTTCTGGTTTTGTTTTCTTGCGGTTTTTTTCTTTTTGGAAGTGTGTACAAGCACACCATAGTAATTAATAACTATTTAATAATTTCCATTTGAATTTAAGGGCATGTTGACCCTGTTATCCTAACAGTAGAAACAGTACTTTTCAAAGATTTGCAAATTAAGAAGGGAAGCAATGACACTTAAAAATAAAATTCATAGCCTATTCTCAATGTAAATCCACCTGTTAATTAGATTTACTTTCTTCTGAGACACATCAGTTTTCTATTTGTGTTCCGTCTGAAGTTGGAAGCTGCCTTAAAATTGGTCTTGGTTTTGAGTGTGTTTTCTGAGGCTATACATATCAGTTGTCTTTGGCTTACTCAGGGATTTTTATTCCTCTCTTTAAATGTCAAATAATGAAGATATTTTTGTATTATTTAGAAAAACCTTCAGACCTCAGAGAGCGAGATATATATAGATAGATTTGGGTTTGCAATGCAGTCTGTAACATGGTGTCAAACTATTCCACTCGAGAATATTTTATCACTTGAGATTATCTGTAATTAACTACACAGTGGATTAATTTCCTTTCTTTTCCTGGTTCTGTATAAATGTGTGAGATATCCTTATGGTCTTTGTAGCTGTTTTTACTCTGCCATGTTTGCCATTTTCAGTTTTTAACTAAAGTTCAGTAAGATCTGAAACTTAAGATACTAGAACAAAGAACATAAAAGGGAAGATAATAGATCTGCACTTACTTATATTCAGAAAATATGTCCTTCTGGATGGAGAAAAGGAACATACAGCTCAACTCATACATTATCATTTCATCTAGGCCATTTTGATTTTATCAGAACAGGTTAAATCAAAGGGAAATGCTTCTTCATTTTCTATACAGAGCAAAAAGAGACATCTTTGACCTTGTAAAGATGAGTGAGTCTGATTGTGCTTTTTCTGTAGGGAAGAAAAAGGAATTACAATAATTTTTGCTTTTCTATGGAAGAGGATAAACTTTCAAGAGCCAGGCAGAATAGGGATATGGAAGTCTTTTTCCATTAGTATAAAAATATTCCCGCTTGAAAAGCACATAAATACAATTTTTATCAATATTATATAACATAACCTACTAAAGCACGAGAAGTAGCTCAGTACAAAGCTTCATTTGGTTAAACATTAGCTTTTAAACAACTCATCACAGCAAACCTTATATATATATATCAAAGCCACATCATTTGTTTTAAATGCATTAAATTATTCATTTAAAAGAAACAGAATGAACTTTATAAGGAGATTCAAGGATGTTTTTTTATGTGTGTTGTTTTTTGTAAGTACTCTAAAGGAACCGTCAGGCTGTTCTACTCCATCTTTATTAGCAGAAAACTTCATCAGGCAGCTAGATTAACCTGCTAAGGCAGATTTCACACTACTGTATGCTGATCATCACTGGTCATTGTGTTTGCTTTCACCACAGTTAATATTTAAAATTATTTATCCTTGTGCAAAGCTGTTGCTCGTCAGTACTTGTGTTCAGACTAGGAAATGCCTAAGTTCATTCTACGCTAGCCTTCTTTTTCAAGCTTGCCTGGGGTGGATTTGCCTCTGTGCTCAGCCCTGCTTGCAGGCATGCAGTCAGAGCTGGGGCCGTCCCCGTGGTACCATGGCTTTGTGTGCCCCATCCTGCTCCCGCTGGGAGGGCTGGCTGGACATGCCACCCCGTAGGGGCCACTCTCCCTTTCTCCACTATTCAGAATTTAGTTGTATTATTGTATTAATGGGGTCAAGTTCCAGGGCTGCTCAGCCGTGTCAGCAGCAGGATCATTCTGAGTCCTGTGGGATCTCAGAGCACAGTTAGGTATATGTGCAGAGTTTATCCAAGAGCTTGTGACTGGAAAATAATTGTGCTTTTCCTTGTGTTAGTCTATTAGCCAGTGAGAGTAGTAAAGTGAGTAGGAATACAAGCAAGAGGCAGAAAAGCAATTCTCTGAGTAGCCTTGTGCTGAGCTGACCCATCAGGTTTAGATCTGTACAAAAAAGTCAGTGAGTCTTCAGTTCTCACCACCTCTATCATAAACAGCATATTCATATCTGTTCAGTGTCATTAAAGTACAGTGCACTTTGAGAGATCTGTTATCTTCCTTTGAGGCAGTGCAAATGTGTAAGGGAAGATTTTGTGCTTGGTTTTGATGTTACTAATGCCCACTTCGTAACTCTTCCTGGTATGTTAAGGGGTTTTGTAATTTACACCTATTTATTCATTATAGAAGTTTTACGTTATTAAAAAATATTAATTTGCAGCGACTGTTGCCAAATTTAACTAGAAAGCATTTTGGATCACCATCAGGTATTCTTTTTAGCCAAGAGGCTTTCTGCTCTTCCAAAGACTGTCACAGCTTGTGTGATGTTAAATGGTGTGTAGGTGGGGCAGTAATTCTCCCAGAGGATACAAATTCACCAGTGATAGAATGGTTTCTTATGCCAGGTAGATCTGAGAAACTATTTAATATTCAATGGCCAAATACTTTGCAATACAGACTCTTGGTTGGTTTGGTAGTTTTTTTTATTTAGTTGTGGTATTTTGTTTCTTGAGCAAACCTGACATCGTAATTTTTGGTATGCTAATTGTGCAGGTTCAAGTTGTAGATAAGAACCACAGATTGCTGTTACTGTTATAATCTATATTAGATCTCTGCTGAAGGAAAGAATCCTACATGAGGAAACTATTAGATAATTTCTTACTTTCTTTTCATTTTTAAGCCTTATAGTTGCAGTGAGTGAGCTTCATTTCTGACATCAGTTACAGTCCCATTAAACCAGAGAAAACTATTTTTATCTCGATGTGGAATTTGGTCACAAATACTTTGATGAAAACATCTGGAAACGCGTTGATAGCCGATGAAAACCTGGTTCATTTCCTAAGAAGTGCAAACTGCTATGGAGCCACTCCTCTCATTTGCACAATGATGCCAATGTGTTTAGTAAGCACAGGAGAGGGAAGCAGTTGGGAAGAATTTCCAAACAATATTCTCATTAGAGCAGATTGTCAGAAGAAGGGATACTAGCTCTTAATATAATAAACAAAACCTTAATGCTTTGAGTCACTAATAAAATTAGAAACAACACCCAAAGACGGTGTTAAATAACATTTCTTCAAATTCTACTTTCTTCAGTATAACAAATAGCAGCACACTGTAAGATTTGGAATTGCAGCTGTTCAGTATTTTTAGGACTTAACACATCAACTTGAGGACGCACAACATCTAAAAAGTTATGTTGCTGATCTGTTTGGTAGTTTATCTTGCTACTGTTTCATGAAAAACCAGCTGAGCCTTGATTTGATTGAAAAACAAGCAGTGTTTTCACTGGTGTTACAGCTTGAGCAGTACTTAACACCCCAAAACATTTTGGTAATAAAACTAACAAATTCAGTTGCTTGCAGACTGAAGCTTCCTAGCTGATTCTTCCTTAGCTTTCTGTGCATAAGAGTTCAGGATCCATATATTCTCTCTGCAGTAAGGAACAGACTGCACATATTAGGCAATTAATCACTGATGCTTCTCTTCTCTTGGCCTAATAGTAAAATGCCATAAGGTAGGGAAACAAAAACTGATCTTAGAGTGCATGCTCTGATTTCAAAGATAAAAATGTGTAATAAGCTTTAATTACTCCATAGCAAAAAAATAAATACATACATTTTGAAACACAATTCCAGCTGTTTATTTATAAAACTGTCTGTTTAAAACAATAGTTATAAAAGTGATGCATTTATTAAAATATGCATATTGTGAAAAAGAAAAACTTTTTTGGTGCTTATTTGGCTTATCAAAACATGAAAAATTAATGTGAAGTGTTTTGGATGGATCAAAGTCAGAAGAGAAGCTTATTGTGTAAAAATACTTGTTTAGCGTAACCATGAATTTTGCACATATCTTAAAGACAGTTGCATGCCAACCCCATTCAGTGTTCACCTTGTTGAAAATTTGTCAGACTGAAACCAGGATTTCTGAAATTTTTAACTTACTGTTACTGAGCATGATGTTACTAACACAATGCCACATTTACCTCATTTTTAGAAGGAAATACAGTTACAGAATCCAGAGAAGCTGTTCAGGTATTTTAAACCTGTCCTGTAAAACTATGATGCAGTCAGAAAACATCTTCATGCCTTATGCAAGCTCTGGATGAGCAGATGGATTCAGTCTTTAGTCATGGACTATGTTTTTGCATAAAAAATGCACTCTTATGAGTTTTTCATATCAATTTGCATCCTGCTGCTTTGTGTCCAGAAATTGCAAGGACAGGGGTAGATTTACATTTCACTGTTTACCATCTCATAATAAAATGTTTACCATGTTTCCATTCTTACACACTTTGTTTGTAATGCTCGCCTTTTCCTTCTAAATTTCATAATTTGAAACTGACTTGTTAAAATGGCTGAAGATCAAATTGCTGAAGGCTGAAGACCTGTAAAATGTGATCTCATAAGAAGTTGCTTCATTAATGCTTTGCTGAGCTATAAGCAAAAGATTAATTTTGTTGTATTTACATTACTTAAAAGCAAGGTGCTGAAATCTATTTTTCTTCAGGGCTTTTAATTTTGCATTTTTTAAAATGTACTTAAACAGCACAGTTATCTTTGTTATATAACTAACCATCTGAGTACAAAATAACATTTTAGGCTATTTGTTAATTCTTGTCGCTATGGTAGAGATGAGAATAGTGCTGAAAAAAAGAAAAAAAATATCTCTGAGGAGCATGTCCAAGCTGAACTTAATTCCATGACAATTCAATGAGTAGTCTTCCCTTGCCCCCATCTCTTGTTTTGTATTTCAGGGTGAAGAGTTCCCTTTAAAATAGGTTTAGTTGAAACGGCAAGGGATGAGGGTAGTGAGATAATAGATCACATCCTTTTTAGTGTACAGGCTTCTGGCACAACTAGGGTGCTAGCCAAAACACTGTGGATTCATTAAGAAAGCAATTTCTTGTTCTGCATTTGGGCAACATACAAGCTAGATGCATCAGGGATTGGAACTTTTTGTGGTATATTTATGGGTTAACTAAGAAGTTATAAAAACTGGAAGAAGGCAATGCCCATGAAATCAACACTTGAATTCCAGTATTTAATGTGTTTTGTATAATGAGGAATTTTAAATGTGTAAGTGCCTTATTGCGTGAAACAAATGGAAGGTGTTCATATCCCTTAATAGAGCAATATGGGAATTCCTGTTCTGTGGACTCCTACAGTTACGTTAAGCCAAAGTAATGCATATTGGTTTGCTCAGAAAATTGACAAATATTATGTTAGTGAAGAAGTTAGCCTATTATAAAAGTAATCTGGCATGCTTATTTTAATTCTGATGATCTCATTTCTGAGGTTTTTTTTAAAATTGTTCTTTGCCCCTATCCCTCCCTCAACTCTCATCTTCCTTCAGACTTCTGCAGAAATGCCTCTTAAGTTGTTGGAGTAAGTTTGGCTCCTCCAACATAAGAAGCCATGAGTTTTCAACCACTGGAAGAAATGCAACCTTTTGGAGAAGAGAATTCAGCCGAAGTGCAGTTAGACCACAGCCTGTTGTGGGTGTGCCTGCCAGCTCGGGGGCTCACACGTGCCTTGTTCGCACTGACTCTTGGAGATGGAGGCACCAAGGAATGTGGCGCAGGGAGGTGCACTGTAACTGGGCTGGGACTTAAAACAGGCTGACAGCATCTCAGTGTTATCCAACTGGAACTATCATATCCTGTTAATACGAGTTGGTAACTCCTCTGGGGTGGGTTCTGGGTGGACTAAACCATCCATCGAGATGGTGGCGCAGCTCTGGGATCTCTGCCCAGCCCTTCACTGCAGGGTGGGAGGTGTGATTTGGAAAAGTATTACTCATATTGCCATCTTCTGATAGCTCAAAATGTTGTGGGGTTTATTTCTTCTTACTTCCTTTTCCAGAAGACAGTGGAATTTTGCCTTTCATGTTCTAGATTTACTAAAGGACCTGTTTGTTCTTACTAACATTGATACCACTATTCCCTATTATTGCAGTCAGAAATAAGCTACTTTTCTAAAATTACCTTGAATTTCATGAGCTTATAGTAGCAATTACCTGTCAAAAAAAAAATGAAGTATAAAAGGTAATTATCAGAAGGAAATTGAGTTAATGGGGGGTAAGAAGAAAAATGATGCTTAGAAGGTCTATTTATTATAGATTCATGATCATAAAATGGTTTTACTATGTTTGATTTCCTCCACTGAGAATTTGTAAAGGAAAGAAGGAGAAATGAAGATGAGAAGAGTATTCCTCTGAACCTTTTCCTGAAATTCTTGAGTTTTTCAGAACTGTAGGAGGGGCATTTTTCCCACCCTGGAGTTATTAATTGGTAATATAGCTGTCACAGTGTTACTGTTAACATTACTGTGACTGTTTAGTCAGGATTCAGCTTGCATATCTGAGGGTTTTGGTGATAGGGAATTTGATTTAGAGCCATACTGCAATAAAATTGTAAGTGAATTATCACTCTTACATACCTTAATTATTTCTATTTCAGAATTATCTCAAATTTTTAGGCATTAAAAATTTAGTTCTTCTGTAATCCATTGTGTAGAAGATGCCACGTATCAAAAGACTCCTTCAACCTTATGAGTTACTGTTTATTTTTACTAGTTATTTCCTTAAGTGAATTTTTTTTCTCTTCTAGAACCAGCAGACACACAACCAAAATGCTGATAAAATTTCCCCATTATCTTTGTCTTGCATTTAGCTGATACTATATTTTCTGTTGCATAGTATTGCAACAATGGTGTTCATGCTGTAATAACTTGATGAAAATATTAAGTAGTCTTGGGCAATATTTTACAAATAATTCATCTTCAAGTTGGTATTTTTAGTGTATACCAATAATCACTGTTGAGTGTGCTACCTATGTGGCTGCTTTAGTTCATGTCAATGTTTTGTAAGAATTATTTCTTGCTACCCTCTTCAGAGTGCCTTTTCATTTAGGAGGTCTAGAAGATGGTTCATTGAAGTCTTCTGTTGAATCTGCCATAGTAATGTCTGATCTTTAAACTTGTCCTGATGAATGTATAACTAAAATCTTGTTCTTTAAAAAGCTATAGTAGACACAGGTTGTATATGCACATGTACATGCATGGATATAAGGGAAGGTGTTCTGCCAATGTTTGTCCTGCTGGACAGGACCTTTCGAAAGTAAGTGAATTTTTTAACAGTTTTATTTTCAAAATGTTACCTCACTAGTATTCAGTAGTAGGTATGTCTCTGTATTGCTTCACTTTGCTAAATACAATCACGGTAGGCAGTTTAATTTTTAAAAGACTCTGCGATGAATCTGGTGTTCGTATGAGACTGAATTTCGTAAGACAAAACTTACGGTACTTTGTTTCCTTTAAAGGCATTCCTTTCACTTACACTGACATCCCAAGCCCCTGTTAGCAACAGACTGAAAAAGTGCTTCCCCAGGACGAAATGGAAGAATGTAAAGTAGCATTTGAATGCACACCACCTGTCTTAGAATCAATGTTCAGAAATGGGGGTGGGGGGCAATGGATTTGATTAATTGTGGGGAGACATACATTGTAGAGTTCGTTCACTTGCACACAAGGGGTTTGACAATGTCATCTAGTAATGTCTACCTAATAAAGTTTTGAAAAAGAAAAATGAAATTGCCTGAATGTTTAACTCTTTCTTTAAGCAATTCTGTGCATGAAGGATAGGTGACAATCTCCTAGAGTCTTGCTTAAATCTGTAATATATTTTATGATATATATATAATCTTTTTTAAAAAATCACATCCAATAATTTAAACTTCAGAATCTTTGTGTTCTCAAACCCTGATTCACTTCAGTCTTTAACTGCTTTAACACTGAAAATGAAAGCGGAGGTAAAAAGCCAGTTTACTGTGGTGAATATTTTAATGTAAAATACTCCCTGTCACGTGGTGTTGTCTCTGGCTACTACTTTCACTTTTAAAAGCATCTTAATATGCAGCACAGAATTTTACCTTCTCATGAAATGTTAAAATGTTAGCTTAAAATAACCGAACACAATGAGGAGAAAATTGCTGGAATCTGATTTTCCCATTCCCTTGTTATGACTACTTCCTAAAGCTCTGTGACTTTGAAAGGGTTTTAGATAAAGCAGTCTGTAGCTGTAAACTTGAAATAGGTAATCCATTAATTGAAGCAGGTGCCTCTTTTCTCTGGAAAGGAACAGTGTTCAGTTTCCTTACTTGGTGAGCTGTCAATGTTGATGGAATGTGTTGTCTGGTGTGCTGGGGATTTTTAAACACTATACCTAATTATGAGGTTGCACTTGCACATTCATGAACAGGCAGACAAGGTATCACCATTACCTACACTTCACTTCTGTAGGAAATAAAGCTGAAAAACAGTTCCCTGCTGAGAAATAAGCAGCAAAATCTGGAGGCCTGTGCTTGGTCCCTGTGGTGGAGGACAAACCTTTCAGCGCTCTCCCCAGCCCCCTCCAAACAGTCAAGATTTGCAACAAAATGTCAAGGACATCATACCAGAGGTTCCTTATCTGCAGGAATTCTAGCGTGCAGTGTGCAGCAATGGAAGGATAGTCAGCAGGCCAAAGAAATCAATAGCCCTAGAGCTGAAACTGAAGTTAAAGGCTAACTTCTCGTTTGCAATCTCAAACTGTTTGACAAAAGACAGACAGCGGACTTCGATTATAAACATGGTATTTCCCCAAGTAAATAGGACTAATGTGCTCCACAGAGATTACAGATACAGAATTGTAATCTTTAGATGCTCCCCTTCAGCTGATTGACATGTGCTTTTGAGGGTTCTCATGATTTGCTTAGTAGTTTGACTTGAGCAGTGAAATGAAGCTCTGTGGGTATGTGAAATACTGAATTAGAATTAGCAGCCATGTAAAGCTGTTAGGCTTTTTAAAAGTCAATACAGCTTTTATGAAGGAGTCTTATTAACCACAAAGCTTATTGGCAGATCAGCAAGTTCTGTAATTCCGTAATTCCTTGCAATAGCTTCAAATTAAACGTAGACATGGGTTAAGAAGGAGAATCTCGCATGGACAAGGTGGGCATAGTATGGTCAGAACACACAGATCAATTGGAGTAAATAGCTTTTGCCATGAAGGGAGGATGCTGGTTGAATTCTGCAGAGATCTGTGTTTGGGCTTTGCTCTTGAACATATTTACAAATTATGTAAAGAAAAAGATAAGCAACGGGGTAATAAACAATCTTGAGTTACACAGAACTGTAGAGATTGAGAGCTAGTTACAGTGATCAAATAAATGGGTTTTGGGCAACAACAAAATAGAAGCAGGTTTTTTGCATGGAATGACATGACTGATGAGTATTGGTTATCGTGTTTGTACCAAAGGTCTCTGAGGATACAGGAAAGACAAAATAGTGACCAGATGGGATCTGTGACAAAACAAAAGGTGAATCTTGAAACAATGAAAGACTAGTGAAGTCTCCTGCCAAAGGATATTGTGAATGCTGAGGGCTGACATGAGGACCAGAACAGTTACATAGAAGAAAGTGGTGGCAGGTCACTTAATGTATAGAATACCCTGTTTGACTCAAAGTCTTTTGAGTCCAATGGGGATGGGAGGGATATGGCCTCTTCCATCCTACTTGACCACAGAAAACACTCCCCCATGGATGAGATGCTGATAAGTAAGATAGAGGGTTGCTATGTTGTGAAGTGGTGCAAACCTGTCCCCTTTGTAGTGTACTGTTCTCACCATAAGATAATTTTTTTCCACCTGATCTGAGCAATGTTCTCAGCCTAATTTCCACCTAGCTCGTTCTCTTACTCTCTCTTGGATGCTTCCATGATCACCACAGTCTTTCCCAGGCTGTTTTCATCTTCCTTAATACTTCCCCAACTGGAATACTGTAATAATCTGAAGCTAAGCTTTGTTTTCGTGATCCTGTAAGAGTGTTGTATGCCTCCGAATCCATGTTCTATGCTGGCCCGATTTCACCTCCTTGACCAACTTGGACATAAATAGATAATGCTACTTCTCTAGAAATACTTATTTCTAAATGAAATACCATTTTAGGGGCCCCGCACCCACTTTTGTCTGCCTTCTATTTCATCAGTCCCATTTTATTTTGTAAATTCTTGTTTCTCTTTTGTTCTCTTTTATGCTAAAGAAATGTTGGACAGTCTGTCAAAATTCCAAGTAGATAAAAGGGCAGTAAATCAAAATAAAATTGCAGTGCCAGTTAAGCCTGAAAAGCAGCACTGTATGATTAAATGGAACTCGGTAGAGATTCTCCTGCTCATAATTGTACACGTATGCACTCCTCTTTTTGATTTTTTTGTAAGCATGTGCATGATGCATCTAAAAAGTTACCTGCGAGCCTGTTTTGGGTGTTTGGTTGTGGTTTGGATTTTTTTTCCTTGGGGTTTTTTTGGGGGTGACGGGACTGTGGGGCTAGGGTGGTTTTTTGTTTGGTTTTTGTGAAGGAATCTGTACGTACCTGCTGGCTGGTGAGGGACGGCCCTGAGGCTGAAGCCTGAGGCTGAAGCCAGCTGAGAGAGGGTTTTGATGACCCCCATGGTGCTTGGCTTCCCAAGTCACGCTCCCAACAGCACAGCACAGTCTGATGGATAAAGCATCATTCCAGTGCTCAGGCCTGGCACCCAGGGCATTGCTGCCTTCATCCATTGAGAGGGGAGCATGGTTGGTTCTCCTCCCCAGCTGTCCAGTCCCTTCCTGCCCAAGAACTGCCTTGTAGATTCTCTTATTTTAGCTCGTGCCTTGTCAAATAACAGTAATGGCAGGCTGCAGTCATTGGTGCATCACCCCAGAA
This sequence comes from Pachycephala philippinensis, assembly GCA_013397055.1. Taxonomy (NCBI): domain Eukaryota; kingdom Metazoa; phylum Chordata; class Aves; order Passeriformes; genus Pachycephala; species Pachycephala philippinensis. The sequence continues at coordinate 1,409,179 of VWZT01008132.1, forward strand.
CATTCACGGAGCAGAAAATGGTTTCTGGGAGAAGGAGTGGTGGGAAGGACACATGTCCGCAGGAGCAGTATGGTGTGGCACCAGTCTTCCTCTGCCCCAGCCTGCTCTGGGCATCTCTCCACAGCTCTCCCCTCTTCTTATTTTAACTTTTTTGTTTTCAAACAATGTCTATTTTAGCCTTTAGTTTGACCATATGTTTATTATTTATTAAAAAATACTTTCAAAAACACGGCTTCGTTTTAATTTCATTGACTTTTATGAGGTAATGGACAAGTCAGAGCTAATAATAAATGGCTCAGTGACAAACCTTTGCCAAATCAAACAAACTTTAATTCAGCAGAGCTTTCCAATAATGCCTTCAATGTTTCAGACCTTTGGTGTCTTCTGTTGCCTTTTTCTCAAATTCCTTTACAACAAGCACTTTATGTCCCCACTCCCCTTTTGATGCTATTTTTAACAAATACATTACTTAGATTAAGCCTTCACTTTGCTATCATTTATTTATGTGTTGTAATCTTGAGTTAGCTGTTTTGGGGCTTTGAACCTTAGAAATGATGGTGGCGATATTATCTCTCCTGTAGCAGTAAAAGGAGACAAGATAGAGAAAGGCTGACTTTTCCTCTCCCACAAAGGAGCATTCAAGGACTAAACATGGCTGTCAGAACTGTACTTCATAAAAATCAACCTTTGTGGGGACCCCTTGTCAGCCTGATGGTGGATAAGTGGAGCAGCTGTCCCTGCTGGATCTGTTCATTCACTTGACAGCCTGTCAGATGAGGAGTTCTCAGAAAAAAAGTGGCTGAATGTGAGCTGCAGTCGTCGCTTTGGTTGTGGCAACCTGTCCTGAGCTGCCATTTCTCCAGCTGTGTGAGGGGTAAGTGTGGGGTGTGTGCAGGGTACCTTCAGCAGGTCCCTGAACTTGGTGTGTAGGGTGCTGGCTCCCCCTGAGCTGTAGGTCCAGCCAAGTCACAGCAGAGCTCTGCACATCCCAGTCTTGCTGCTGGAAGAAGTTATGGGACCCAGTCCTGTCAATCTGCATAAAGGTAACATACTGCTAAGTATAATTATTTTAACTATCATCTTTTCATAGACCTATCAAGATATGAAAAAAAGTTCATCCTTCAGCATACAGTTTCTCTGCCTACAGTGAATTCAGCCAACAAGTATTTCCCAAGTTAAGACACAGAATTTAGAAAAATACATTTACGTGATTCAGTTTATTATATGTATGCATGATCATATTGCTATGGTATGGAAGCTTTTGCGGTCTTACTTTTTTTTTAAAGTATTTATGTAATATGTAACAATTTATGTCATAATAATATATAATTTTTTTATTTTTATATATATTTTTTTATTTTATTTTATTTTTTTTTAACCATCTGAAATTCAACAAAGGCAAGTGCAGGGTCCTGCACCTGGGGAGGAATAACCCCAGACACCAGTACAGGCTGGGGCTTGACCTGATAGAAAGCAGCTCTGTGGAGAAGGACCTGGATGTCCTGGTGGACAACAAGCTGTCCATGAGCCAGCCCTGTTCCCATGTGGCCAAGAAGGCCAATGGTATCCTGGGGTGCATAAGGAAGAGCATTCCCAGGAGATGGAGGGAGGTGATCCTGCCCCTCTACTCATTCCTGGTGAGGCCACATCTGGAGTGCTGTGTCCAGTTCTGGATTCCTCAGTAGAAGAGAGACACAGGACTCCTGAAGCAGGTCCAGTGGAGGGCTACAAAGGTGATTAAGGGACTGGAACATCTCTCTTATGAGGAAAGGCTAAGGGAGCTGGGCCTGTTCAGCCTTGAGAAGAGACAGCTGAGAGGGGGTCTCATCAATGTCTGTCAGTATCTGAAGGGAGGGTGCCTAGAGAATGGAACCAGGTTCTTGGTGGTGCCAAGCAATGGGACAAGAGGTAACGGGCAAAAACAGACTTGTAGGAACTTCCACTTGAATATGAGGAAGAATTTCTTCACTCTGCAGGTGGGCATGCACTAGAACAGGTCACCAAGAGAAGCTGTAGAGTCTCCCCCAGAGACGAGATTCAAGAACTCTCTGGACACAATCCTGTGCCTTGTGCTCTAGGACGACCCTGCTTGAGCAGGGAGGTTGGACCAGATGATCCATTGTGGTCCCTTCCAATCTGACCCATTCTGTTGTTCTGTGATATCTTCTCATGTACAGGTAGATAACAACAGCAAGCCAGTAGCATTATTCATTTCTTGCTGGTTTGTCATGCTGCAGAACACAAGAACTGTAGTGAAATAATTTAACTGTTTTACTGTCCATGAACACCTCTAGGGCTTTTTTATTATTACTCTTTCACTAATTTGCTTATCTCAATGGCGTTCTTTGGCACTGAATTATCTGCATTCCGATGTGCGAATGTATTTCTTTGCTTTAGTAATTGCCTTTTTATATAATGATTGCCTACCTCCTTTAAGATAAGAACAAGGACCTGGAAGATGGTTGTTGATTTGAATTTATGTATATTAAAAAGTGAAACGAGAACTAAAAAAAGGTTTTTAAGTTATAAAGATGAAAGCAAAATAGGATTAGCAGATAAAGGAAAACTGCTGTCTTGAAGGCACATCTGATGAGAAATGTACATTGTGTGGGTTAGAAACTGACCACATTAGACTGATGTACCCAAAATCTTTTATACAACTCAGTGATTAAAAGCAGAGTCCTGTCATTGTTTCTGCTGGTTCCTGAGCTTGTTAGGCATACCATATTTAAAATTAGCTGTTCCATGAATGGAAAAACTAAAAAGTCTGTTTTCTTATGAATTTATTTTCTGTGCCCCCCCCCATTATAACCTGTCTTCATCTGATACAGCCTATATGAACTTACCTGTCCCTGTTAAATATCTCTGGTTCTGCCATATGTTCCCTAAATTCTCATAAAGCGCCTTCTCCCCATCTCTTGCTAAGCAAGAATTATCACCTACTCTACCTTTTTCCAAAGCACATAGGTGCCTGTTGTTCATCTACTAGAGCTGTGATGGTTGCCAGACCAATTTTCAGGAGCTGGCAGCCAGGCTGGCTACCCACCAGGATGTGGTGACTGGGCACTTCACTCTTTCTCCCAGCTGAAGCACTCCTACTTCAGTTGCCTTTGTCCGGGTGCTGATTTTCAAAAATCCTATTTGAGTGTGGTTACTCTAGGCCACCACACAATGTAGTGTTCTAAGCCTCATTTCTTTAGAATCCCAGGATAAAATGGAGATTTTCATATGCACATATGTAAGGTTTTCCCTTTAATTTCATTGTGAGGTTTCATTTTTTGAGCATTAGTATTAAAGCACAGCAATGGTAATTAGATCATGGAAACTGAGCCAGCTGCATGTTGGATAACGCTACTTGCAGCGTGTATGAAAAAGTATAAAGATGAGAAGAGGTACATGGACAAACAGAACAAATTCTGGAGCTAGGAATAGAAATTAAAAAGTAATGGTAGTTTTGACCAGATATTTCCTGGCTATGGAGACTATTTCTTTAAGCTTTGAGTCTGAAGGTACATAAATCTCCACCAAAAATTTCCTGTAACTTGAATTTTCTAATCCCTTTCTGGTGCTGTGTGTGCCACCAGCATAACAATTGCTAGGGAAGGATATAAAAAACTGCTAATAAAAATAAATAATAATGGTTTTCTTTTTTTATTAAATAAAATAAATTTTATTTATTTTTATATTTAAAACGTGGCATTTATATAACAAGTCAAAAATTACTTAGCAAACTTAACTTTAAATCATCACAGTTGTGCAGAAGAAAAAAGCCATGGATCTACTAATTTGTTGTAAATAACTGTTGATTAGATTTATTCTGTAAATGGTCTAGCCTAAAATATTTCAGAGTTGTGATGTTTTGGGTATTTTTTAATAGTAAAAAAGCTGTTTTAAAAGGATGTCAAAT
>VWZT01008132.1:1413121-1431070 GCA_013397055.1 Pachycephala philippinensis
GTTAAAATAGTTTCAAGTTACTGCACTTCTGCTAAGCATAACTGCAGTTTTTTATCATTCAGTTAATCATTTTGTTTAGGCCATGCAGTTCACCAAAGTCTGTCATGCTAGATAGATGCTAAAACCAGTAAGGTAAGAGTTCACTTTCAAAGCCCTTTTTCTGCATATAAGTACATTATTATATATATTCCATATAAATATATTATTACTATACGTTCCATATATAGTTTGATATAACTAAACACAGAAAAAGCTTTCTTATTCAGTCTGGTTATATTGGCAAATATATGAAGCCTTAGGAGACAAAGCACTTCATTTTGCTAAATCTCTCACATTCATACCTGCTTATTTTATTGACAGCCCATCATGCCAGAAAAGGGACGTGATCAACTGGGTTAAGAGATGTGGCATTGCATTTATTGTGTGTTAGTGCTTTACATCACGTTTAAGTAATATTGTAGGACATGCTCTTCTGTGACCAGGCATTTAATGAATTTGTGCAGGAGTTAACGAAAGTTAAAAATTACCTCGGAGAAGAACAACACATCAAGCATATTCATTATTATAAATGAAATTAAGGCATTTTTATGAGACATGTTTCATGTAATGAAAAGGAAAAAAATGCAGCGATTTCACTGAATAAGAATATTGTGCTCTTTTCTCATGAACAGAAAACTAAATTGGACTACACATAATCACTAGAGTGCTGTTCAGAAAGGCATTGAAATGGGGTAGGGTCACTATGTGACCGACCTCAGTGGATTTGATGGATGCGAGGTATTTTTGAAAAGATGCCATTTACCTGGGAGCCTAGCATCAGCCTTATGTGTTTGAAAAATGCTGCCCAAACTCCTATATTAAAGGGCAAGGAACTGCTTGAAAAGTGGGTGGTAAAAGCACACATCTTTGAAAGATTTTTGCAAAATAATGGGCTATAACTACATTTTCAAAATAGAGTTTAGCCTGATGCATACTCTCCATTTTACTGTGCATGAGTTCAAAGGTAGTTGAACCTCCCTTTAGCATTACCTCCCTTTTTTGTACAAAACTGCACAAGAAAGATGTGTTCACCCACCACATGCTCCTGCTGATGCATCGGAAACTTTTATCAGAGGAAACATGTCACGTCTCACACAGTCCTCAATAAGTCACTGCCTCAGCAGAGAGGCTCTGGGTCTCTGCAGATTTGCCCCAGTCCATCACAAACAGAAGGTTTTGCCTGCTTCCTCTTAGCTGGCCTCTGAACGTGTGTCTAAGCCAGAGATCCACAGCATCATCTTGATACTTGTGCCTTGAGAAGCCTCAGACATCCATCCATTGATGTGCCTTGATACAAAGTAGTAGTTGGGAATGCAAACGAGTCCCGTTCCAATTCACACTGAAAAATCAGGATCTTTCTAGAGGGACTCATAGGAGCTAGGAAAGGTTTTTAGATGGGAGATATGTAGCACCAACTAGGAATAAACAAACATAAGAGTCAAGGCCAGCTGAAAATAGCACAGCATTTTTAAACGGTAAGAAAATTACGTAGCATTCCATTATTTATTCTAAAAATTGTCTTGGTAGACGGTATTTTTTAGACTGATATGTTCAGACGTTATGTCTAAAATTGTATTTTTAGGTAAATGATACTACTCACAGACAGCAAACTTTGTGTGTCGTGCTTTATCAATCTAACTGGTTAGAACTAATTTAGTTGAAACATTTCTGTAGGTATTACAGAGGCTGAGACCAGTGTTACACATTCATGATTCAAAGTTTTAGCATGTCTGAACATACTGCTTTCAGCAAGAAGGTGACAGCAGTTTTATGTTGACTTTGTGGAAAGCTGTCAGACACCAACCATGCAAATTTCTATCTGAATGCATTTTTAATAGGGACTTTTATTTCATTTTTTAAGATTATTACTGGATTGACCTGAGAGACAATAAGTCAGATGGCTGAGTGCTTGCATGGAAACATTCAGTTAATGAGGTGAATGAAACTTTCACCATAAAGCACTAAATATTTTCTTCTAGGCATTATGATCTCAAGCGGATAGCTTCCATTTGGCACTAAAGTAAAAGGACTGTGGTTTTCAGCAGAAAAAGTATTCAGCAGAAAAAAGATAGCCAGACTGAGATTGTAGATGATAAATACTTTCCTCAGTCTCACAAATGCATTTTTTTATTATCTCTCCCTCTCACACCCACAATTTGACAACCACTTACATTTTAGTAAACTGATCATAAGTATCCTCTGTTTTGCTACCAGAGGGCGACATATTTGCTTCCAATTCTCGGTAACTCACATGTCATTTTTCTAACAGATTTTCAGTCCCTTTCTACCATTCAATTGGAAGTGTCAAATATTTCACACCAGACTCTGGACGTTCGGACAGCACAGTGTGGGAACAGCCACTGAGGCAGATTTCGGATCCCCCAGACACTGTAGTGTTCTCCTAGTAGCTCACAACAGTGCTCCTGAATCAATATCTGGTCCTTGGGAGCTTGTGACAGCAGCTGTGCTGGATCAGAGTTTGGTAGCACACAACCTGAGTAGTGTCAGAACTTGTTAAGCACTCTTGGAGACTCTGCAGGGTCTACTGGGGAAGAAGTGGTATTTTTGTGTTTTGTTGACCTTACAGGTATTTTTTAATTAAATCTCCCAATAACTTCTGAACAAATGCAAATTTTCATTAATCACAATATCCCACAGCAAGGGAGGTGCAAAGTTATCACAATATCCCACAGCAAGGGAGGTGCAAAGTTATCACCCATTACTTGAATCAGTATTGTTTTGAATTTGGAATTACCACTAGAATCCAAAATGCACTGTATAGGAAGAGACAGTGAACTGTCAGCCCCTGCCCACTGCCTCCATGTGGTGAGACTTGAGTGTCACTGCTCTGTATAACATTATGTAAAATTCTCTCTGTTCTCCTTCACCCAACATGTCTTTTCCAAGCTAAAGAGCCTTAGCCTGTGAGCTGCTCACACAGCAGAAATTCCTCCAATACTTTGACTGTTCTTATTGCTGTTCTCTGGTCCTTTTCCAGTTCTACTTTTGTTTTTTGAGATAGGTGGTACAGTACAGTACAGAACATAGATCAGACACACACAAAGTCCTGAGTATCTGGGAAAATATGGAATTTTATAATGGCTTTATTATTTTTTGTGCATGATTGGCTTTTTTGACTGCTAGTGAGTAAGGAAGTGACTCAGACACTGAGGTCTCATTCCTGAATCCTAGTTATTCTGTACTGAACTAAGATCTAGGTAGGTTGCTGGACAGGGTGAAGAGACTCTAGAATCTAGGGGATTGTTTCAATTTCTTCCTGATTAACTTTTTTCTTCCTTCTGGAAATAAAATTAGTTCTGACACTTCTTTTTTTTTGCTTTTTTTTTTGATTATTTGTTGCTCCATGTTTCTTCAAATATAGATTTTTGTTTCACTTTATAAGCCTATATATAGATATGTCCTGTCTCCTCAATACAATAATCTGAGGAATAGCTCTAATTATAGCAGTTACTCTTTCTATTTTAGTCTACCATTTCCAGCAGTGAAGAGCCGTCTTGATTATTGCTTCCAAAAGAGTTGCAAGAACCTATGCACCAGGCAGAAGCTAAATGTTCTGGCAAGAGAAAAGAATCTTCCTTCTAAATATCAATAAGTAAACTGCTGATATATGCCCAGCTGGGAAAGGGCTTGGGTCTTTCCCTTTTTCACAGTTCTGGTATTCTCTATTCAACCAGTTTTCAAACCCCACTTGTTAAATGACTCAAAATGTTCCACTTTCACCCGTCCACCGACTTCTTACGCACCTTGAGAACTAAAGGGCAGATTTTTTCCAGAAGGAAAAATCCTTGCTTGTAATTTTCTCCACCCACACTAGTAAGTTAACTCATCAGAAAAAAATTTAGCCTGCTTATTGACATTGTGGACATATATATATAGCCAGACTTCTAGACTGAGTGATTTGTTTTGCTTTGATGGTTATGTAAAACAGTAAAATAATCAAATAGTGTATTTCTTATATGCAGATTATTTTCCCCTCTACCTTATGTATATCTACACATATGCATTATTACAAGTTGCAGTATTAGTTATTGTATTAAAGTATATGTTACTATGTACATTATATATACATATGTGTGTAATTTGAATCCTGCGAAGTACTAGCAATTTTTTAATCATGTTCATCTGATTGCAGTAGGCTCATACATTAATTCTCACACACATTTAAGCAGCAGCACTGGAAACAATGCTGTATTGAACTGTATGTGCAACCGTGGTGAGGCAATGTATGCTAATAAATCCTTCCCACCATAGGTGACCTAAGATTAGGACAGCTCTGTTTATTAGCTGGGAATGCAAGTTTACATGTCAGGGCATGTCAGAAGTGCTAGGCTGAAACCAGGAGCCCATCCCAGCTAAACAGGTGGGTGCCAAAAGTGAGAATTGGACAGAAGAGCAGTAACAGTTGAGGTCTTGCCACAGAACAGACAGAAACGTTCTTTCAATAGAATAGTGTAAATTGAACTTTTAATTACTATGTGCTCTTTTCAGCACAACAGATGAAAATCTGGAACTGAGCAGCTGGAAGCATGAACTGTTTTCCAGGAAAAACCTGCCTTGAAAAGTGCTTTTTGAGCATGTTGGAGTTGGGGAGGCAGCCATGTGATTTCACAATTGGATTCTAATTGTGCTCTAACAGGTTTGTGTATTCAAGTTCTTGGGTTAGAGCACTGGCTGAGGACAGGTGCTGTTTAATATGATTCAATTAGACTTTTGTGAATCAGTTTAAAAATACAAAAGTAGTAGATAGATGCCATGCGTAATAGTAATGAGATTATTATGCAAACATGTTTTGCAAATACTCTATGAATCGTGTAAGTTATTGGCATTTTTGAACATAGCTACCGACACCAACATCCCACTCTGATCAGAAGCTAACCAGGAGATCAGAAATTAAGCAGGAGTGAAGATGATTGCAGAGACATGGCTGAGACACTTCTACCATAGCACTGATGTCAGAAAGTGTAGCTAAATCCCTTTCCCTAACTGCAGTGAGTCACAAGGCATCTTTCACAGGACAGGACTGGTGGTTCATTGCCCAAGTGCATGGCATGGTACCCACTTAACACCTCGGCTTGCACCTCTGTGTAACTCCCTTGCAGCTAAACAGCTTCCTAACATCTTCAAGGCGTCCTTGAGACAGGGGCCTTCTGCAGTTTCCCTCCTGACGTTTTTTCATTCTGCATTTACTGGAATTTTCAGTTTCCCTTTGCAAATCTACTTTGATGCAAAATTTTCTCCCTCTTCTATACTCTCAGAAGGTACCCACAGACTTGTTAAATATATAGCCCACAAACTCGCTGTGGGCTGTAAAAGAGACCTGCACAGAATGATCATTGCAACTTACAAGAGCCCTTAGGCAAACAAGTACTCAAGAGGAGTTTGTAAATGTACAACATGTTGTTCATGTCCATCCAGGAGCAGAGCAAGCCAATGGAAATCTTTCCTCTCTGCACTAAAAAATGCTATGTGCAAAAGGTTAGGAGTAGCAGCACCTGGGCAGTCTCCTTGCTGTAACTTCTCCAAAGTCAGCCACACTACACCAAAATGTCAACTTGCCTGTAAATTCTGCCTTCAGCCTCCTTAACAAGTACACACAAATGCCTTCTCTCACCCCACTGTCTTTCACTACACCCAAGTCCTAAGGAACAAGCGCAGATTTCCACCCACGTCCTTTCTAATTATTGTTCCTCTTCTGATGCTGAATTGCTGCTAAGCCCTAGCATAGCTCACTGTCCTAAATATCAAATCAATCCTACCTAAATTCTCTGTGCTAACTGAAGCTAAGAGCCCCCTGAACAACCTTGTGCTTGCTCTTGCCAAATTCTGCTTATGGTGATGCTAAGCCAAGGGCTATGAGTCAGTCACATTTCACTGCTGAGTCAACCTGCTCAGCTCAGCTAATTTTATTCTGGTCTCAAATATAAATGAGAGTGTTTCAAATGGCGAGGACATGACGCTGATTCGGGAAAGGAGATGCCTGTGGAGTAGACACACTGTCAGGGATGTGTATGGGAAAAAGGAGCACGCTGGGGATCTGTAGATGCCTAGTTGTCCTCACCTAGAGGGTGTAAACACCATGTAGCTCAGCATCAAAGAGGGGGAAGCCAGAGGAATCACTGGAATATTGTGCTGATATTTAAGATACGCACACACACACACATATATGAGAGACACAAGATACACACATTTAAAACAATTTTCAGTCTTGAAGTTACAGTAAGTGAATGATAATGCCTAATCTTCAAATATCCCTGATATCAAATGACAAATGTATGTTTCCCATGAAAATTAAATACAATTCAAGCTTCAACTTAAACTGTTTCCCAAAAGATGACCTGGTTTTAAAGTGTTTTTAGCTTTGGTTGTGTAAAACGTTTGGCACCATCAAGTGGTAAAACGGTGGACTGCTCCTTCATAGCCATCTCAGTAATAAAAAAGGGAACAATGATATAATTGTGTATTAGAAAAGAACCTAAAGAAACTTTTGAATATATTTTACCAAGGTTATTTGAAAAAAATTCTGAGGTTTTCTCAGGAAAAATACTGGATTAAATGTTTTTGTTTCCAGCAAATCTAACTTGGATCAGTCATTGTTTTAGTTTGAATATGGCAGTCCATGTTAGTATTTTTCAGTCTAAAGTACTGAAGTTGAGTCTATTTGCATGCGATCAACACAGAAATTATGTTTACTTTAGCATAAAAGCTAGTATGAACTTTTCTATTATTCTCCTTGGTGGTATCTTAAAATAATTTTTCTATAGAATGGGAGCAGAAGTAGTAACCTGCATTGTTATGGGGCCTACTTAACTTTTCCTTGTTGGCCATTGAATAGGCTTGAATGGGACCAGCCAGTGGTGAAGGCAGTCTGCAAAAGGGACAACTGTAGGCAGATAAAAAGAGTAGAAATTAAATACAGAATTTAAAAGAGCACAATTAATTTGGTTCTAAAATAATAACAGCAACAACAGCAAATTGAATTTGCTAGGCCAAATTCAATTCTGAAATCTGAAGAAATTTTAAATTATGCAGTAATCATGCATTGTTTAAATTATTACCAGCTTTGGTACAGATAACACTTAATATATGCATAATTTGATTAAAGAAACAATAGAGCTACCTGTGGGGTAAAATGATCTATAATTATCCTGGTTGCTTGTTACATAAATGTTTTTAATTTTGCCAGTGCGTGCTTATCAAATAAGGATTTAAAAAAAAGACCTTCTAAAAAAGAAACCCAAATCAAACCAAACCAAACAAAAAAACCAACTAATGAACCCAGGAACCAACCAAAAACCCAAACTTGCTCCTGTTAAAATAACCTTTTTCGTTACTTAAAAATTTATTTTAATGAGAAGCCAACTCTAATGGATGAGATCACACAACTGAAGAGAAAGAAGAGACAGGCAGATGGGCTGACCTCTGAGAAGGAAATGCAGGTAATTTGTGCCGGGCAGCAAACCAACCTGAATAACAGTGAACAGAAAATCCTTGTGTTACAGTCAAACGTATTTTTCCTGATATCACGGAATAACACAAAGCATTTATTTGGATTGAATCCTCATGTTTATCTGAGGAGAAATAATCTGATGCAGAAAATATTTCTCCATTTTGCTATTGATGCAGAAGATGGAATTCAGCTTATCAGAAAAGGAAATTATTAATACTACTTTAAATTAATTTCTTTTAATCTACTCTTCAGACACATAAGCTCAATACTTTAGTAACAGGTGAAGACTTCATTCTCTACTGTTCGTTTGAAATCAGTGTTAACTGAGCCTGGGATTCTCATAATGGGAAGGGGAGAGCACTTGCAGACTGCAGCAGGCTCCTTGAAAATCAGGATGCCCAGCATCTTCCTGCATCCATAGCTTGTATCATTATGCTTTTCATATATGTCTTGGACTTCCAAAAACTGGGTAGGGAAATTTGAAGGGGCTTTTGTGAGATCTTGACCAAATTTTAAGCAGTTACGTGCAGAAAAAAGTCTTCTAATTTGTTTTGTTTTGTTTTTTAAGTACTGGATGCACTTGATTGTAGTAGCTTGTCCAACTTCAGGAAATGATGTGCTCAGAGAGAAATGGGACAGTGGTTCCAGCAGTATGCAAAACCCTCTCACAGTTTGTCCCAGCGTTAGATCCTAGAATCCCAAGTACAAATGCAGAGAAATGTGTGGTAGTTAATAAAATGTTGCTCCTTAATGATTAATCAGGACCAAAACACATGAGAGCTGTGTTAAAGTATCGCAGAAGAAAAAAAGGTAGACATTTATGAGGGAACTGTGGGGAGGAGAGACAAGGGAGATGCACTGAGTTTCATGAAGCCTTCAACAATTGTTTGGTATAATTCCCTTGTACAGGCCACTGCTCATGAGAGAGAGATTGATAGCAGCACTCCGCTGTCACTCTCCCAAACCCCGCGCTTGGCGGGGAAGAGGAAGGGTTGCTGCAGGCTTTGTTGTCGGCAGGGAAGATGATCTGGGGAATGGCAGTGCTGCTCTGCTGGCAGCGGTGTCTCAGCCCCACCCGAACGCCAGCCGGCTCCCGAACAGGAGCCATGCATCCCCACGCTGGCACAGCCCTGAATCCAAGCTGATGTACTTTGCCTTCGGCTCAGCTTTTTGGCTGGGGCTCAGTGCAGGGCTGGCTCCTGTCCCTCGGAGCTGGAGCACTGGCAGGCGGCACCGAAAACTGCTTTCCATGTAACCCTCGGGAAGCTTTTGTAGGCATAGTCTGAGTAACAGGGTGTTTCATTTCACACCTTTGAGAGGAATCTGTTCTGTAGATCACACATCCTTCAGCTTGATCCTCATGTCACCTTGACTCTCCCTGAATTTAGAATTTGCCAAACAAAAAAAGAGCATGCAGGGATGCCACTTTCTTACACAGATAAAACCATGGCTTAACAAGTGCTTTAAAAAAACCCCTGCAAAGTACAAAGACATGTTGAAAAAGAATATGCAGTCTGATTTAAATGTATTTATAAATTAAGTAAAAAATGAGGAACTATTCAATATTTGCTCTGTTTCCCACCACTCATTACTAAGCAAAAGATGAAATCAGAAGGTGTGGCAGATTTTCAATAAGCAAGCTACCTCTTATCCCAGAATACTGGCATCCCTAATTAGTGGTATGGCTTACAGGTAAGCTAGGAGTTAACCAAAATTTGAATCCTCGTGTTGATGTTGTTCTGCTTTCTTCTATGTATATCTTTACCAAGCTAAAGCAAAGTGCAGAACAACAAACAGCTGAAGAGCAGCCACTTTCTAAAAAGAGGAGAGAGATTCTGAAATTGCAAATGGCTGTACCTGACACACAGGAGGAAATATTTTGTTAAATAGTGATGGCACAAGAGTAGATAACATGTAATATCAAGTGATTTGGTTTATGGTAGTTGGGATTTTGAAGGCATGGGACTCAATTTCAGATGCATTCTAATTTTGGGAATCAGTTGTGTTCTTAGTGAGGTTAAAGTCACTCTAACGGGGCATCCAGTTCTCTGAATACACTCCGCTCATTGTGATGGATTGCTGACAGTTCTTCCTTATTCACTTTCTTTTTAAGAGAAAAGATAATGAAATTTTATTCTGATGCTTTCTGATTCTATGATTGATTCTGAAGAGGCATCCTTTCTACTGTGAACTTCTTTTAAAGAAATCTTAGATGTTTTTCCATTTTTTGGAAGGATCCATCTCAAGAGTTTTGCATAAATTGGAAAATTTTTTTAAATCTAACCTTTCAGTGAAGTGTGATTCATATCTTTGCATCATGGTGCTAAATGAATACCTATGTAAGGACATTACTATGGAGTGCTTAACCTGTTTCTTTCTGCTGTTGAAAGATGTTTATTAAAGAGTTACATTTTTCTCTTGGTGATATAGATAATAGTCAGGAATGTTGCCAGGTTGGTTCAGTCACTCCCAGTCACATGGCAGGATGCACTTCCACTTCAGTCTGGAGATGTAGGATTTAAGCCCTAGAAATGGGCATTGCATCAAGCAATGCAGCAATAATTCCATGTGCTAGGCCTTTCATCAGTATCAATAGCACTTCAAAGAAGAATCTCCTTTAAGAAGTTGAATTAAATGCTTTTCAACAATAGCTTTTGTACCAGATTCCCAATGCACATATACAGAGGCAAATGCTTTCTAAACCAATAAAGAAATCTACTTCTGAGCTACATGTGAAACATGAATTCTATCCTTGCTTTTAGAATGGCTTCTTACTTCTTGGGTATAAAGGAAACATTCTAAGAAGACAGACGAAACCACATCAGTTCTGCTTAGTTAAAACTAAATCGCATTGGATCTATCATGATTATTTTACCTATAACAAAGATTGATTTTGACCCGTTAAAAATTTAGTTGTCATAATATAGATTCACCAAGTCAACTTTCTTAATATAGCATCATTTTGCAGTATTTGCCAAAGCTGAAAGTTTATTGCACAGTTTATTGTACAGCAGGATTGGCACATTGCTAGATCGATGGACAAAGAGGTGGACTGAATACTGACTGAATGACAGAGTTCAAAGAGCTGTGATCAGCAGCCCAAGCCCAGCTGGAGGCCGGTTACTTGGGGTGTATTGGTCTGCAAGAGGCAGAGTGGTGCCAGCAGTCCAAGGGGGTTGATCCTTCCCTCTGCTCAGCACTGGTGAGGTCATGTGGGGAGTGCTGGGTCCAGTTCTGGGCCAACATGGACATATTGGAGCAAGTCCAGCAATGGATGATGAAGATGATTGCAAGATTGTTATTTGAGGAAAGGCTGAGAAGGCTGGGACTGTTCAGCCTTTAGGCTGAGGAGGGATATCATCACTGGGTATAAGTACTTGATGCTTGCACTGGGGCGGCCCCTGGGCTTTGTGTTGTGTTGTGGGACACAGACAGAGCTGTCTGCAAAAATGGGAAACCTGAACAAAATTTCACCAACGGACATGTGCATGGGTACAATACAGAGGAGCTCCAAAAGGATTCCAAAAACAGACCATGTGAACCAGAAGGGTCAGCTGATGGGCCTCTGAATCAGAAATTGCACTTTAAGTTTCACAGAGATTGACTGGGGGAAGGACCTCCCTCTGCCACAGCCATGGGGGCACTTACAGCTGCTTGTGAGTCTATTACAGGGTGCAGACTGGGGCAACGTGTGTTTCCTTTTCCTCAGGTTAACGGCTTTGCACAAAGTTTTCATCTGCGTGAGTTAAACTTCTTGCCCAGCATTTAGTTTCTGACATGTGTAGTAGCAATGCCCATGCCCTACTTCTGAAGGAAATACATTGGCTATGCTCTTGGGGAGGTGGAAAGCTTTGGGAGTATAAAAACACTGTTTTACACTCCGTACACCACCACTGAAGCTGTTAAATGTTAATGGCTGATCTGAACAAAAGCCTAGTAGCAACCTGAGTTACAAACCAGGATATTTAAAGGTTACATAAAGTGACAAGGACGTTCTTTAAAAGGAATGAGGTGATGGTTGCATTGGTGGATGCACATTGTCAGGCAGACTTGCTGAACATGCAACAGTTCTGCAAACACAACATGACACTAGGTACATCTTAACAGGGACTCCATCTACAGACATTTAGCCCACACCTAGCTGCACAAATCAGGATTCAGTTTTATGAAAAGCAGGGGCTACCTTGTCACTTCAGATATCACAAGGAGCCTCACCTGGTCTGGAGCTGCTGCTGCTCCAGAGCAGTGCAGGCTTCACATCGGGGCTGTGCTGCACCTCTCTGCTCTGTCGAGGCATCCCAGACTCTCCAGGAACTCCCGAGTGGTGTTGGATGTTTGTCTGTAGGTAACTGAGTGCCTTCTGTACTGAATATTTCAAGTGCTTAACGTTAAATATCTACTAGTATTTTAGAAGTCCTAGGGTATCCTGCCTGTCCCAATATGACACTTCACAGAACTCCCACAGACCTTGTGTGATACATGCCAGCTCGTGTGGGTATCTCAGGTCTTTCGGGACATCTAAAGTTGTTCTATGAATGTATGTTTAGACATTTAATTGCCTTCATTCAGGCAGCTAAGTTTAGTCATGTGCCATCTGGTGTTGAAAGATAGCATGAGGGAATCAACTCTGAGCTCTCACAGTTGCGGTTCATCTGAATCACTAAAGCTCTGTGTTAAGGTGGCATGAACCCACACCTAGAAATGCTGGGTTTCTTTTGTATTTTAACATGAGCCTTTATTTCAACAAACAGAGTATTTTATGTCACGAGGTATAGGAATGAATGGTGAATTTTTTATGGTAGTATATATATCTTTCAGAAAGTCCTAAAAGCTTAATGACAACACACGCTCACACTGTGGTATCCACAAGCCCCAGGATGTGTGTCAGCAGTTTGCAATCACTTCATGTATAAATTCTAGCCTGATCCAACTTTCATTTCCTGTCTCTCTTTCTCTCTCCCTCTGTTGCCATACACCGGCACAACATAGTTCCAGATATTGCCTTACACTGGGCCAACATAGTTTGCAGTATAACATTGCGGCACCACCTGCAGTAATCACACATGGGAAGAGCTACAATGGCTCACCGACCTCATGGGCAAGAGCTACAGCGGCTCACCATCCCTCTTAGAGGCACGGTCGCCCAAGGCAGTCCAATCCTGGACTTACATGTGTAGGTTACTCATGGCTCTCCTGGGCACACCCCCACCCAGGGATTACGCGCCGGCCGGCTTTTCCACTTCCCCCAAGTGGATTGCAGTCCGTGAGGCTCATACTGCCGGAGGCTTTCAAGAGCCTCTAAGGCTCAGCCAGTTATCACGGCAATTCATGCAAACACAGGCACCAGAGGTCGGAGTCCAAAAAGTCCAGCATGGCATAGGGTGGCAGGCATCAGCAACCAGAGGCAGGCAGTGGCAGAGGAGGTGGCAGGCAGAAGCAGGGATCAGCAACCAGTGGCAGACATCCACAGACACCAGCTTAGCACCCACCTGGCCAGCTCCAACTCAGCTCGGTATCTGCTGCTCTGTGACCCTACAGCACAGCCCTTTATACCCATCATCCCTTGGGCCACTCATGTGCTTCTTGTTGTAGGAATCACCACACCTGCATTCAATGCTGGCCTTCCCCCGTCCCAGGGACACAGCCGCAAGCCATCAAGGCCAAGGCTGCCCACAGCCTACTCCTGTAACCCCACATCCCTCTATGATTGGTTTGTGGTGAACTGTTTGATGTGCCTTTCCACTTGCTCATCCTCCATCGTTCACCTCACATTATCCCTTTTCATCCCAGGCAAACGGGAAAAAACGTTTGAGAGAGAGGGGAAGAGATACTCAATTGATAGGATGGTCAGAAATCTGTTGAGTAATGGGGGAAAAGGTATTTATTTCACTTCTCAAAAATATTCTAAATGACCTCTGTGAGTTGTAAAAACACAGAGTAATAGTGTCACTGGCAGGCCTGTTACATATTTATTGAAGACTACTGCAGTGGGTAATCAGAAGTTTATTATTATAATAGAGATACAGGCATCAGAAACAGATCTTGATTCAGATTCTCTGAGTTTAGGAGCATAATGATCAATGCTGGATAGCTGATATGAAGTTCAGTTCCACTGTTCCCAGTTGCGAGAAGTCAGGATGTTTGAAGGAAAACAGAGATGTAGAAGAATCAGGCAGATACTTTTAATTCATATCAATAATAACAAAATAATTTTCTGCTCATGATTCCATCACAGAACACATTTCATACAAAGATAAGCACACTCAAAAATACCACACAAGGTTTGTATTTTCATTCTTACATTCTGTCAACTACAGCTGGAGAAAAAAAAGTTTCATGGTAGGAAAAGAAAAAAAGAAACTACTTTATCATTAGACCATCAAGATAACTTGGAAAGTAGTTTCAGAACCGTTAGGGCAATCATGAAAATCTGCTGATAAAAATGTAAATTTAAGATTTCAAATTCAGATTAAATCACTAAAGAGCAACTTCTTTGAACATTTTTTGGTTAGATTTGTCTTCTGCTGCAGGCCTGGCATGACATCCAGTTACAGTTACTATGACATACATGAAGGTAAAATAAATACATGCTTAAATTATATTCCATATAATTCTGCATGTTCCTAGTAGATGCATCCTTACAGCCTATAAGAAAATTTAAGAACATCTCCTAAACCAATATAAAATTTCTCTTTTGCAGAACTGTCATCTCTTAATATGATCTTATGGATCAGATACATGTGTAAAGGCAAATATTGTCCCATGATAGATATATACATGTGATAAAATTAATGTAATTTCCATTATGTCTGCAGACACAGCCCTGTTCTCTGCTACACATTATTTTTTACCAAGGTTTACCAAAGAAGGTAAATGAGATTTTAGAAGAGATTTCAGGAGAGGTTTCATCTTGACATAAGAAAGACATTTTTTACAATGAGAGTAATTAGTCACTGGAACAATCTCCTGAGGAACATGGTAGAGTCCCCATCAGAGTTCACCTTCATGAGCTTATGGGATGCTTTAGGCAGAGTCACACATTCCCTTTCACTCTAGCACCAGTGGAAAATCAAGTTAAAAGTATCACGTATTGTTAAGAGGTAAGGTTTACTGTGTGTAATATTGTTCTCTAATAATGTATTTGTATAATTTAGCTCAGTGTTATTTTTTATACTGTTTCTAGTATCTTTCTATTGTTGTTCTAGTACCTTTTGACCCATGGAGCCAGAATCCCACTGTATGAAACTGCAGGCTGAACTGCAATCCCTGTCTGTAAAATATACAAAGCAAGTAGCATCTTCTCACTGTTGTACGCTGTAGTAACACTGACATTTCACGCTTCATGTTCTAAACTGCAACATTGCCCTAGACATTAAGTGTACACAGAATAAGAGATGAAAATCAAAAGGACTTACTAAAGGTTAAAGAAAAACTCTGAAAGAAGATTGAGCACATTCTATTTTAATTTTCAGTATTTCTTTCAAATATCAGAACCCACAATATTCTGAGAATTGAACATTTAGCAGAGAGCATTTGGCAAAGAACTCAATGACATCTGAATGGAAGCAAGTAAATTGTAATGTCTTGTCGAAACACATGACAGTGTGGTTTTCAAACCTTGTACAAGAAGACACAGAGCAAATCCTTGGCTTTTCCATCCATGGCATATTCCTACAAAGATCTAACCTCCTGCTGGAGATCTAACTTTGTATCACAATTGGAATGTTATGCTCACTGCAGCCTGCCATTTTTCCTCCAAAGTGCATGTATGCACATGCCATAGTTCATCCTGCTAAACAATCATTCAACCTTAAGGACCAACAGATTCCACTGGTATTTCACAGTTTTTGAATGGTTTGCACTTCTCTGAATTATTCAGTACAGTTTTTCCCCATTATTTTCCATGGAAAATCAGTAAGACTTTAGGATACCCATTATCACGCAGAATTCTGCCTTAATCCCCATCTGCAAAATGCATGCAGTTACTCCTTCCAGGCAGAGAGACATCCACTGAAGTCTGGCACGAGATTGGATGTTGTCACTTTTGTGTTAGAGGACAAAATCCAGTCAGTGCAGTAACATAAACATAATAGATTTATTTGAAGCCTATTGCTGTTTTATTGTGAAAGTGGTGTAATCTGAAGTGAGTGATAATACATAAGTGTTTCAAAAATAAAATAATCTGGCTTTTGTTTTATTCTGCCTGACCTCTTAAAAACCAAACAAAACCCAACTGTTTTTAATTTCAGCATGATGGGAGAGACAATGACCTTTCTCAAGCAACAACTAGGCTCCTACAACTTGATTGAGCCCTTTCAAGACAGAAAACAAAGTCTGAATTATGTCAGTCTCTTCAGACATAGAATTGAAACAAAATCTCTTGCAAGGCAAATTTGATGAGGGATCTCACTAAACCAGTGATATATGTGGGACAATATGAAAATGCATTCTGTTGTACTGTAGGTAGAAAATTAATCAGCTATTTTAAATTGCATAATTTCAATGGGATACTAATTTTCTAATGAAATCCACCTTTAAAATGCTGATTCCCTAGGTGCATGTTGCAGGAGGATATTGTAAGTGACTGCTTTCTTTTTCCTGTCAAACATGCCCCGAGAGATGGACATGTTACTGTGGAACTCAAGACTTATAGGTTTGTTTTCCTATTTATGGCTCTCTTAAATGTAGAACTAGTTTTGTTGTTTGCCAGTACTTGTTAGATAAAACACTGGTTGGATTTTCTTTACAGTAGAGGGCATTCCTGGTATGGAAAAAGAAGTAATGTATCTAAATGTAAAGGATAAATCAAACTCAGCATGTAAACATCTGGGAAAATTTCCTGTTGTTCAGTAATTTGAACAGCACACTCTGCTGTAAGATTTTTAATTAGGCTTGTACATAAACAGTGTTGTTAATATTGTTATACCCCTGTAAGTAGATTGGGTGCTGAGTTTTCATCATGCTTCATAGGCATTGCTTAGGCGGCTTTAAAAAGCCCTGCCTATATTTGCAGAAAAGTACATTTTCTAATTATACTGATAGTTTCACATGTTGAGAGAAATTTCTCAGCCATTTCATGCATTTGTGGCTGGACTTGGCTTTGTGTTTTTTTCATGTAAAAGGTGATAGCACTTCTGAGCTCAAATCTTGTCATGGTAGGATGTCTCTGCATTTGAAATTTCATGAGTGCAGGAATTCATTCTTCTGACAACCTCTGTTCTGCTTTTGTCAGTGGTAAATTCCAGCTCAAGGAGATGTCAAATCACAATGAAGAGAGGTTTGCCTAGGAAATAATAATGATAATTCACGCCTTACTGTAATTCAAATTCAAACCCACAACTGTGTGTGTGTTAAAGCAAAACCTCATTAGATATATACAAATTAAATCTGCTTTGCCCTTAGTTTTCTATTTTCTTATAAAAGCAAAGTTGAGAAGTAAGTAATTCTGATGCTTTGCTACAAAATTTTAAGGAAAAAGAAACTCTTATTTTCTAGCTATAAATATTCTTTTTTCTTTGACCAAACCACATAATCATTTTCTTTTGGATATTTTACTTCAATCAAGGTATGACTCATTTGTATAATTTATAAACAAATGCCAATACTTCTTTAATCTGCCTTTACTGTCCTGCTTTGCTATTTTTAGTAGTACAGGCCTTGAGAAGCTATGCGTCCTCAGTGTGTCCTGGTATCATTCAGTGGTATCATATACTCAAATTAGATGCAATGTCTGACTGATAAATACATGGATAATAAGCCATGGAGAAGGCAGCCTTGCTAAAACAGGTATTCTGGACCCATCCATGAGCGAAGTTAATATGGACTGGTAACAAAGTGTGGAAGTTATGCTGGCATGAGCAAACCTAGAGTAAATCTGTGCTGCAGTGTGAACTGGGTATGGTCACTCCACACAGTAATAGTAGGATACAGACCTATGTGCTAGGAAAAAATACAGCTTATTACTTAAGATGCTAAGTACACATGACAGCACATGGTCTGTCATTCCTCTGGATGTATTCCCATGCTTCTGCCATAGGACGTAGTAGAACTTGACATCTACAGGTACTCGGATAAGCCATGAACTCCTTCATTTCAGGCACCTGACCACTTCACTGTGCAACTGATATATCAGCTACGCCTTTGCTCATGCCGGGAGCCAGTTCCGCTGGTGCCTTTCGGCTCCTGGGGGAACCTCCGAGAGCCTCCCCTCAGCGGGGGACAGCCGTGACAACCTGAGGTGTTATGCGGGGCAGATGGCGAAGAGGAGCTGTACAGCTGAGGAAGCCTTGGCGCTGCGGGGCTGGCCCGGGACGGGCGCTGTGCAGCGGGAGAGGGGCGCGGGCACAAGGCTCGGCCTTGGGGCGGCCGGGCTGAGCGGAGCGGCCTCGCGGAGCGGCGCCGCCCGGGCCTGGCCGCGAGAGGGCGCCGCGGCGGCGGCGGCG
>VWZT01008132.1:1431290-1489675 GCA_013397055.1 Pachycephala philippinensis
TATCCTCGCCCTGCGCCCCGTCCTCCATCCCGAGCCGGGATCCCCTTGGCTTTCCTTATGGCTGGGATGCTGGCGGCCGCTTTCTCCTCCTGCTGGCTTTAGACGTTTCGCGGTCGGGTAGCTGGCTGACAACTCTGTGTTAAGTTAGTCCCATAGGGGTTTGTTGGTTGTTTGAGGTATTTTTGTGTGTCCTGCCCCGCTGTCCGTCCCCCATCTCTGTTGGGCTCCAGTCGCTGCCTCCAGGGGACAAGCGGGACGGAGCAAGCCGGAGCCGGCATCGCCACCCCCGTCCTGGAAGCTGCCGGAGTGCGGGAGCCGCCTCCAGCAGCGGAGACCCTGGTACTCGGCTTCCAGCAGAGCGCTGGATCCACCGAGAGCCGCTTAAAATTGGATCCGCTAAAATATTTCTGCAGCTTTGCAAACGTGGCATTCATTCACTTAAAGTGAGCATTTTCTATTGCAAGAGTTATGGCTTACTTAGTTGTTCATATCTCTCTCTGGATAAAGTTAATTGGCCTCCAAAGAACAAGAGAAACTTTTCGTGCGAGTTGTAAATGATGTTTGGGTCAACCTAAGAGATTTAGCACAGACAGGTCTTGCTCACCTTCATAATCTTGCTTTTGTTTTCTGAAGAACCTCATGGCTTCGTCACACAGGACTAAGCAGGTGGCACAAATATTTCTGCAAAATCAGAATGTTTAGAAAGCATTTTTTGTCATCTATAAAACAGGGAGATGTAAGAAACAGGAGACATATGCTCATTGAAACTAACTGAAAAAACAGGCTTCCAGTATAGTTAAAATCTGCCTTAAACAAATACACTTAAGAGAGGCAATTCTGGCTGCAAACACGTTTCTATGTAAAGGAATACAGTGGGAAATTTGACTTCATGATGGTTGTGAATGAGAGTCCTTTTGACAAGTGTTGCGTATGTGCTGTCCCAATGGATGCATGGCTGAAGCTGCCTGGCAAAATAAATAGATCTGTGGCTCGGTTCTCAGGATTTTTAGAAGTCAGTATTAAGACTACAGCATCAGACTGTTATTTGAACTAGTTTTCTGAATACATCTGTATAGCTACTGTGATGGGAGCTCCTGTTCATTAAACAGGAACTTCATATGATAAGAATTTGGATCATTTCTTGTTTTGTAGAACTGATAGAAAACAGTATCGGATTCTGATTAGCTGGATAGTGGTATATGTACATGTGAGTCTTTTTCCTTCTCCGACTAGTAAGATGAGTAAATATGCTCTCAGTGTGTGTTAAAAATTTAGGTCAATAAATGTGTTTTGCTAGTGTATATTTGGGTCAGGAACTCTGTTACTTCCCCACGTCTTGAATGAATTCCTCTTCTGCATGAGTATCTATTGGCTAGTGAGAAAATGTAAAATTTTACCTGTACTCAATTCTTGACTTGCTTTTTTCTTCAGTTTCTCACCTGTTTATTTTATTTCTATTGTCCCTCAGAACAGTCTCCCATTACTAAAAAAAAAAATGTATTGCTTTGATAAACTGACAGTACAAGCCAAGATTTTTGTGGTAGGTATTTGCATGCCAGCAAACCTTTTACCCTCCCTTTCCTTCTAGACTTAATTTAGCACATGCTACTGCAGTTATGGAGCCTTGCTGGCAAAAAGAATTCAACCTGTATGTGTCTAATGCTGTCAAATTCAATTAAGTACATCTAAGCACTGGCCAGAAATCTGAAGTTTTCAATCCCACTTACACGTTTTGTGGAGCACAGTTATAGCAGTTTACTAACAAAACAGTAGCAATTTGCCTGAAAGACTGCTCTACTTCCAATATCTCCTTAAGCAGCAGGAGAAATGTATGTACGTTTGAATGAGTTTATTAATTGCTTCTAAGAAACTTTTAGATGCCCACAGAGAAATGAATCCTGAATGGTATGTTCCAGTGTGCTCTGCTGGGGTATTGTATTCCAACTGAAAAGGCAAAGTAAAAGCTATGCATTTAAAAGCACCGTTGAATTTCTCATGTTGAACACTTTAAAAGATTTTCTTCAAAAAGACTTTTCTACATAATTGTGTTGTTTATGCCGTTTTATATTGTCCTTAAGGCAGGCTATGCCTGAGTAGAGCAATTTCATGTTCAAGAAATACATGCAAGTATAAAACACAGATTTCTTCAGAGCAGGAAAATAGTTTTTGTCAGCATTTTTACATAGCAGCATGAGTCAACTTTAGAAATCTTAATGCAACTGTGGGCAAAAGAAAAGCATTATGTAAATGTATCAAGGTACAGGGTAGAGGTCACAGCTAAACACCACGAGTTTCTGGGTAGTTCAAGGCACAATATAATATCTGTCCATGCTCCAAAGACTGTGAAAATTAAATGCTCTGATATTTACTTTGAAGTAGTAGAGAGAGTTCGTGGACTGAAAAGGAATTATCATTATGCTTGAACATATTGAATATGACTGGCAGCATTCATGTGAATGAACTAGATGAGACAGTCAACCAGACAGAGGGTAATAGTAATTAATGTTAAAATTATTTTCTAAAGAAATAACCATATGTTCCATGTAAACAAATTCATAGGTGTAATAAAAATAATAAATTTTACTTTACATAAACTTTAAGTCTGTGGGTGCTTTTCTCTTTGATTACTTTTTGCTCTTGATGGAAGAGCTGATCCAGGAACACACCAGCTATACTTGTACGAGGTGCTAAAAATTTCATAAGAGCATATTTGTTTTCCTTCCTATGGCTGCCAGTCATTTCTCAAGTGAAAAGTTTGGAAATCTGAAGAACAGTGTTTCTCTTTGAAAGAGAGGAAGATCAAAACTGTGTATTTGCCTCTCACCATACTCATTCTACTCCAGGTCCAGATTAACTGACTATCCCGTGTAGTCCTGCTTTCCAGTTTAAAACTGTGAATGTCCTGTAATAATGACAAGTGGATGTCT
The DNA here is from genome assembly GCA_013397055.1 of Pachycephala philippinensis. NCBI lineage: Eukaryota > Metazoa > Chordata > Aves > Passeriformes > Pachycephala > Pachycephala philippinensis. The sequence continues at coordinate 1,434,218 of VWZT01008132.1, forward strand.
TACTCTGTCTCTCATCTGAGAATCCCATGTGACTTTTTAACACTGGAGATTTGCTCATAACACATTTTTCTCGTTTTGCAATAATTCTCCATTTCTTCATGCATCCAGGTATAATTGTACCTTCTTTCCTCTCTTGATTCTTACCTGATAAAAAACTTTGATGTGCAGCTTTCTTCTCCCTTTTTACCTATGCAGGTAGCTCAACCAGCTGCTTGCACTCCTGGCCTCTGAAAGGGTTTTTGAGGCATTTCCCTGTCCTAGCAATTCTTCTCAGAGCTGTTCCTGACAGATGTTCTACATCTTCAGCCTGTTGTTCATTGTAGCCATAATAGCTTGCAGTGGCTACACTTGCCCCGGTCAGGTATTGTGGTGAGAGCTGTGGTGAGAGCTGCATGTTCAGATGTTGGATGACTCCTTCTCGAGGCCTGTGTCTAGTAGGCTTGCAGCACCTCGCTTCTTCCCTCTGCTGTGTGCAGCTGGCACGCTCCTACCGGGATCCTCAAGCCAGCTGCATCTGCCCTGTGATGTTACAGAGCAGAGAGGCAGCACCTTGGCATGTGACATTTGACTGGAGCTTGTGATCAGAGGAATATCGTTGGAAGTCGCCCTTTCCCTGCCACAGTGGCACCTGCCATCTCAGAGTCAGGTGGTCTGCGGTGTCCATGGTGGGAGGCAGTGGGGAGGAGGACTTGTGTTACCTGTGATAGGGTGTACAAGACTTGCCAAAATGGCATTGGCAGCTTGGTCAGCATTCTCTGTCCTTGCTAGCTTCTCATGTGGTTACTAATCCAGACAGGAATCTGGATAAAGTCAGTCTTGCAGTGGGAAGGTGGGGATAGAGAACACATGGTGATGTTACCTCACTGCAGCTGCAGTGCTGTGGCCATCATACCAAAGCAGTGTCTTGCTGGAGAGGGCAGCATCTTCCCTATCCTCGTGTTTGAGGCTGGTGCTTTACCAAGGAGCACTGCCTTTTTTGTTCTATGTTTGCCTTTTCCCTAAGGACAGAGTAAAACTACTAATTTGGAGCTGATTTAGTGTAATTGTTTTATGAAAAGTGCCTGTCCACACGTGCTTTTTGAGGCATCAGGATTCACTCTAGTTATCCAGGGGTTTGTGCTGTCTCTGTACTGCCTTCCGGAGCTCACCGTTGCCCCACTATGGAAAGCAGGAGAGAGGACATTGCAAAGGGTCAGGAGGATATTGGGGTAATTTAACCTGCCAGTGATAACCTGCTTATTTCAATGCATGATGGAAGTTTCAGCTGCTGTGTTAATAAGACCACATGAAGAGGAGGTCAAGTGAAAAAGGCAGGGTTGTAATTTATAATAGGATTCTTAAATATTTAACAAGAGTGCACAAAGCTCAAAATAATAGATCTTGCACGCTTTTTATACTACAAGGAGAGAAAATTCATGTGTGGAACGAGTTATTTGGTATATCAGATTTAAGCAAGTAAATGTCTGAAATCAAATGCAGTGCTTCTCTTTCACACTTTTGAACCTATACTGTTTTCAGCTTCGTGACTCTTGTCACAGGTTGAAATTCAGTTTGCTGAGGCTGAGAAAATTTGAGTGGCTTCATGCTACACCTGAGAACTGAAAATAGTGTACTGTGGGATTTGGAAATGAGATACAAAAGAGAGATGTCCTCTAAAATCTAGGGCCAGTCTTAGAAGGCTTTTTAACGTTGACAGTTTTGCCACCATAACGATATAAAATGCAGAACATGCTAAAACAAAGACATCTAACCCCAAATCATGTTTTTAAATTCTTGCTCTGTTGTTTTCTTCTGTATCTTCTTATTTTCACAGGGCTGGTGGTATGAGCCCTTCAAAGCAGTACAAGTATAATCTGAGTCTGCTCTGTGTTCTGAAGTGCCGTAGTGGAAAGATGAGTTTGCTGATGCTGTCCTGATGTGCCTCACTGACTAGTACAGTACAGAAATGTGTGGAACTTTTGAGGTGCTTTGCTTAGGCCATGTGCTGCGTAAAGAATGTGACACAACCTTGGCCAAAGATTGCAGGAGGTTTGAAAGAATGTTGCCATATTTAGAAATTTATGTATCAATTAGTAGTTTTAGTGTCAAAAGTGACAACATCCAATCTTGTGCCAGACTTCAGTGGATGTCTCTTAAGTTTTAGTGCAATCCTGGAATTTAGATTTAGAAAGAATGTACTCAGCCCTTGATTCAGGAAGTGTTTTCAGGGTAAAATTAATTCTTTCTTTCTAATTAGAAAATACCTCTTGAGGTAATAGATAAATATGAGATCTGGGCAGGCTCGTTTTATCTGATTTTATTTCTATCTCATAGAAATGCACAGTTGCAATACCAAATTTTGTATATGTAGTATGCTGTAGTCATATCACTGCTGTCTAAAGTGGGCCTTTTGGCTGGTGTATGCTCTAAACCCATCTTGTGTGAGAAACGGTGAGAGAGGACTGACAAATATGGATTTTAGTATCAGATGTCACACTGACCTTCTTCAAAACCCTGGGCATATTACTGGATTTCTTTGGTTCTTTAGGACAGAGGTAATATTACTTAGCCGTCTTTGAGATCCATGGATTAAAATCGTATCTAACTAGGCTATCATCCTTACACTTCTACATCCATGATGTGGTTAAGTGTTGCAGGTGAGTAACTGTAAAAGACATATTTAGCAAGTGCTTGTATTGTACTTTAACAGTGAATCTTCCTTTTCTTTCTCTTGTGCTGTCTCTTATTCCCTTTTTCGCTTTGTTCAAAGAAACAGAACAGCAGCAGTTAGGATCTTGTTGCAAAGATTCTTATCAGAAAGTTTAAAACGAGTGCAAAACTGCAACAATTACGAAGTGGTACTTCCTGAAGTTCCATCCTACCATGATGACAAATGTCTTACAGTGTCTTCAATTTTCCCTCTCCTGCTTGGGTGCGTTTTACCTTTTCTGTGCTTGTAGGATTTAAAATCTCCGAATAATAAAAAGGGCCTCTGAAAGGCTGCCCTTGTTAGTTAATTACTTCTGTGTAAGATTTCTTGAACTTTTTGATTCTTTGTTACTTATTCCAGCAAAATGTTACTGTGTTTGTTATTGTGTTAATGGGCTGTGGTTAAAGGCATGATAAAGTGAAGGATCCAGTATTGGATCCCCAAGCAGACAAGAAAGATCCCACTGCAAATAGTTGCATAAAGTACTAGGAATTTCGTGTATTCTCTTCACATTACCTGTCATGTTTTCTTATGTAAGCTGGTTGTTGAAAGGTATCTCATGCTTGTAGCTGAAATCCCAGGCTCTTACAGCAGCCAAATAAGAATAATGCAGCAGTAAAATTTATAAAGACAGGTTTACAGAGAAAAGGAAAAGTCATGGTTATGTGTGTGTAGCCCATGGTCAGATAAAACAGCTTCTCTCATTTAGTCTGCTGTCCAACTAATGGGCTTTCAGATGTTTAGGAGCTATGTAGTCAGGGATACATTTCTTGGATAATTTTTTTACATCTTTGCATTTCTAGTCAGTGAAGGAGAATCCAGGGAGCTCAGAGAAGCAGGTTGGGGCTGTAAAGAACTGAAGGAGGTCTAATGCCTTATGTCATTTCCAGAAATGGAAGGCAATGCTATGTCTTGAGCAGTCAGTTCCTTCTGAAGCAAGGAGGGCTGTCAGGGAAAAAAGCTTACTTCTGGGTTTTTTTGTTGGTCTTTTTGGGTTTGGTGTCTGTAAAGTTGTCCTGCTCTCACCACTAATGTACTTCAGCCAGCAATTATCCTTGCTGTCCACCAAGAATGTAATGAAAGTACGCAGGAACTAGAGCTCTAGTGGTGCTTCAGGCAGACAGAGACCTAAAGCTACACTCGGAAAACATTTTTGATATTCATATAAGTGTGAAGTGCCTATAGATACAGTGTTGATTTTCCCAGTGAAAAGTGTTTGCACAAAGTGTTTACGTAGCAGGCAGTGCAGTTTATTTCATGTACTTTCTTGCTGAAAGGGCCACTTTTGTTTGTTGATCAATGAAGTCATTAGGACCAGATCCTCTCTAATCTATTTCTTCCTCTGCTATGAACCATTCTTTCTGTTTTTTCTTTGCATTTATACATTTATACATTTATCTCATTTCTCTCTGGGTTTTGCATTAACTTGTGAAACACCCTTCCTCTTTAGCCATCCAAATACATAAGTTGTCTCTCTTTAATACCTGTGCCACATTTTCAAACTGTATTTAATTTAACAATTGCCTAATAATTAAAGTTACTAACATATAAATTGTTAGTAAAGCGTGGAAAACATAATTTAAAACTACATATGGTATAAATTTAAAAGGCTGTGTGATTTATATTCTGTAAATATTTATAATTGGTAGCTGAAGAGAGGTAATGCTTTCTATGTTCGCTTCTTCAGTAAAGAGTTAAGTTTTTCTGTGTTCACCTGTTTGTTCAATTGTCTTTTCACCAGTTTCCTCATCAGGAAATTGCCTTGCCACCTGGGTGGGACTAAGCTGATGCAGGTTTGTGGTTACAAAAAGGTTGCTCATAACACTCTAAAAGTTTTAAAATACTTCTGCATAGTTTCCTTGGAATAACTGTTTTCATTGTGCCTTAGGTGGATTTAGTAGTAACTTGTCAAGCTGATGTTGTCTCAGGCATTTTAGGTGCTTATCTAATTCCTCTTTCTATGTTTCTCACTTGAATTAAAATGTTCTTAAATGCACAGAGTAGATTTCAGGTCATGCTAAGACAGATTTTTAGTGGATGATATGGAAAAAATGTGTCTAGTTAGAAGATCTTCTGAAGGCCTTATATACTTTATATTCTTTCTCTGGTGCATGCTGCGCTGGCGCATGCTAAATTTTCATTAAAAAGTGATCAGAGATAGTTGTATTTAAACACATCCAGATTTTTCTTGGAGACGAGCAAAATGTATGTACATTACAGAGTTAGAGGGGCAATTATGCCAGGAACAGAAGATTATCTTGTGCTCAAAGTATTTTAGGTAGATGGCAGCTATTAACTTATTATTGTGGGAGGAAGGAATCAAAGTCATAATCAGAGAGAATGATGTTTGCCATGTAATTATCTAACCAGTGCTGTGCACTAATATGTGCATATGAGGAACCAGTTAAGCCATGTGCTCTTGCAAGAGAAAATCCTTCAGTTGTGTAGTGGGACGGGTGGTTCAGAAGCTTTGATAGCAAAGAAAAGATGACGGTGAAGAAGGAGCAATTACTTGAATAGCCTGACTGATTTAAAAAAAAAAAAGAAAAAAGGCTGCTGAATAATGTCATTCATACATTCATATAAGCTGAATCACAATGCAGACTTGGAGATTTAAGTAAGGTCTTTGCACAGCTAAATAACAGATATTATCAAGAAACTGGAAGTCAAATACTACAGGTAGAGGAAAAATGTGTTCTCTTGGTTTTAAATTGCTTCAAAAAACAGAGAAGCATAGATAATCAGCAATATAGATGAAGCCCGCAGTAAGCACAAGGAATAAAAAAGAGTATGTAATGATAATAGTTTGTACCCATTTGGGAGAGGCTCAAAGATGGGAACGAGATTTAGACCTAGATCCAGAATTAGAAGGCTTCTCAGCTGTGTCCAGTTCTGCACAGAAATATGGAGCATGGACATGTCCTGAAAAGGGAGCGGCAGTATTTTAGTCATAGTTATGTACCGCACGTGCGAGTCAAGGATGGGGAGGGTAAGAGGAGAGAAAGATTTTAACAATTAAGTTGAGTAGGGATGAAGATGTGAATGGAAAGTATTACTAGAGATGCAAGCATTGGAATTCTGGTTTATTTCAGAAAAGTGCATTGTGTTATGTCCATCTTGCAGGAACTTCCTCAGTAAAATATTCTTACTTAAGATAGAAGAGTGAAGAGAAGGCAAGGACTGTCATTTTCTAGGCCTTCTTAAGGTATTGAAGTTAAAATAGGCATTATTTCACACTGGGTGATCTGTAAAGATTCTAGGTTGGAGGTTTGAATGATATTCTTGCCACTTGAGTGTGGTCTAATGCAACCTCAGGGGCGTGGCAACTCATGCCATGTGCTTAGCTAAACCCCTTCCTTGTCTTACCTATTGGCCTGCCACTGCCTGCACCTACAGCAGCTGTCATAAAAGCTCACCGTCTGGTTCAGGGCTTCCCTTCCCAGCTGATCTGCAAGGAATAAAAAGCCCACACTCTGCTTGTGGCAGCTACCATTTTGTGCTGGTATTTGAGTGTGAATCAGGGACTTCAAAGGTTGAGACTGTATGGTGTGGCTGGAAGTGCCAGTCTCTGTCTCCTGGTCCAATAAATAGCCTCTCTTCCTGAAGCATGGTCTTTGTGTCTCTAGGATGGCTGCGTGGGGTGTGCAACCTGTTTCTATGGGAAACACACAAATAGCCAGGGCCCTAAACCCCAGGTGCCTCCACTCAGAGCCCCACTAAACAAACGCATTTCTTTGTAATGGCATTTTACACAACACTGAATGGGCAAAGCCACGAAGTTAATGATGCCAAAAACTCTGAAGGCCATAACATGGAGCTTAACACTAGGAGCAGAATAGTAAGTGCTTCATTTCACAGCTCAGGATGCTGGCAAAAAGGCTTGTGGGAAAAACAAAGGAAACTTGGAGCTGGACAGGCCCAGATAGATGATGCTGTTCTGACTGAGAAGTGTTTTGTGTGGCCTGTGTGCAGAGAATCACTGTCACACTAATTCCAGATTCCGGGTTTATCAGAGCAACCCACAGCAGCAATACTTCCTGGCTGTAAGGCAGTGCAGTGGAAGGAAGTGAAGTGGCACTCACACGAGCTGTTTGTCAATATATTTGAAGTATATATATTAAAGGAAATTTCTATTCTTCAAAATATATTTGCAGTATATATATATTTCCCTTAAAAAAAATTATTTTTCATCTTGAATATAGGGCTAGTGCAACAGAATACATGACCATTGTCTGTATTAAAATGCATTGTTTTCAAATAATGTTCATATAAATGAGCTTTATTTTTATTGGTTTTAAATAGGAATACAATTGTGTTGCAGGTAGATGCATCCAAGAGTAGGTCAGGTTTATTTAGGGAAGACTAGCAGAAGTTTCCACTGTCATATGACACACACTTCCCCACCCCCCCTCCCCGTTAGGAAGGCAAAAGCGCACTGGTGCAAAGTAGCTAGTCTTAATTATGAAGGGATTAAGTGGTGAAGCAGGTGGTGCTTAAAAAATGGGGAGCTGGGAAGGAGGACACACAAGACATCTCTGCTCTGAGAAGTGTGTTGATTCACTGCCTCATCTTTGTGGCCATGAGCTTTTACATAATCTAACATAAAAAATTAAAAAAAAACTCAGGGAAAAGGAACTATACCTTTCTCCCAACTTAGGGAGTGATGTCAGCTCTGGGGCCTCCAACTTAGTAAAGGCATGGAGGGCCATAGAGATGATGAGAGGTCTGGATTGTCTCCTGTGAAAACAGGTTGAGAGAGTTAGTGTTGTTCAGCTTGGAGAAGAAAAGGCTTTGAGGAGACCTTGCAGCACCTTCCAGTACTTGAAGGGATCTACAAGAGAACTGGAGAGGGACTTGTTACAAGGGCATGTAGCGGCAGGACAAGGGGAAATGGCTTTAAACTGACAGAGAGTAGGTTTAGATTAAATGCTAGGAAGAAATTATTTACAGTGAGGGTGGTGAGACAAAGGAACAGGTTGCCCAGAGAAGCTGTGGATGCCCCATCCTTGGAAGTGTTCAAGGCCAGGTTGGATGGGGCTTTGAGCACCCTGGCTTAATGGAGGGTGTCCCTGCCCATGGCAGGGGGCTTGGAACTAGGTGATCTTTTAAGACCCTTCTAACTCAAACTATTCTGTGATTTATTGTTGCTAATTTATAATTATGCTGCCTACAAAGCTTAGTCACAGATCATGGATATTTTGTGCCAAACAGTATGCAAAAAGGCAGTCCTGGTCCTTTAAAACTGTGATCTTCACTCTCCCAGTGTGAGAGATTGATCATAGAGGGGAAAGATAATTTGTCCCTTTTCTCCCAGCATTCCTAAATGTGTACTTTAGTATATGTAACAATGTAGAGACATTTATTCTGTATTAAAGCAATAGGAGTAACGGATTTGAGCCTGAAGAGGATAAATAATCTACCATGTACCCAGTTATAATTGTTTCCTGTATATTTTCCCTGGTACATTTACAGGACCAAAAGTGACATATCTGCCTTACATGTTGAAATAGCTGAATGGGGGTGTGGGGAAAGCAAGCAACCTGCTGGCTGCAGCACGATTTTCCTCATTTTTTAATTACACTTTTAAAGATCTTGTTAGTTATGTGTTTTGTGATTTAAAGGACACAAAATATGACTATGTGAAGAATTTTTTTAAATTAAAAAATATAATTTTATTATTTCTTGCAGTACAGATACATTGTTGGAAGTTAATTGAGGAGGCTTGTGAGTTTAATTATACTGCAGTTAGATTGCTATCTAATTATATTCTTTTGCACCTGGCTTTAGAAAAGTACAATAAACTGATTCATTCTTAGGAGAGAAAGGTTATTAAATCATGCCATTAAGTTTCAGTGATTTTGAATCAGTGAAGCAGATGCGTAATCTTAATTATACAATTGATGGGATTGCCGTCACTTCTACCAGCTGAGGATGGGACCCCAGGTGCCTCTCTATTCAGAGATGAGAAAAATATACTTTCATGTATTTTTAGTATGAAAGGGTGGGTTTAAGAAATGTGACTGACAACTTTCACCTCTGACTGCCCGCATTTCCATGTCATAGCTCTTATCTTCCCCTACATTGCTTTTTCTCTAGTTTGATTATATATGCATTATTCCTTCATTTGTTTTATGCTGTTACAGTTTCTAGAGTACCTTATTTGTAGAGAACAAGTCCCTTTTGTGATGCAGTGTCTTCCTCTTTCTCATTCCCTATTATTCCATTGTGACTTCATCTTTTTCCTTTTTTTCCCCCTGTTCTTCCTAAAGAAGGAGAAAGGGATGATAACTCTTCCACTTGAGGCATTTTTTTCTTACCATTGACCTCACAGAAAGTTGTGCAGCATAATCAATAGAAAGCACAGAAAGTGGTACAGTGCTGTCATTACTTTCAGTTTGACATAATAGAAGGAACCCTCTACAGTCTTTAAACTGTTACATTTCACAGCAATTGCTTTGTTTTTCCATAGCTACAGCTTGAAAATGTCACCCTTGTCTTGCCCAGGCATGCAGGATTATTATTCTATGCAGAGAGAGCTTGCTATTGGGTAAAATGCGTAAGATCATCCTTGCATTCCTGGACATTTCAGATAATTATTTTGCTTGGAAGATCAGTTCCCAGGTTGAAATCTTAGGTTGAAGTAAGTGATATGTATTTTTTTTTACCATTATTGCTATTCTCACTTTTATCCATTGTATTTCCATCTTTGGGATGATTATCAAACTCCTTATCAATGTGTATGGCTTCTTGGTGCAGTGGTCAAGCTGCTGAGTCTCTTTTCTGCCAGTTTTTTGTGTGTAGATTGTCTCTTTTCACTGGCATAGATTGGCAGCTGTGTCAGGGTTTCTGGGGGAGAAATAAGGTAGAGACATCCTCAAGGTATGATTAATTTCTTATTATTATACTAAAACAGAGAAAAGAATCAGCGCAGTACGACTGGCTGTTTATCCAGGAGCTTCAAATAAGAGAGTTCCTTTGTTTGGAAACCTGCCAATCTATCTCATAGCTGTGGATAGATTTTTTTAGTGCTTGGGTTTGCAGGAGTTAAGAGATGGAAGGGAAAGCCTTAATAAAGTCAGTAATAAGCTGCTCCAGGATGACCAGGGACACCTACTCTGAGATCTTAGACTACAGCCTAGAACTCTTGAACAGCCAAAAGCTGTACTCCCTTCCTCTCCTTGGCACTACTCCCAACCCAAAGCTCAGTAGAGAGAGGGAATGAAGACGCTTGCCCATCCATCTCTCTTTTCCAAGTAGCATACTCACAACAAAAAGAAGACTGAATCCACATGGTTGCAGAAAGTAGAACCTACATTCTTCTGTAAGGTTTACATTTTTGATCTACATCACCTGTGCATTTTGAATTTTTCCCTCTCTGAACCAAGGTGAATCCAGCCTCTCTTTGTTTTTCAATCATAACTTCAAAATCAACCTTATATTCTGAGTCCTTTAGGAGAATGGCAGGCTGTATGGAATTGTAAGGCTCAAGCCTAGCAAGTTCAAGACACGTTCAGACTTGTCCACGGTTAGAACCAGACACAGAAGGGAAGATCTTCCTTCAGTAGTTTGTTTTCTAGGTGGATTAAATGGTAACATGTTTTCCTGTTTTGATCTCCCCATAATAACTTTGTAGTGGAAAAAAATTGTATGGAAATCCTCGCAACTTCTGATAGCTTTTTCTGATCAATTTAGTTATTTAGTACATGCTTCTAGTCCCCCTTCTCCCCGCCTAATCTCTATATCTGGCATTAAGACTACATTATAAAGAAGATCAAAGACACTAATGCAGTGTCTGGACAGTTCCTTTGTTCTACTTACCATTTCATCCCTTTGAAGATTTAATTGCAATTTAAATTTGTAAACAAGTGTTTTCCAAATTTAAATAAGGAACTCTAATGACATGGCAAAAGAAGCTGTAACAAGTCATTTTGCTTACTAGAAGGGTTATGTAATTTGTTTTCTCACTATTTGATGTGAATGCTAGATAACAAGGTAGGTATGGTATTTTTAATTGGTTGGAAAACAAAAAAGCAGAGCAGTAAAAGCACTTCAATTCTGAAATGTTTTGCTAAAACAAAGGATCATCTGTATATTTCCCTGAATGAATGTTAGAAAATATACACAAACAGAAATTTGATGTTCTTTAATTTTGCTCTCATTATGGTAAATTCAACAGACATCAGCACCTATAGTGTGAGCTTTCCAATTTTTTGGGTCATCTGGGGGTTTTTAAGTTGTTTTTAAACAGTCAACATACAAGAAATAGTCTGATACATACTACTCTAGAACATGGGTCTGAGATAAATACAAAGCAAATACTTAAAAAAGCACTAATAACAACATCTTTGTGTAGTTAATCTTTAGATACCTGAGTAAGTCTAAGAATCTGTCATGGATTTTATCATTGTATTATTTGGTTATTTTAAATTTGCAGAATAGTTACAGATCCTCTAGATTCTAAGTGGCTTATTTAATTTGTCATCCCTACAATTCTACTGGCAAACATATGCACAGTTATTGATCAATGCTAAAACAGTTTCTTGCATTAAATCAGATTTAACAGCAGACTGTAGAATTAGGGTCACTAGTATTAACCACAACTACCATGAACTTTGGGAGAGAACTCAAAAATGCCCATTTCAGCACACTGGAACTCCTTTTATGGTTGTTGTATTATCTTGTCGTATGAATGTTTCAGAACGCAATAAATGTGTTCCCTCAGCTATCCACCTCCTACTTCTTTCTATATAAAACTCCTAATACAAAGAGTTTTCTGCTCATTTGTTTCAATTTGGATCCTTCTGTATGACTTGCAGTTAATTACTGATAATCCCATACTTTTAATGTTTCATTCATATTTTATCTAATTATATGTGACAGTAACTACTAAAACTTTCTTTAAAGCAGAAGCCAAACTGCTTTTTGTACTGATTCAAACCTACTATACGATTTCCCACACTTTAGGAAGGTGGGGCTTTTTGTTATTTTGAAGTATCATATGTCCAGAGAATTACTAGTTTGCCTGTTTGTGGAGTATAAATGAGTTCCACATGAGTATATTATTAGTGTAATTTGCTGTAGCAACAGGAGGTTGTATGAGACCATAGGACCTGCAGTCTTGTCTCCAGCAATCCTACACCACAAGAAGAGGGGCTGTCAGGAAGAGATAATGAGGGAGGTGGGCTGGGTCTTGCATCTGTCTCTGGGCAGAATCCTGTGACAGCATATCCCAGAGCTAACTGTTGATTGATTGATTAAGCTCTGGATTGAGCCTCATTGCACATGGAAGAAGTGGAGAGGTGAGGAAAGGTAATGAGGACTCCTTAGCTGACCCTGGAGAATGAGGGAGGGGATGTTCAAGGAGCAGGTTCTAAGACAGCTTCTGCTCCATTGATGCCTCCTGTGGGATTTTTTTTTTTTTTTTTTTAAATTTTTTTTTAAATTGCAATAGAATTGCTGGGAAGGCACAGCAACTGACATTAAATTCAGGAGAAACAGAATTAACTTGATCTGTATAAGGCACAGCAGGAGAAGAAAACAGATGTTAATAAGTGGTAGTGTCCGGGCTCTATCCTCATGCCTTACCTGTTAGTGACCTGCTTGAATGAAACTTGGAAAACCTGTGCTTTAGATGAGTATGTGGAGGTCCTGTACTGCTGTTCCTGCATCCATGAAAAAAGAGACTGCTTTCAAGACTCTGCACACTAAGTTTAGCCTGAGTCCCATAGCAACACTATTAATTCTCAAACAAATACGAAATAACAATTGGGTTTAGAGATGTAGGGGTGTTAATAAAGGTGATTTGGGAGTGTTCCTACTGAATAAATGTGCTTTTCTTTTGTTGTGAGTTCAGCAATCTAGGTTTTCCTGGCAAGCTGCTTTTTGGGTAATAGCTAAGATATCAACTACTTCTCTATGCTTTCATGTTTTTAAAAGGTTTTGTGCTTAAGGGTGGTGATCTATTTCTGCATATGGTACCAGGCAGGGGTTCAGCACCTGTGTTGCTGCTTTTTATCTTCCCACTCAGGGAAAATTGTAATTAACAAGCCTGAGTTCACTCCATCGTGTTCTGCAGTGAAGTTGATGGTATGAATCAAATCAGTTCTGTTCTGTTAAATAGAAGGAAATCCAAGTACACTGGGGGACTCTAGGTGAAGGAAAGGGCAGAAGGCTGGAGGGAATTTAGTTTTCTGTATGAAAATGTAAAGTACTCAATTTCAACAGACTTGTTCCTTGTAACCTCTGTTCTTTAACGCCCGAACTTAACTAAGTTGTATTTTAATCTCTATATAATATACAGGCCTCTGTGGAGCTGGGAAAGAAATTGTTCTTTTCCATATTAAGCGGTATACAGGTGTCAGGAGTCAGCAGAGATGGCTGATGACCCCGCTAGGAAACTGAAATAAAGGGAAAAGTGCTCTCCCAGGTGTAGCCTGGAGATTTTTCTTCCACAACAGAAGAAGATCTAGAATTTTAAAACAAGTTCCAAAGTAACAAGAATGTTTTCTGTTATCTCATGGTTTGCATTGTTTTCTCTGCAGACCATAAAGAATGAGAGGCTCTTAGTGTCCAGACCCCCAGCAATCTTCTCCTCACTGAATGACTGGGAGATAGGAAATATTTTGTCTCATCAGTACCTATTATGCCAGACAGGCCCAGGTCTTGCAAACATTTATGTATGCACTTATCTTGCCTATTATATGTATTGACCCTGGTCTTGGACATGCAGAAGAAGAACGTATCGAGGTCCAGTATATTTGTCCCCCCTTCACAGGTTTAGATTGAGCAATCAAGGAATGTTTCTCACTAACATTCAGAAAATTCAAACAATAGGTGTGGCGTTTGCTTCTGCAAACTATGTGCGCCTGTAAGGTAAACTGCTGTAATCAGAGGTACTTTTAGAGAAAACTTGTCTCAGTAATATACTTCCTTTATTATTCAGTGTACTATGGCTACTCTTCACATCAGTGATCCACATTAGCCAGCTTCCTTATGTAGAAGAAAAAGCTTTCTTTTTTTTTTCTCTGTATTGTTAGAAGCAAGAAAATGCCTTATCAGGGATTAGTAGGGTCCAAGGTGATCGATTTCTGGGAATGAGTGGTGGTTACACATATTAAATTGCATCTGTGCAGACATTACACTCTGATACTTCCAATAGCTTTTCAGAAGCAAAGAGGAGCAGAATGCAAATGATTGTAGCAGGAAAAGGTTGTTTTTTCTTTGTTTTTTTTCCTAGTGAGTGAATATTATATCATTCCTAGATTTTAGGGGAGGCCAATACCATAACTGAAATAATTAATAATGCTTGACCTTTCAACTTTTTAAGGCCTGTTGGAAACTCAGTCATTGCATGAAGCAGATGAAGATGTGGTCACTGATGTTGACTTCACCAATATGATTTCTGAAGAAGAAAAAGAAGAGTTAAAGATTGAGCTAGCCAAGGTAATGAATTTGAATTTCTGTGAGTGTTACTCTTTCTACTTCCTTAAATTGAAAGCTATTAATTGTAGGATGAAGTATACACCATAAAGGTATGCCTTTCCTTTTTGGTAAAATTATTCTAGGCTACAATAACGTAAAGCACTTCTTATATATATTTTTTGAAGGTTAAGTATCTTCTACTTGATGATTGTACAGCGAAAGTCAAATGCACCTTCCCATCTTAGTCAAGACGTGTCTTTATTTATAAACATTCGTTGAAAAAGAATGAAGGGTGTTCTCATTAGACCTGTGATATTGTTTTTACAGTGGTTGTGCCACCTGATAGAAAAGATTCTTATTTGTGGTGCTCAGAGGAAAAGGTAATGATGATGGTTGCAGAAGAGACTGATGACAAGCCCAGTAATTTTATCACATTTTTGTTTCCTTCAGCACTGATGTGTTTTGAGAAGGTAATATCTCTTTTCAGGAGTCTTGAACTCAGGACACGGTGAAGAGGCTTAAAAATAATGAGATGGGAGGAAAAAGGTGTGAACCATGTGATCTCTTTATTACAAAGTTTAAAGAGATTGTCTAGATTTAGTCTACAATGGAAGGATGGATTCAGTTTTAATTACTGCTGCTGAATACCACAGAAAAATAAGTGAAATTCTGAAATGGAAAATGAGAGAATGGGGAAAACTGTGGGTTTACTTATTTTAAATATGAGTCAACAGAAATCACAGCTGTATGAAGGTAAATAGTTGGTTTTGCCTTAATTGGAAAACTTAAATTGATATTAAGTTGTAGTACAAAGTACTCTGAGAAGTAACATTTTTAATGACTCTCAAGTAATTTACCTGCAGTGCTGATTTAGGATTTTCAAGTGAAACAGAAGACTTTTTTCACTTTAATATTTTATCAGTCTTTGTGTTTCTGAGTTACTAGTTAACTTTTACTTCTTTGCTAATCCTGTCACATCCATAAACAATCAGAAGGAAGCTGAAAGTTTACATATTCGGTTTATCACATAAGTTAGGAGTTGGCATATTCATTAAACTCCTCACAGCAGTTTACGGGCATGCAGCTGATGCTCAAAAACAAAATAAAACTGATAATTATGCTAAGAAAGGTTTGGAAAACTTGAATTTAGAGTGAACAAAGTCTAAAGTTAAATGAGGCTTATCTTAGAAAAGACTGGAAAAAATGTGTGACCTTGCCTCCTTCAGAAAGAAAAATTTGATAATGTGGGAATTGGCTAATGTTTCCTTTTAAAAAGCTGTTAGTCTTTACTTCCAAGCTCTTTCTGCTCCACCGATGATAGTTTTGTTTTCTTCCATGTCCCTATGTGCTAAGTAAAAATTGTTTGAGCCTGTAGGAACAAGCACCTCTTATTGTGAGGTAAAAATCATCCTTAATTCTGCTATCAGTAGTTGATATAATGGGGATCTCTTTGTGAGCACCTGTTGTGCATTTATTTAAGCAGAAAATATGTTTCATCTCTGTGTTGTGTATCTAATCTATACTCTTTGTTTTCTTCTTCCTTCCCACTCTGACATTAGGAGAGGAACAGCACTGCTGTTTTTCTGGCAGGATTTTTTTGTATCCTCTATTCCTATTCTCCTGCTAGTAGTCTCTTTTTACTGGAAGCTTCTCAGAGCATGGAGTTACTCTGTCCTTGTATTTGTAGCCTAGCTAACACAGCAGGGGCTCTGACTGTAATCAAGCCTTAGGATTTCTACAATGCAACTAAAATGAGTTGCTCTTACAGAAACTTCTAACAGTCATTTGAATTTACAGAGGTCAGTCTGACTTTTCAGAATAATAGCACGAAATTGTAGCCCAAAAGCTTTACATAAGGCCAGAAGATTGTTAGCAGAACAGATTCCCTCTCCCGCTGCCCCCTGCTCCTCGCTCACTGTGAGGAGCATTTTACAATGACTCTTGAGTCATGCTGGGGGCTGAGATTTTGAACTACCTTGCTCACTGCTGTCAGTTGTCCTTCCATTACACTCATCAAAGTAGTCATTTACTCCTTGGTGTCTTCCCCCTCCCACACCTTCACAGAAGCAGCTATCTGGTTTGATCTAGCTGATGCACAGGTTCAGCAGTGTGTATTACTGTTTGTTCCCAGTTTGAGGAAAGATGCTAATACCTTTTTCTGCAAATTTACAGGAGCAGGGAACTTTGTCCCTATATGATGTATCCATATTCTTCTGACTGTGTTGCATTTTGAAAGAAGGGAAGCATGAGAACTAGACGCTTGTATTTCTGTTGACTTAAGCCCTAGCTTTATAATGGAGTCTACATTTATAAAAGTGGACTTCTAAAAAATGCCAAAGTGGGTGAGGCCTGAATTCCATGAGAATTACATATGTTACATGCTTAAAAGCTTTTCAAGATCCTACTGTAAGTCCCTAATCCTTTCTACCTACTTCAGAGTCTTTAGTCACTGATATTTGAGCACTTGAGGGCGGCTTTGTATCTGTCATTATTTCAAAATGATGGAAGCTGAGGAGGATTTTGTCAATTCAAAACTGATTGCTGTGTTATAAATAATAAATTACTTTTCTTTAGTCAAAAACGTTGCTCATACTTATGCCATTGAGCACATGGCTAATGCTTGCTTAGGTCTTCACAGCTTTAGATGTCTATTCAGTGGAACGGATGGAAAGTAATTTTAATAGAAGCCCTGAAATGTTTATGTGTCCAAGTACCTAATGATTAGCCTAGTTCTGGCCCATAAGTGTCCTGGCATCAGTTTAAGTTAACTTCTTTAGCAGTGTTGAACAGGCAGTTGTGCACTGAAGGGTTTGCTGTTGGTGGGAAACAACTAAAAGGAGCTCTGAACTGCTGCCTTAGGAATGTTGACATTTGTGATTTCTTTCTATAAGTATTTAACCAGTTATCCTCTCGGAAGAGAGACTCTTGGCAGCTGCCTCTTGACAGTATTCCATTTGCAGGTTAGGAATATAACGTAGCATTAAAGGACATGGCGAGGAATAAAGCAATTTGGATTGTTGTGTATTTTACTAGGGAAGTGTTGGCATCACAGGCATTGGTGAATACTGATATCTGCTTCACTCAGGTCATGGTTTTGCTTTGTCTTCATGGTCTTGCTGCTTAATTCCTGAGCTGCTTGAATATTTAGATAGCAGGCAGTGAGAACAGAAACTGATAGCTGGGGGATTCAAGGATGAGACTTTTCCAAGACCAATGAGCTTGCAGCCAGTTTTACAGTGAATCAGAATGCATGAATGTGTAAAATAAAAATAATGCTGGTACTGATGTCCTAAATATAGCCTTAGAGGTCAGCATTGTTTCAGCTGGTGCTTGCATCATTCCCTGCAGCCTATGGAGTTAAATCACAGGGAGCCTGTGGTTCCAGGGAACTTAACACATGGTAATCAGATAAGTCGCCATATGTTATCCTACTAACATATGGAGGAAGGAACACAGTTGGTAAGGGAATTTCTAAACCTGAAGTGAAAGGCAGCTGCTCTGGTGTCACTTGCCCTTGTTAGCTTCAGTATCTCTGCGTGCTGCTTGTATAGATTGGCTTGGGAGGCTTCCAGGTGAAGAATGCAAACCCCTGCTCACTTGCAGGAGTGCAGCCCAAGGAGCAGGATTCTGAGCCAATGGCAGGACAATTCTGCAGTCCCTCTTCTTACAGTCCTGTCTTCTGGTTCTTGCCTTGGTAAAACACTGGCTTTGTTTGAATGTTTCAAAGAAATGTCTACTGCCGGGAGAATTACATTCCTCTGTTTGGGTTGGATGGCATCTTTACAACTTGAAATGGCAGAGTTTGGTTAAATACTAGGATTTCTGGAAAGATTAATCTGCTCTGTCTTCTGAGTGCTTTTATGCTTTGGGTGCTGATTGCTCATGTTAACAGTCCATCTATAACTTTTTATGTTACAATTTTGAAATATGTAGGGCCTAAAATACATAAATAAAACTCATATGGCAAGGATAAAACGTTTGATGATACTCTCAAGTCATATATTATCATGCAATTTTTCTAATTTTTTTTAACCTGCTCCTAAGAGCTTGCATCTGTTTTTTTCAGGACCAGAAGAATAAAAATCTGCAAATATGAAGTTAAAAGCCTGTGCATTCAAAGACAGTTATTTGCTTGGATTTTCCTATCTTCTCTTGTCCTGTCAGTTCCCATTTTACTATTGAATGAAAAGTTGGTGTTTGAGACTCCTAATGCCCTAAAGCAGATTTGGGTGAAGTCGCTTCCTTACTGGATAATTCTCTCTCTTACCAAATGCGTGTGTGTGATGGTGCACATAGGTGACACGGTTTGAGGCTTTAATTTAATGTAGTGTCAGCTCTCTTCTGGGCATGCCTTTGTGATCTCCACAAGCACTTGACTCTGTCTCTCTAGTTACCTACGAAAAGCACAAGTTTGTGAGATTCATTTAGCCTCTTAACATCGTATGTGTTCATCATTCTGTGGGAACAGGCTAACACCTTTCTCCTTTCTCCTTGTTTCCCTCAGCTAGAGGATGAAATTTCAACTTTGCGGCAAGTGCTAGCAGCCAAAGAGAAGCACCTGGTTGAAATTAAACAAAAACTTGGCATAAGTCTGATGAATGAACTGAAGCAGAACTTTAGCAAAGGCTGGCATGATATGCAGACAACTTCTGCGTGAGTACTGATCTTTATACTTACACATATGAACATACCATGTTTTTCTAAAACTTTTTGGGCTGAATTAATAGCAACATTGGTAGAAAGAACCACCCACCTTTCATCAAGTGCTGTCTGAAAAGTCATTTGCTTTTTATTTCCCTCTTCATTTGACAACTGAATTTGACACTTAAGGAGAAGTAAAAGTGAGCTTCTCCACAACTGAGCTGAGCTGGGAGTTGACAGCAAGGAAGGCAGGGGGGCAGTGGTATCATCCGTGAAGGAGCAGTCCCACAATACCTGAATAAAGAAAGCAGAGCAGGTCCAGTGACAGCAAAGAGGGTCAAGCCAAGAGTTCAGATCTCCAGGTGAATCTCTTCTGATGAGCAAGGTCCTAGGTCAAGCCAGGGAGTCAGATCTGTGAGTTCAGGATCTGTGAGGTACCTGGCCAGACACAGGCATATCAGTAATATCACTTGGTCTTAAATTCAGTCTAGGCTTTAGTATAGCTCCCAAGTGAAGGGAAAGGTGCTTAACAAGGGTTGTGACAACTTTTGCACAACACTTCCATCACAGTCTTACCCAAGGTTTCACAGCTGTGCAGTGCCAGAACTCGCCTTGAGCCACCAAACTTGGGGGAGTGGGGGAAAAAGTGTTAGCAGTTCCTCTCGGTGCATTCAAGGTGCCGACAGAGACTTGGTAAAATATGTTAAAATGTACATTTTTACATTAAAAGAGCTGTTCTTTGTATTTTCATGAGAAGTCAAATAAGGCATAAACCCCTTAATAAAAAATACAGTTTACATGTCTCCTATCTCTCACTGTTGGACAGTTTCTCATCCAGGTCCTGTTTCTCATGACATGTCATTAGCAGGGGTATCAGTGTTGCCTTGGTGAGGGTGTCTGGCATGTGCTAGGAGAGAATAGTTTACAGACACTAAGCTTTAGAAGAGAGGAGGGGCACAAGACATCTGAACTAGAATTACTGGGAGAGACTAGCAAAATTTTGAAATAAAAACTTTCATTTTTACTTGAAATTTGGTAGCAAGTTCCCAGATAGCTTTTCATTTTTCCTTCACATTACATTTTCCACAAAAATAGAGAGACTTAGGAAACGTTTTCAGTGTGGTAGCTACTACTTTTTATTTAAGATAAATTTCAGAAACTGCAGTTCATTAGGTGATAAGTGTCCAGAAATAGTTACGTGGAACCGAGCAGCAGGAGTCCCATTTGTGCCCTTAAAAATTCTCATGTTTATGGTCCAACTGCTCTATAATTCTGCTAGACACTCATGGCAGAACACCAGTGCTGGTACAAGTCATGGTAATCCAGCATTCTTAAGAATGGTTGTGTTGAGTAATAGAGATGATTCATTGTTGCTGTACCAAAATAGCAGTGGGATAGCATTATTCACCAAGATTCTCTGATTTAGGAAGGATGAAAAGCCTGTTTTAAGAAAAAAGTTCAAAATATTTACATGCCTGTACTTTAGGTTTCTAAATCCACAATTACTCATTTTAAATTTTAAAATGACCTGGTTTTAAGAGGACAAATTTTGTTTCACTTAGCTGCTGTGCTTTCCTGTAAGTTAAAACTACTATTCTTTAACAGGGAACTTTTCAAAGCCCCAGAGCACCAAAGTTTTTGTCCACTTATTCTTAATCTTTTTAAGCTCTCCATTTAGGGATGCATTCTTATGGTTAGAGTGGACTTAGAGGAAGAGGGGTAGACTTCTCTCAGGAACAGTCCTGTGAAGTGTGTTTGACCACTAGTTAAGAGCCATAACCTA
Organism: Pachycephala philippinensis; assembly: GCA_013397055.1. Taxonomy (NCBI): domain Eukaryota; kingdom Metazoa; phylum Chordata; class Aves; order Passeriformes; genus Pachycephala; species Pachycephala philippinensis. The sequence goes on from VWZT01008132.1 coordinate 1,454,752, forward strand.
ACTTACAGGATGCGTGCCACCTCTACTGACTAAATTTAAACTTGAGATTTTGACTATTTTCAAGCATTTACATTTACATTTTAAATGGTTGGCCACAAGTTCTTTGTTAATTTCCTGTACTATTCAGTGTATTATTCAGTGCACTGATGTTTAGTATAATCTGTGTTTTGGGGGAGACAAAGGGTTCTCCTACAGAGGACATTGGTAACTAGAAAGCAAATGATTGCCTTGAGTTTGGTTTGGTTTCTTGGTGGTAAGGCATTCAACTGGAATGACTTCCCACACACACCTTTTTAATGATTGGGTTTTCAGTGAACAGAGGTGGGTGGATATTCAACTTCTAGCAATGCAGGTTTTTTATATTTTAAAAATAGATAATTCATTCTTATTTAGATGCTAGAAGCAGGGTCATGTTGGTGGATTTTGAGGTTATTTATTTTAGCTTAAGACATCATTATAAATGTCTTTACATGGATATTTATAAAGACCATAATTTAGCTTTTTTAATTAACATTTTGCTACAAAGGAAAGGTTTTACATAACCTGAAGGCATTTTATTTAGTTGAGACTTCTTGGTGGTGCTTCTGTAAAGTTCCCACAGGTCTCCTTACCTTCCATACTTCTGATTTTCACCGTATAGTGGGTTAAAGTAGAGGATAGTATTTATGAAGATTGACCTGGTTTTATACAGAATCACAGAATATTTGAGGTGTTGACAGCAATGTCAGGAGACTGTCTAGTCCAACTGCCTCTTTCAGGCAGGACCAGCTAAAGCATAGTGCTCAGGACTATGTTCAGTCAGGTTTTGAATATCTCCAGGGACGGAGATTCTACTGCCTCTCTGGGCAACCTGTTCCATGTTCAATTACCCTTGCTGTGAAAAACATTTTTCTTAAGTATTAAAATATTAATATATTTTAATATTTCTTGCATTTAATTTGTGCTGGTTGCCTCTTGCACTTTCACTAGATACCACTGAAAAGGGCTTGCCTCTATCTTCTTTCCACCTTTCATTAGGTTGTTTATACACATTGATGAGATCCTTTCATGAGCCTTCTCTAAGGTGACCAGTCCCAGCTTTCCCAGCCTCCTCATATGAGAGGTGCTCCAGTCCTTTACCATCTTTATGGACCTTTGCTGCACTTGTTCCAGTTTGTCCATGTCTGCCTTGTACTGAGAAGCACAGAACAGGACCCAGCACTGCAGGTGTGGCCATAACCAGGGCTGGCAGGGGAAGTGTCACTTCATTCAGCCTGTAATCACTTTTCCTAATGCACCCCAGGATCTGTTAGCCACCTTTGCTGCCAAGGCACATTGCTGACTCATGTCCAATTTGTTCTCTACCAGGATTCCAGGTCTTTTTCTGCAAGGCTGCTTTCCAGCTGGTTGATCCCCAACCTCTACTGGGTTATTAATCCCAAACTGCAGGATTCTGCATTGCCCTTTGTTGAACTTACTAAGATTCCTGTTGCCTCATTTTTTTCAGATGATGTTGCAAGTAATTGTATTCTTCAATGCAATTATAGAATTGCATTTCATTATATATGGAGAAGGTTACAAGGATTACTTTATCCTTTCACCAGTCCCTTATATTAAGCACTAAAGACATAGATCCACAAGATATCCTGCCCTTTGCTGAGCATATATGTTGTAAGCATGCTCAGCTTTGTCCCTCAGCTTTTCATTTTGTGCTCTTCTGTAGTTCTTTGGAAAAAACCTGTAAGACATTATAGTCCTGTCCTCTTGGGAGATATTGCGGTTCTACTGAGTTTCTAAGGAGCAGTTGTACCTGTAAAATCACCCACCAATACACGCCAGTGTAATAGTTGCCACAAACTCCTTTGTCATCCTTTCTTGAAATGTTATCAACTGTTACGAGACATAAACCTCCTCTGTTTTAAATGGTTAACCTTTCAACACATGGATGGAAAAATAACTATGGAGAGAGCTTCTAGGGAGATGAAAATGCTTGGTTTGCTACTAAACCTTTCCAAAAGAGAAATACTCCAGACATTCAAACCACTGTAAGCAGCAGTACTACTATGGCAAATAAATTATTAGGATAGCTAAAAAATTAAAGGAAACCCATTCTATCTTCAAGGGCTGTAGTAGTGAAATGTCTCAAAGCCCATATGTTTAGTGATTCCAACTGGGGGCCTGGGAAGCCTTTGATGTGATGGAAAGTGGACCCACTCAAGACTGACATTTAGGATAGGAATCTGACAGAACTGTTTTCAAAATGTCTTTTCATCTTTTGCCCTCAGACAAAAATTTTCACTTGCAGAAAGGGAAAACCTCATGAATTAGAGGCCAAAATCAAGAGAACTGTAAGTGCTGGCTCCAAACAGGATGTTTCCTAGACAGGGCCCTGGGCTTTTTTTAGGTTGTGGCTGTCTTTTCAAGCCTTTTTGGGAAGGTTTCAGTGTTGCTCTGTTCTTGCATGTGACATGTAATTAACATCTGGGACAACAACATTCAACATGGACTTGGCCTTTTCCTCCAGAGATAGAATAAAGACCTATTCATTGACTAATGGTAGAACTATGTGAGCAAGCTTAGTTCTGCTGATAGGAAACCTGAGGACAATTGCATAGGTTTCAACAACTATTGGGAACTTGTTTTATAGTTCAAATTTCTGGCAGGTGATAAGAAATAGAAAGTAATAGTTGCACTGCATGTGTTTTAGGCTCACAGTCCATGGTACAGGCAGTCTTTGTTAATACAACTTTAAATATATAGTAATGTGTTCCAAAGTTGCAGAACTTTTTTCAGTAAGTTGGATATAATTTGTGGACAGCCACAGTCCTACTGTGACTTCTAGGAATTAAGCAAACAGTGTTCCCACACACATACTTCTTATGAGTGGTAGCAAAAGAAATGTGGGTGTTTCTGTTCATTGCTATGTGTAATCACCTTTTGACATTTTCTTCTCTAAATTTGCAAGTAAATGTAACAGTTGCATAAATGAAGAACTTGTGTTGGCTTTAGCAAGTACATTACCTGTGTGTGAGTCTGTGTGATATGGAAGTAAAAGGAGCCTCTCCCTTCCACTGGCTTTGCTTTCTTGGGGTCAGATCAGGCAACCTTCATACTGTCTTCAAAGATAGTTACTTTGCTGCTTTTCCACATGTGTCTCTGGCCTTGAATTTGGAAGGGTGGAGTAATAAGGAGAAAGGACTCCAAGAAGTTAACTTAGTCTGTTCTCATTGTTCCTTGTCCAAAAGATGTATGTCCATTTGTTTGCATGGACAAATGGACATATTTCAGCTAATGGAAACTCCACAGTAAGGTCAGGAGATCTGTTCCGGATGTTTGTTTCTCAGGGAAAAACCCACTGTGATTATCATGGGGCACTAGAAAGTATATACATGTGTATTATAGTTATCTTTATGTGTGTATATCTAACTGTAAGGATGGGAAAGGAGGCCTGAATGTAAATTGGAATCTCTGAAATGACAAGGATTAAAAATATCCAGGAAAGAGTCAGTGGAAGAAGGACAGGGGAAGGGAAAAGGGAAGGGAAAGGAAAGGGTGAAATGGAAGGAAAAAGAAAAACAAATGCATGGCAAGGAAAGAGAAGGAAAAAGAAATGAAAGGGAAGAAAAGGAGAAAGGGAGGGGAAGAAGGGAAAAGAGGGGCTGAGATATGTTTAATATGCATAATTTTGTTAATCTAATGTACAGTAGTACAGAGCCCACAGGCAGTTTTACTGGTAAGTTTAAGGTGTGATGAACTGCCCATAATGTCTTAAGATCATCTGTGCTTCGGCAAACATATTTTGGCTTTTCTACCTGGAGGGTAACTGTAGCACACATTTCCCCCCCCCCCCCCCCCCTGNCCCCCCCCGTATGCTGCATTGCACAAACAATGCATTTCAAACAACTGTATCCCAGATTTTTCCCAAGTGTTTGAAGATTACAGGGCAGGACAGCCCAGAATATTTGTCACCTTTGTCTGTCACCTTTCCTGACCTGTGACTCTCTCCAGCTTATTGAACAATCACCTTCCATGTGCTGCATGCAGATTTCTGGCTGCAGTCTACAGAGGTTCAGTTCCCTCAGTTCTCTGCTTCCTCTCTCTGTGGGAGAGGAACTAACTGGGGCATACTTCCTTAGATTTAGGCATGTGTACCCATCCAAATACCAGCAGTGTTTCACTTAATTCTTGACATACCTGGGAATGGGAAGGATGACAAAAAACATAAGTCTGTCGTTTGATTTTGAAGTTGGAATGAATTTCAGCAGAGTACCACCAAAACAAAAAACCACAATAATGCAGAACAGCTTAGAGTTCATTTGTGGCAAAAATGACAATAAGAATGCTCTTAGAGAATGTTTTATGTGCATTTTATCTGTCATTCATATATGCATTTATCTCCTGTGAGCATTAGCATAATTTAGTTAATGCTAAGCCTTGTTTCTCCCAGAAAATCAACAGAAAAATAGTTTTCTAGCTGAGAGTTTCTCAGGGATCCAGATGCTTTAGATCGATTGCAGAAAAGTCATTCTTAAGCTGACTAATGGTTTGAGAACTGAAAAGAAGCAAGCCCCATAGGGCATGGCTTGTGCTACCAGGCTCTGCTCTACTGTATGGTTTTGTTGTTAATTGTTTGCATTCTGTTACATCTTCTGTGAGCCTTATCACAGGCGAGGGTTTCTCAAATGAATTAATTTTGCCAGCAAGCATTGATGGGGAGGCACAATGCTGAATGAAGATGCACTAATTAGCAAATGTACTAATTTTACAGAAGCTGAATTAAAATTCTTTATAATTTACTGCAGTAGCTCAAACACGCAGCTTGACATGCAAAATATAAATATTGTATGTGTAGCCTACTTCTGTCAGCAGGCCAGGTATTGCACCTGTGAAGGAAGGTTACAATAACTCTGCACGTGAAAGGCAATTCTGTACTGAGATGAGATGAGTATGATTGTCCTGTCTTATCCTGCAGATGTTGTTGGCCATTTAAATGTCTAGTTCTTTAGATCTCTCTATATGGCTGCTGCTTGGCTATTTTCTCTATAAAGCACTCTTTCCTTCACATGTTGTATTTTATGAAACAGTATCTCCTTATATTTCCTTTCACTGTCTGTAAAAATCACCTAGTGAGATCTGGTTGTCACAGGATAGCATAACCTAAATGTAGTATATGAAACTGTCAAGTGAAAATGCAGTCAAAATATGCTGTAAATCTACTTTGTCTAAATAGTATGTTACAGCACTGGAGACGTGAGTTATCTTTAAAGCTTCCTTTAAATGTGTTGGGCATATTATCAGAATGTAGCTGCAATAGCAGCATGTTTTGTGATAACCTCTGATAATCAGTTTTATAAATAATTGCTTCTGTTAAAGAAATGCCCTATTTTACAAACAAAATTGTAATCAGAAGTCGATAGATGAAATTCTTAGGTTAATGTCATATATAAAGGTAATGTTCAAGTGTTCACAGGTGAGTGTTATTTACAAGTTTACAATTGAGACAGCGGTTAATATAACTTATTTGTTTAATCCCTCTTGTCTATGAAATACATTATAAATATTTACAGTTAAGTGCTAAGTGAAAGCACAGAATATGATCCTTGTTAACCATTACCAGCAATTCTTCTGTGCTACAGAGTATTTTCAGATGCCACAAAATCAGAGCAGGCATTCCTACTCTAACTAAATAAATCAAGTAGCTTGTTTCTACTTTTGCTAATGCTACTGGGTACCTGGTGTAATGCTGATGGTGCCTTTGTATGAGTGTAATGATGTATCTGTGTAAAACTGCACACTGTGGCTTGGATGGAAGGTGCTATTTCTTGAATCCCCGTGTCCTAAATTATCTGAGTTAGTTTTTGCTGGAACATTTCTGCCTGTAAGTTTTGGGGTCACTGGTCTAATCTGAGCTGCCAGCTGGCTGACTGCTGAGGTGCTGTCACCTGCCTCAATGAGCTGGTGGTCAGCACTCACCTAAGGATTGCCAACAGTGGCTGCTCAAAGGATGAGAGTGCACAAGTGTTGTAGATGGCTTAGCATGCAGAGCACTTGGTGGTGTAAGGAGGACTTAAACCATACACAGAGCACTTTTTCCAGTTAATGTGTTTGTAGTTCTTACCTGGAATATCCAACCTTATTTCTGCTGGTAAAGGTTTCTGAAAATTATGTAAGCTGTTCAGTGCACAAAAATAAAAGTACAAACTGCTGTGAGTTACATGAGATTATGAAAACTGCTTGGTCAGATGATTAATGTGAAATACAACTGAGCAGATTCCCAGATGACAGAGAGAATATGTTGAAGAGATCATTGTTACCAGAGTGCTTGGCAAGATATCAAATGGATGCTGCAAATATGACATAACTATGAGGATAAAAATATCTGAGCCAAAATACTGTGTATCATATATCAAAATATCAACACGGAGCATAACTAACTACAGTGAGGCAATGTGCTCTGTGGAAGGATTATTTATGAAGAAGGCATAGTGATACATGTAATGGTGGAGAGGTGGGAATGGGCAGGGGTGTTAATTTTTAAGCTATCAGTGAGCTCTGCTGAGATGCAAATTAATGTTTCTTGTCTCTGCTGACAGATATTGTATGTTGTGCTCAATTTTCACCTTCGTTGTTTTGTTATTCCTTAAACCTTGTCTTCAGCATTGCTGAAGGGAGAAGGGGACGTCATAGGTCATTTTTGTTGAAGTTGGTGCTGAAAAAAGACTGGTTGTGTAACAGTTTTAGCTGGATTTACAGTCTTATGTAATGTCAAAAGTATTAGGAACACAAATGCAGTCTCCATGTCTTTCTTGCTAGTGGACATACTGGAGGATGTTGGGTTTATGTGATTTACAAAGAAAACACAATATTGCTGGAATGTCAAAATCAGTGTCATTTCAGCCACCTTCCAGAAGATGTGTTCTAACCAATGTAATGTTCAGAAATGTTTAGGGGACTCTAATGTTTCTCAGTGAAATTTGGGTCTGTCTGCTGTATGGGACATTTGGGACTGTTCTCTTAATCATTTTACACGTTTTGAAGAACTTACAGTGAAAAGGTAAGACATGGAGATATTTTGTTATAAAGTTAAATATGCCTGTGAATAAAATTAACTCCAAGGTGTCATTTCAAAAAATCAGTTCATTCTGAAAAGTATTTTACTATGTACATTCAACCTGTACATAAATAGGTTGTGCTACAAAGGACCTTTTAGACATGGAAGTCAGTCAAGTCTTGGCCTTCATTTTGTCATCAGCTAAACTTCACTTGTGCTGAATGGTTTAGGAAGCTTCTCTTAGCAAACTCTTTAAGACTTTTATGCCACAGGCAATAGAATATTTGGTTTTCTTCTTTTTCATAGGCAACTCTTACCAAAAGCTACATGCTCATAGTTTGACTGTAGCACCCTTATTTTAGGGTCTCATCCCATTCTAGTTTATGAGAGTATACCTACTGTCAGCAAGAGAATGACAGAGCTATTAGACTAGTAAATCTAGAGGACGAGGCCTCAGTGAAATGAGTATTGCATTTCTGCTATGTCCAAGGACAGACTGGCTAAGGAGAAAGGAGACCTGGTAAAAACCAACCTTCTCTGTATTGTACTAGAATAAATAAAACAGGCATAACCATTGCTTCATCCTTTCTAATTATAATTTGTGCTCCTTCTGTCAGTGTTGCAATGTTTTAGCCCTTGTTGTCATTCAGTGTTGTGCATGTGTTGGATTCAGCTTATCTAACTGGAGACTCCTAGAGATTCGGTATCCTGGTCTTCAGTTGCTCCCTGTGGATTGCCTTGTTGGTCAGTGAAAACAGAGACAAGCACCTTCATAGAAGGAGCCCATTCACTGGCAGGTTAAGAACTTGTTTGGTCAGTAGGATGTTGTGACTTAGGAACATAAAATCAAAATATATTGTCTGAAAGAACAGAGCATTATGTGGCATCTGCCATCAAAGCAGTTGTTTGTAAAACACAATCCAGAACAGAGAACTTTCAGCAATAGGTGCTGCTGGGGCTAAAAGGATGTGACATAAAATGTGCTGTGCCATACCACAAATGTTAATCTTATTTCCCCTCCTTCCTCCACTAAGTTATTGCTTTCATATACATAATAATAAGGAGAAAATACTCTGTTGAAAGGACTTAAGCAGTGGGATTCTTTTTTTATCAGTTGCCACTGTATTTTGGTACATGCTTGCAATCCTATAGTTTTTGTTCAAAGAAGAATGAGAACCAATGGAATTTTATTTCTGAATTTTTCATGATAATTTCTTCAGTTCTTGTCTGCCAGTGCACACCACAGGATACAAGACTGATTATAGTATGCTCTCCTTTTGTTACTAGGTCAGTACTTCTAATTCTGAGCTTGTTCTGCGTCACTGGGAGTATCAGATAATTTACTCAGAAGGAAGTCTCTGACATGCTCAGAATTAGTTTAGTCAGCAGAAAATCGTCTGTGCAGAAAAGCTTATTGATTACTCTGAGAGTGCAAGTTAACTGTACTGAAGGGTCTGTATGGGTCCGAGCATGTATTCTGGATCAGTAAATTAAGATGATTCTGTTTGAATCTGCATGCTATAAGTGAAATTAGTGGCATCTTTTAGAATAATTCAGTCCTAATTAACAATATGCATTCACTGTCTAGGTTTCTTCATCTTTCTTTCTCCGTCCTTCCCCAAACCTTCTTTCTTTAAAGAAATTTTAAAAAGTGAAAAAAAGGAAAATTGTGGCATATGGAAACAGATTTGATATTTTTTTTTCTATTGTAAATATCACAGAATAATTTTGAAGTGTATCTGTTAAATGTACTTAATATGTATATGCTTGAAAGAGCAGAGTTGTATTTGTCGTGATTCTTTTCTGTGCTTCAGACAGCAGATTTTGCCACAAGGTCAGTGTCTGCTGGAAGAATACATACTTGATGTAAACATGATTTTCTGTAAACAGAAGTTGTATCAAGCAGGTATTCAGCAAATCACTGCATTCTGCTTTTAACCAGTGTGCACTGGCCCATCTGGGGGATGTTATCTGCAAGGGGGAGAGGATTGCTAAGTGAAGGATTGCTCTGGAGAGCCCTGCACTTAGGAAGCTGTGCAGAAATGGGCATCCTCGTAATTTCTTTTGAGCTACAGTTACTATGTTTCTTAACATTTCAGTGGTTGGGAATTGGAGGGAAATCAATTGCAGGGATTCTACTCTCTCTTTTTTAATACTTATCACTACTTCTGTTCTATTTTTGTTTCCAGTTACAAGAAAACACATGAGACCCTGAGCCATGCGGGGCAAAAAGCGACAGCAGCTATCAGCAATGTAGGAACAGCCATCAGCAAGAAGTTTGGAGACATGAGGTATCGGCATCTGCTGCTTCTCTGGTCTTGTTTAGAGGACAAAATGTATAAATCGTTTGTCAGCTCTTCTTTTCCTTCTACATTAGTGTTTTAAAGGTTCAAGTAGTTTGTAGTTAGAGTATTTAATAACATTCATGTTTTTAACTGAAAAGAAGTCATAATGATGACCAAAGATATAATCTATATGAGTCCTGTTTTTTTTAAAAAAAAGTACAGTCAGAAATCCTTTTGGAATAACTTTGCAAACTCAAGGAAATGTACAAGTAAAATGGAACAAAAAATTGCTGTTAGATCTTTATTAACCCAATTTTATTCATATGTGGATGCTGGAGAAGAATATCATCTGAAGAAAAGAAGGCTACCTAGGAGCTGCTTGTGATAAGACAAAAAATACTTCAGGCTATTTTTAATCGTTTTTTTCAAGATGTACTGCAAAGTTTTGTTCTGCAGCTGTATAAAAATAGATATGATGGAAGTAACAGGAGTTGAGGTCAGTAGATCTGTCACTTAGAGGCAACTTCAGTGTCAGGCTTTATATGTTGATGGATCTTTTAAAGTGTTGGTCTTAAAGTTCCTCAGTATGAGAGCAGAAATTGTATACTGTAAACCATCATTCGAGTTTTAATTAGGTAGTAGGATTACAGAACTCCTTGAGTGTTTGAAGGAGTTGTTTTTTTGTGATGAAATAAATGGACATGAGTAACTCTACAATATACTGTTTGACCTGCAGAATTACGGTCTCATTTATTAATATTGCATATTATCCCGTTGGTATGTACTCCCTTCTTTGTTATTTTATAATGTATGAGGTAACCATATCCTAAGATCTGTGTGTGCTGCAAATGGCTGAAGCTTAATTCATGGCATCTAAAACTTTTTTCCCACTTTTTATTCTGGATCTTAAATCTTTAGAATCCCCCCTTAATACCTACCTTTTACATACAGCTTAAGAAATACTCTAAGGAAGTACTAATGTTTTTCTAGGTGAAATTAAAAAAGGAAAATCTTCATTACTATGTCATCTGCTTTACAGTGTCTTTTTCCACACTGCAGTTCAAAATGGAAATTTAGTGAGTGACTTGCAACCAGGCTATGAACATAACTAAGAATTTTTTACTTGATACAGTTAAACATTCATGAGTAGTATATGCCTATCAAAGGATGGAAGAATAAGCAGGCATGCAATTATATTTTCCTAGTATATTTTTTTTTTAGTGTTCAGAAATCTAAGAGCTGAGAACTTTCTTTCTAAAACAGAAATTTGAGTCTTCATTTAGAAGTTTCTTGAGGGTTTTTCTTCATTAATTGATCTCTATTAGAATTTATTTTAACTTATATGAGCTTCTGAAATTCATAACACCTCATGTCTCCCCAGATGAATAGGAATTTATGTGGTAAAGTCTGTGGTTTATTTGTTCGTTCATTCATTCCCTGTTTGGAGTCTCCCTGGTCTTTCCTTTGGTGCCTTCTGGCTCTTCCATTATGAGAAACAGTGAGTGAGTTCTTCTTCTGACCTTCATTTCACTCATTATTTCTTGTGGTTTGATTGTATTTCACTTCCGTTCCCTCTTTCCACGCTCCAGTTGAAGTCACTTTCACAAGTGTTTTTGCTGCCTTTGTTAATTCTTTCTGCCTTCCCTGCATTTATAGTTGTATGCTGTATTTTTGAGAAATGTATAAGATGTGTGTGATGTGTGTGGCACCACATATTCCCTGTTTCATTTTATGTTCTTTCCTAACACTTCCTCTTGTGAAAAAGACAAGCCCACAGCTCAGCAAACAGGTCCTGTTGCTGTTTCCATGTTTTAGATCCTACAGCAGCAACAAAGAGTTTCTGTGTGAATACCTTGATCATAGAGGGAAGGATGACTTAGCAGTTCAGGATTTCTCAGGTCCTATTAGTTGTGCTTTGCACGTGGTGTGAGATTAACTGCAAAGGCAGAAATGTCTTCACTGAAATAGAGCATGTTATCCTTTAATATTCCTCTTAATTAATCACTGTTACCAAATGCCTTTGTCTTACCCATCAGTATCAGCCCTCATGCCCATGGCACTCGTGCTTCTGACATGGCAGATGGGAGGTATTTATCCCATTAGCCCTTTAGCCAAGGGCTCAGAGCAGAGGCTGAGTCCAGAAGCATTTTGATTAACCAAAAAACTGGTTTCTAGTAGCTTTCTTTGATTGAAATTATTACCTTGAACCTAGTTGGGAATTTTTCAGGACAATATGAACTAGCAGCACTGCCTTTTTTGTGGATACTTGCTGTTTTCAGTTAAGTTCTCAGTTAGGAGAGTTTTCTTGACGCTTAATGATGAAGCAACAAGCGGTCAAGCGAGGTTCCCATAGCTATAGAGAGTGTGGCGTGACTCGGGCCTTCTGCATCTGCTGCACATCCTAAATCTGGAATGATGGTCAGTATGCTTCCCTCAGCAACAAAGCTGCCCTAAGTTCTTGGCTCAGCTCAGGCAGGTGCAGTTCTGTGTGGGGTCACAATACAAACCTTATCACTTAAATAACCAGGTTTTAAAAATATTCCCCCTCCCTTTCCAATCCCAGTTGTGTTTGGGGGAGTAAACTGTAAAGAGGCAAGAATTTTCTGTGTCATTGTTGGCTTGCTTTTTTTGCTAATCCAAATAATTTTATTTCAGTGATCCAGTGTATGGATTATCACCACCCCCTCCCATAATGCCGTTTTAAACAAACATCAGACTCTAGCTTAATTCTCTTGGCTAGGCATTAAGGTTGATAGTCACCAATGACATCCAGATGCAAATCCCTGTTCTGCTTTCATTCAGAGCAGACACTTGAAACTGATTTCTAAAATCCAGATGTCATCATAATTCCTAGTATGTTCAGCAGCCTGTGGTGATGGTGATTTTAAAAGGGTTTGTAGTCAGACTGACTAAATACTGAAGCCTGCCTTCTTTGTGAAACAAAATTCTATTTTCTACATTGTCTGCTATGTCAACTGAACAGAGCACTACGTGAAACATATATTTCTGTTCTGAAGTTGCTGGGTCTTAATTTTCATCTTGTTTTATCTCTAAAAATGTTACTAAAATATCATATAATGACAATAGGCCAGATACACTCCCCCAAATGTGCTATTTTGCTATGTTAGCATTCAAGAAGATAAAATCTATAAGAAAGAAAAATGACAAAATTCAGTGTGTCTGAAAGAACAGAGATGCCAGCCCTTGGGGACCAAGTGCTTTTCATGCAGCTGCTGTGCTTCTCTTTCATCCTCACCCCATCTTCCCAGTGTCACAACTCTCTAATTCATTTTGTGCATGAATAATCACTAGCATTTTACATTTTCTGAATTTTGTATTAATTAATAGTGCCTGTAAGGTTTCTTTACAGTCATAATGCATCTTATTTAATATTGTGTTTCTAGAAATACCAGAAATGCATATAAAATCAGTGTACAGATTCTTTTGCTTTAGAATACAAACCAGATGCTAGCAATGTAGCTAAGATAATAGATTCTTCATTAATAGGTCTTGTGATTAATTATATACCAGCAGGATTTTTTTTTTTTGATCCTCCAATTCGAGCTCATATTGTCTCCTTTAATATTTCCCTGGTAGGGAAGGGGAAGGGGAAGGGTAAGGGTGTAGTCCCAGGTCACAAACAGGGCAGTGATCAGAGGCTCAGATCTCTCAGTATTAGAGATTGCACTGACATTTTAACCTGGCTCTTGCTAGGAAGAGCATAAATGTGATAGAGTTGAGGATCTTTATCCCTTCCTCCTTTGCTTTCTGCTAAAGTTTGGATCTTTTCATGCTATACTGCTGGACTATTCTTTAGCTGTCTATATGGATCTGTTTCATCCCTGCTTCTGCAGCTGTCTGTATGGATCTATGTTTCATCCCTGCTGATGACCTTTTTAGAAACAAGTTGTGATACCAAGTGAGAGATTTCCTGGGTTTTGGGTTGCTTTAAAAAAAAAAAAAAACAACAAAACAATGAGGAAAGAAAGAAAAACTACTTACACTACACTACTATATGCATGCTTCCACATACATTGCTGCTACTCAAGTAAAGGTATTTAAAGATTAAGCTAACAAAGGCATGCATGCAAATTAGGATGTCAGCAGTTACATTTCGTATAGCTCCTTCATTCAGCTGTCTGGTACATTTTCTTTAATTACATGATCACACAGACCCCTTTCAAATTCAGTGCCTGGGATGAGCCAGCTCTCAAGATGAATGAAGGTAATATAATGCCTCATTCCTGCCAGGAGTTGGAAGGCACACGTGGAAAGACACAAAAGACTGCAGGGAGGGAGAGCCTGGAGGCATGACTGTAGCAGTTGAGATCAGCACAGAAGGTATAGGAGAGATCAGCACAGAAGGTATAGGAGGCCCCAGAGGGGTGGAGGAAGGCAAAGTTCATTCCTCTCCAGAGGGGCAAGAGAAGTTCTGGGAACTACAAAGCAGATACTGGAGGAATGCATTGACCTGTTATTTTCTAAGCATCTAGAAGATAGCATGATGGCAAAAACATAAAAGGGTTTGTCAAGAACAATTATCTTGAACTGACAGCACCTGTCATAGAGGATAGATGGGAGAGAGGAGATGTGATAGAGCTTGACTTTGATAAGGCTGTCTGTACTGTTTTTGCAGAACTAAAGGAATACAGCTTAGGTGTTATTGCTTTAGCAGGGAGAGATCATGGGGAATTGAAAATTATGTCCAAAGAATAGGTCTCAGTAGCTGACCATAATGCAGGATTTTGCAGGCATCTGTCCTGAGTCTGTTACTCATCAGCATTTTCCTTACTGGGTTAGATAAAGGTGTCAGGATGGCATCACTTAGAATTCCCATATGACTACAGTGGCAGGGTATGCATTCACTTCAGGCACCAGGATTAGAATTCCACATTATTTTAAATGATAAAATAAAATTCAGTGTAGGAAAGTGTAACATTCTTTACTGACAAATGCAGAAAAAATTCAAAGCAGAGATGGGGAGGCAGCTGGATGACCATGCAGCTTTGCACAGAAGGGCTACCAAGTGGCTTCCGGGTGCAGCTGAACGGGGGTTATTTCTGAAGGCTATGAAATTTCTCTCATTTAAAATTTCTAGAAACAAGTTGGGCCAAAATCTTTTGGGGATCGTTCAGGTATGATTAATCTGCTTTACCACTTGCGAGTTGATTTTTGCTGTGCCTTTACTGTTGTGTGTTTTGGTTTTTTTGTCATTGTTTTTTGTGGTGATGATGGAGTTTTTGCACAGCCTTTTAGGGTTTCTGTGATCTAGGGGTGTTCTGGGCATTTAGAACTGTTGTCGAATCCAAATTCCTTTGGGTGCTGTAGATGTCATGCCTGAGACTACCATTCTCAAACCTTTCTGTCTTTTGATACCCCTGTAAAGGAAATAGCAATACTACCTTGCTTCAGAATGTAATTGCGTAAGCATTTCTTTTGCTGATGGGTGAGGCAGTTGTTTTCTCTCACTTCCACTGACATTTGCCTCTTCATTTGTGCTGGTTTTTAGAGGTCTGCAGTAGCAGAGATTTCCTTATCATATGTCTGTGTAAGTATCTGTATTGGCATGGAGAAGGAGGTGTCTGTTACTGCGACCCAGCAGGGAGTAAAAGGAGGGCAACAGTATTACTTAAACAGGTCTAAGCAGAAATGTGTTGTGAAGATAAACCCGTGAATGTCTGAGAAGCACCAGTATACATGATGATGCGTATAACCCTGTAAATAAACCTGAAGAAATCAATGCTTTTCTTTGGAGCAAAGTATGAACATTGCGCAGTAAATAATGCATCACACCACACATTGAGAAAGGCTGTGAAAAATAAGTATTTGAAGAGATGTTCATTAAGAGTGCACCATCTATCTGGCTCGCCGCATGAGGCAGGTGTTCCCTTGAAGTGGTCTGTAATTAAAGACTACATCAGTAACACAGATGAAGGAGAGGCTTGTCTGCCTCATCATTTCTCGACTTTGGAACATTAATGACATCCTTTGAATATTGTATATCAGTGTGTCTCTCCCAGTTCTGCCTTAATTAAGTTTCTTGTGAGCTCCAACACAGTGTCAAAGTGTTTCAAGTATTGTTTTCAACAAGGAACAAGTATGTTAGAAAATGTCATTTTAGGAATTAAAAACCCCTTAGTTTTTCCATACCTTTCTTTAATGAGAGGTGATTAAGGAATTTAGAGGGGAAAAGAAGACATTTGCTCTTATGTACATGTACCATTCCAGTTCACCTATACTTTCTCTTTAATGATACTAAGGGAGGCTATGAGGAGGGAAACCAATTAGCATTGTTTAAATCTGACCTAATGAAGAGAACACAAAATTTAGTAGACAAAACTTCTGTTCTTCTATGCATACAGTATAGGTGACTGCATAGTGAAGGACTGTGTGAAAATTTCTGCTTTGGAGGAATATGAATTGATCCACATTCTACTGTGAATTACAGCATCAAGATTTAAATGCAATTTTTTTTTCCTCCTTGGGTAGTTTGACATGCTACAGATGTATATGTCTAATTTTATTACTTTTTCCTAATACTTTTAACTCTTGCTTTTCTTTCCTTATGCATCCACCACAGATCGCATTCAATTGGGTAAGACACATTACTCTCCTTGAATATTGCCTCTGTGTTCGACAGGATTTGTTTTATGGACTGTAATGCAGTAACCTCTTCCCTTTCAGCATCATTATATAGAATAAAAGCATATGCTACTTAAACTGTTATGCCTCATTTTTACAGCATGGTGAGTGTAAAAAGAAAAGGATTGGACTAAGCGTTTGCCTTGAGTAGATTAGTCTCAAATTCAAATAATGAATGCATTCAAAAGACATTGGTCCTGGGAAAACCTACTGATAAGTAATCCCATTCTCTCAGCCATATTTTTTGTCAGAGGTTCGAACATGAGCAACAAACAGTAAAAATTCTATTCAGCTGAGTTTTGTAAAGATTATACAAAGTATTTAATTACCTTCTCGTCAATAGAGCGAAAGTATCCTAGTCATGATTCTTTAAAAGCCTTGAGTTCTGGGGGAATTTCCAAGTTCTGAAGATGATAAGAGTTCCTTATATTTAGAGTTTATTGATTCTGTAAAGCACTTGAATATATGATGAATTAGGAAACAATTTTATATGTACTCAAAGATTCTATAAGCAGTCTGGCTTTATGTCAGTTCACCCTGAAGAAAGGCTGAACAGCCCTGAATGCCCTGCCAGTCCCTCTGGCCTTGTAGTATCTTCAGTGCGCTGAAAAGCTCAAGAGCATTTTTTCCATTCAGCTAAATTATCCTAACAAGGACCCTTTCTTCATGGAGTAAACTTCAAAGTACAGCATAGGTTGACCTTCTTAACTCACTCTGACATGAATCCAAAATGTAATATTTACCCACCTCTGTCATGAAGGATCTCTTCTCTGCATTGATCACCATCACAGACATGTATGTCTTATTTTAGGCTTGTACTAACAGAAAATACTTGCACTGTTTCTATAACTTGAGCATTCTTACCTCTTTAGAGAAATTAAAATATGAACTCAAAAAAACGTGCACTTAATATTTGGATTGTCTGTCATGTGCCATCTCTCAGCTGTGTGAATTCAATCTTCTGACATTAACCTTTATATTTGGAATGTTTTGCTTATAGAAGAGGAGCAGTCTATGCTGAAATACTTCCAAACTGTATTTTTGCCTATTTGTTGTGTGTTACAAGACTAAAATGGCAAGGATGCTTGCTTAATTTAACTAGCATTGTTAAAGATTGGCTGCATTTGTGAAATGTTTGGGCTAATCTTTCTTAAGTCTTAAAAATTAGGTGAAAAATTGAACATGAAATATTTGCATTGTCTGCTGTCAGTTCTTGTCTATCTGATCTTAGCAGAAGCCTTAAAATATACACAACAGCAAACAATTTGTATTAGAATTCACTGTTCCATCTGCTTGCCGAATAACTCTTCTGTCCCTTCCCCACCCCGTTTCTGAGTCTTTAATCTGGGAAAAAAAAATCTGTGTGTAGACTCAGTGCTGCTCTGATTTTGTATAGTTTAAAACAAACATGTGCTGTTTGTATGAGAGCTTTATTTTTTTTAATGCTATAATCATGCTTTGCTTGCAGCCAAGTGTTGATGAGCCTTATAGTAAAGCTCTCCCTGATCTCAGTCAGACCAGGCTGCAGCTGTCAGTCAACACTGAAAGTAGCAGTGCAGGGATTTTTGGAAAAAGACACACTCTTGCAGCACACACTTTACTTAAAGCGCTCAGATCTAAATGTGCATATGGAAAGTTCTTAAACTTCAAATGAAGATTCTTATTTGAACCAGGTTTGATGCTCCCCAGCTGTGGGGAACAGGTGATGCAGTGAAAGCAGAGTTGGTGGCTCAGGTGGGAGAATTTGGCTCATGTAAGTCAAGCAGTCAGTGTGGGTGGCATCTGCAGGTCTAAAGGTGTGCAGCATGATTTGGGGATCTTTGAGTAATGCAGAGGCGCCATCCTCTGCTTGCAGCCTTCCAGTGCTCCTGCTGCTGGGAAGTCTGAGGAGGGAAGTGTCACAAGGAGAGCTGGATGAGAGCTGTGGAAAATAGTTCCCTACCTTTGGTAAAGTTGAGGAGTGGAAGAGGTGGTGAAATGTCCTGGAGAGGTGCAGATGAGTGAGAGTGCTGCCTCTCGGGTTAAAGAAACCTCTTGTTTAGGTAGCCAGTTGTGCAGGAGCCTTTTGAGATTGGGAGTCAGCTGAACCAGCTCTGCTGATGTGCACAAACCTGGGGTGTATCCCTCCTCCCTAACACAGAGCTCATCCTCTGTCACTGTGGGACACAGAGGTGGCTCTCTGTGCCCCTCTCAAGTGTCTCTGTAGATGGCAGGGGTCTGTACCATTCAAATGGATTTTGCCAGGAGCTGTTTTGCATCATTCTTTTGAGCCCCATTGCTGATCAGATGACATGAGAATGTGATGGTAAGATCCAGCTGAGAGTAAGCTGGAGTTTGACATCCCTTGCCACCGGAGAGGAAGAATACCAACAATCTTGAAAATATGTGTATGTACATTTAAAGCTAAGTTAAAAAAATACATTATAATCATATTGGAAATTGGATTTTACAGCTATTTTTTCTTATGTTTTGCTTTCATCCCACAGCTACTCTATTCGCCATTCCATAAGCATGCCTGCAATGAGGTAATGTGCTACCCACATTCTATTTGCTATGGTGATGTTCAACCGAGTAATGAAGGGGGATTTGCATACTTTGATCCTGATCCTGCAGTTTTTAGTTGGATGAGTAGTCTCACTTCAATCAATTAAGGTTATTCATGTAGATGAGGGCTGCAGGACAGGCTAGCTGTGGGTTTTTTTCATTTTAATTGTATTAACTGCTTAATCTCTTGTACGAGCCTTTGAGTAAATGAAGCAGTTCTGAGATGTATTTGGGTAGCTGATTGTTATCAGGTTTATATTACTGAATCTGAAATTCAGTTGTTTTGCTGTCTCTAGAATGTCATCCAAAGCCCATTAACGTCAGAGATGCTTTCCACTCCAACAAGCTTTGGATCATGCTCCTATGGAGGGATTTTACATGAGTGCTCTCATATTTTAATGGCTATAATCACGCTTTACTTGACTGCAGCCAAATATTGACGTCTGTTCAAGTAAAGCTCTGACTGTTTTCAATAAAATTAGTATCCAGCTTTCTTTTTACTCCCTTGGCCCCTAAATACATGACTGTCCCCACTCTGTGCCAAGCATGCAGGAAAAACAAACTCCCAACTATATGATGGATGCTAATTCATTCAACTTCAGCAGGTGGGTAGTTTAAGGCAAGCATTCACTGATGTGACCTATGGGTCAAAGATAAGTTATAAAACTCAGTTTCTCTCTCCTTTTGATCCTTCTTGCCCTATGAAAAAATTTGTCATCTAAATAACAGAAACTAAATCTGCATTATTTTTCCAACTGGCTTCTGTTTGCCCTTCCCTTAAATTGGGGTCATTTTTAGTCAGCCTGATGAGGGATATGATATAAATATATTTGCAGAACCAGGAACTGTGCTGGACAACAGCGCCTGAGCTTCAGAGTCTTCACTAGTTATGAAGCACAATGTATGCTGTAAATGAGCTCTCAGGTGTCAAGCAAGGAGGGGAGAAGCAGAAGAAGGTCCCCTTTACCCACTGTAGACTCGTCCAAGTCTCCTTTGTGCTGAGTGAACACAGAGAAAAGCTTAGCTTAGTCAGAGAGGCACCTTAGGAGCACAGTGTATCTAAAGTCTTTATCTTTGAAAGCAGCAGTCACAAAATCACAGAATAGGAGGTCAGGATTCAAAGGCATTTGGGACCCACTTCCCATGTAGTTCTAATCTCCTTCTTCCCAGCCTTAGGACATTAAACTTGGCATCTTTTTAATAATGTAGGTTATGAACTTTCTCATCAACTGAAAAAAATGTTTATTTCTTTACAGCAACAATACAAATGGATAAAGCCATAGAAAATCAGCATTACAGGCAGCATTGTCTGGTTGTTCTGAGAACATGACAAATGTATCATAGAGTAGGCAGGCCAGTTATCATTTGGTTTCAATTACTGGACAGGTTCTGCTTTTGAAAATTTGTAGCTAAAAAATACTCATCCGATTACCATAATTGGATTTGACTGACAGAGCACAAGTGAATGTTCATAGCCCTGTGCTGCCAGCCAGCCTTCATTCTGTCCTGGCAGTGTTGCCTGGTAAGAACTGATCAAAAAGTGGTGTTATCCCATCATGTTGGGAACTGACTCTTTTTCCTCCCTTCAACTTTTTCTTTTCTCCTAGGAATTCTCCAACTTTCAAATCGTTTGAGGAGAAGGTTGAAACCACTGTCACAAGCCTTAAGGTAAAGGTTAGGGGCAGTGTTGTGTGGCTGTGCGTGTTAAAGTGTGACAGCTTAGCTGTCCCTATCATTTGTACAGGAGACTGATTGAATTTGTTGTTCTATCAGGAATTTCATGGTAGCGCAAGAGCTCTAATGGAAAAGGAAGGCAATATGCAAAGAAATTGTCTTTCTTTGCCTTGTTTCTGAGAAATTAATATTTCTGCTGCCTGCCAAGGTTAGCAAGTGGTCTCAGAAATGCCAAAAATAGTGGTGGTAAGGAGTGTCTGTTCCCACTCACCTCAATGTGTCATTCAGAAATAGAAAAAGATAACTCAAACTGCACAGCTCTGAAGACCATTTCCTCTCACAGTGATCTGCTTGAGGAGCCTGATCCTATTTTGTTGATTAAGCAAAGGTTTTCTAGAGGAGAGTATTTGTCATGCCAGCCCAGCCTGTTGTGTTCAGAGTGCTCTTAGATCATCCTGTAAGAAATCTGTAATTAAGCAGGACAATGGAGTAAGTTTTGAGTCTGAAATAATCCTCCACATCTCATGAAACCTTCATTGTCCATCTTCATTGGCAAACTCACTGACATTTTCTGAAATATTTCCTCTCTGTAGTCTCTTTCTTTCTTTCATTTCCTTGTGCGAATGGGGAAGCTGGAGTCATGGATCCAGTGTAGACTGTGGACAAAAGGGAATGTTTCAGCATTGCTCCTCCTTTTTCCTGCCTCTGTTCCAAGGCTTCCAAGATTAGGAAGACCAGAGGATGGGGATAGAAATCATGGAGTTACCCTTCAATTCTAGGATTTTGTTGTGGTCTCAAAAAGTGGATAACTACCCAGAGAGGCCCCTGAAAAAAGAACAGCAGTAGTCTTATCATCTTCCTCCCAACCCCCATATTAGCTACAAATATTCAGTGATCCTGCAGTGTTCTGCAGTCAGCCAAAACCGATATTCAGGTTTCGTAACATTTAGAAGTCAAATTTCAAATTAGATTTTATTTGCTCTTGGAGTTTGGACTTCAGTTGCAGCTTTCTTGGGAGAGTATACTAGTTCATTTTCCCCTGGAAATCAAACAGGACCAGGGTGCCTCATTCTTTTCAACTTTTCTGAAAATCTGAACTCTGATGAATTAAATGTTTTATTGGACTTTCAAGCTAGGTAAACTGCTGTGCTAGCTAAAGAAACAGGATTATGTAAGATTAACCCTTTGGAAACTTAGAACACAAAGTTCATTTAATTAAAATAATCTTCCTAAGCATTCAGTGGCTGAGAGGCTGAAAAAATGTCAGCTTGTCTTTAAGTTCTCCTACAATTCTAGGATGGAGTAAAAAGTTTTGCCCTGTTTTCAGGCTTGAATCAACTTGGAGTGGGCATATCAGCAAGCAAAGCCACAAAAGAATGTTCTCTTATGAAGACAACCTAGTCACAGCAGCTTTGTCTCTTCGTCCCTTAGTCTTGATTATTTCCAAATCTTTAGATACAGCTCCATCTTTGTTAGGAAAATTTTTTTCAGAGACTTAGTCTTCCTGA
Source organism: Pachycephala philippinensis (assembly GCA_013397055.1). NCBI lineage: Eukaryota > Metazoa > Chordata > Aves > Passeriformes > Pachycephala > Pachycephala philippinensis. Next base: position 1,476,435 of record VWZT01008132.1, read on the forward strand.
TTTTTATTTTTAATACTTATTACAAATTCAGTGACCTGAAGCATTCTGGAAGTAGATGTGTAAGCACATTTGATATATTTCATTAATGTATTTTGGTATCTATTCCCTGCCTTCCCCCATGAAAATGCTGCTGGCAGTTTTATATACCAGTAGCTACATTTATATACTAGGTAGCTACAAGTGCCTGAAGGGATTGGAGCTGCTGGGTTTGTTCTTTGGTTACTACATTCCAACTGCTGTCCAAAATCCCAGTGTGGTTTATGTATTTTGTGAGCAACCGTATTGCCATTGCTGGCATGTGGGCCACTTTACTCAGCAAACGAACCAGTTCATTTTAATATCCATCTCTAATCCAGCCTGCATAGAACTGGGAAAAAACAGTGAAACCAGTGTGAGCTACTCAGGTAAACAACCACTCTAGGATCCTACCTGGGATCTGCTTAGGGACTGGTTCCTTTAAGCATATGAGACATGCTACTGGCAGATTCTATGATGGCAGCCTAGTTTAGAAATTGTGGAGTAAAGAAGTTGCTTTATTTAACTGGTTTTATAGCTGTTGTTCTTAGGAAAAACCCATCCCTACGTGTTCTCTGCCTGAACACTTCCCTGCCCTCCATGGCCATGGAGTGGAATGGAAACGGGACTTGCTTCAGTGTGAGCAGAGGAACTTGCTGTTCTGTCTTTGCCTTGTTTCAGACCAAGGTTGGTGGGACAAGCCACACGGGAGGCAGTTTTGAAGAAGTTCTCAGCTCTACAGCCCATGCCAGTGCTCAGAGCTCCCTTGCTGGCACCCGAGTCCCTGAAAGTGAAGAAGAGCTTCAGTGTTAAAGCGCAGGCCCTCCTGAGTCCCACATGCCTCTCTGCAGAGACTTGCCCAGACAGTGATTTTCAGCCCGCCCTCACCACACAACTTGTGCAACAAGGTTTTGTCAGCTTTGGAAAATTGCCATCCTGGCCTTGTGTTGGAGAAATGTTTCCTCTCCCTATTTCTATTTTAGATGGGCCGTTTTGTCACCAGGTACTTTGTACATCATCAAAACCACACACAAGTCATTGGCTATAATGCACTAAATTCTGTGTTAAGTGACTAAAATAGTTTTCAGCTACATGTGACTTCCCTCGTAGCAACCTCCCAGTCTCTGTTTCTTATTTATTTTGGTTTACTCTTTTCTATCTGTTGGTTTCTGGCTTCCCTTTCAGTGCCACATCAGACAGATGGACCTAGAGCTGTGCACAGCATTCAGCTGCCAGCAGTAGCCCATACACCAGCTGTCTACCATCCATACCAGGTGCCCTTTGCTCAGGAGTGTCTGTACATGGTCTATTTCCTAACAGAATTAAAATCACTTACTGTCACAAAAAGTTGTTTCTCCCTCACTGGTACAGTCTGGCATTGCCCTATGCCCGTTAGGCAGCAGAGTTAAGGAGGGCAGGAAGAGCCACCTGGTTATTCATACAGAAACTGAACCTATCACAGCTGCTGATTTCAGATGGTCGTTTTGGCTGGAAAAGTTTGAGTTTCAAAATGTGCACCATTGCTTGCTCTCTCTGGTTTGGTTAAGACTTGGCAGTGAAATTAACTAGAAAATCAAGTGGAGTGAGGGAATGTCTAGTATTTTTGCCTCCATTTCTTCCCCTCAAAACCAAGGGAAGATATATTTATGAGCCTCAGTCAAGATACAGCCTTAAGTGAAAGAATACAAATGCAGCATTTGGCTTCAGACGTGCCATAGGTTAGAGAGCCCATGCCTTCAGAGCTGCTAGCGTAGACCCTGCTACCTGACAATACACAGGATAAGAACTTCACTTTTGGTGTCAAATTTTGTTGTGCTTCGCTTCAGGATGCAATTCCACCAACCGCATTATCTCTGCTCAATCACCAAGAGCCAGATGTCTCTCAGCTTTGATTCAGCATGTTTTCTGAATTGCATTCTTTTAACATTTTTTTCAAGGAAAGAGCAGCACATTTGTGACACTGTCTTGCTGTGTAGTGAGCACGTGTCAGTCCGCATGTTGTGTTGCTCAGCTCACCAGACGCTGAGGTGGGCACAACGTTATCAGTAAACAGGATGGAAAGGAGCCTGGCTACTGTGAAAATGGATGCATTTTTTGAGTATACGCCAAAGCTTCAAATCAGTGTTAGTGAGTTTGACATTACAGACTGCTTAAAATTTTGTGAGAAAACGTGGCTTTAAGTGATTTTCGTTTTTTCTTGTGTGGCTTTTGTTAGTTTTTACGAAGTTGAAAGTCCTTTTGTAATGTTCTACTGGACATAAGTTAACTTTGGACATTTATATCACATGCCTCTTTAGTGTGATTTTTAGCATGGAAGCAAATCTAATTGTTTTTCTAGTATTCTTGTGACAATTTTCTAGCTTATTTTACGTGGTTTTGTGCATAAATGTGAATTTATTTAAATGGAAGATATTAATGGACAACTTAGTTTGTGTAAATGAAGTTCTTGATATTCTTATTAAAAATAAATTTCTCTCTTACTCTTTTACCCTTTGTGATGTTTTAATTCTGTGTTTACCAGTAGTACTAAGCAGCCTGGTCAAGAGGAAGGTGTCCCTGCCCCTGCCAAAGGAGTTGGAACTGGATGATCTTTAAGGGCCCTTCCAATTCAAACCACTCTATGATTACTGTGCGTGGGGTTCCACACTCTGTCCCCTTGAGCCCCTGCAGAATGGGGAAGCCTCTTCCTGCTTAGGGTTGTATTTGTGCTGGGGGTGTTTCTACCAAATATCTCTTTAAGGCCACTTCTCTGGTTTGTCAGGAACATTTGCAATTCTGCCCTTCCATCCATCTCTAGCTCTTTCACACTCATCATTCAATGCAAACTAATGGAGACTGTGATTTGAGTGCATCTAGGTGGAATAAAAATGCTGACGAAAGCTCAGCGGGCCCCACTCCATCCCTCTTTGCAGTACAGCAATCTGTTGCCAAGAACCACTAATCAGCTCAGCAAAGTGCAACCTGTTCTTCCAGGGTTTCCATGGGACACAACTGCTGCCTTGGGCATTTCCTGAGCAGAGCAGGCATCTTGCACCTCCTCTACACCAGACCAGTTCGCTCTGCAGATTTTGTACACTGTGCCAGCCATTGAGACAAGAAGCTCCCAGCATCTCTGCACAGCACTGTGCTCCAGGAAAGGCACCAGCCACAGAACGCTTTGTGAGCTTCAGTCAAGCCCCCAAGGTTTGCATAAAGCAACCATTTCCTGAGTTATGGTGCCTGAAAATGTGTGTTCAGCTACATTACCTACCTTTAAAGGGTATGACAATTGAATTTAGTTTTATGCTGCTTCATTTGACATGAGGCAGAAGACAGAGAACTCCAGGTCTCTACCACGTAACTTTTCCAGGTACACATCTTGCTTATTTGGTAATCCTGGCATTGCCCTCACCTCCAGCTGCACACAACTCAGCAGTTGGTTGTGCAGACACTGGCCCCATTATGGCATTTAGCACCACCACAGCTTCATTTCACAATCATTCTGTACTTCTACATTAGCGTTATTACCTCTGCCAGAAACTCATTTACAGCAGATCAGGTACCAGTGTGTGACAGCCTGAAGAAGGGAGCCAGCTTTACGTGGCTGTACAGGCTTCTGCATTAGATTGCACAAACTCCAAAGGTGCCTTCCAACCTCAGGTATTCTGTGATTATCAATTACCTATGAAGGTGTCTGTAAAACTGCCAGGCTGGGGTGGGGGGAGTCAGGAATACAGACCTTATGGAAATACTGGCACCATTCCCTGATACAACACAAGAACACGGGAAAAGTTGCATGAAACAAGATACTGAGAAAATATAATGAATGCGATTACCGGTTTTATCCACCATCACTCAAGGCTTATGCACTCCACAGAAATCTCATCTCTAAGCTCAGTCAAGAGCTTCTACACACACCTGCTCATTGGTCTCGTTTCTGTGTAGCACTGAGTGGATATTAACCCATTTTGAAGGTACTTAAATCCATACATATTTAGAAATCACAGAACAAAACCACCTGCCCCACACAGTGCATTACATGAACAGATTAGATTGCAATCAACTGATTTTTAAATGTACCTGAATTTCCCCAGTGGAGAATCTATTTGTAACTGAGACTGCATTAATCAGAGGCTGATTAAAAAGAAGGAAAAACCCAAACATACTAATTAATTCTAAGTATTTGTTCCCTGACACAACCTCTGATCTGGGAGGCAGCTACACTACCTGCTCCTCTCTAAGTGGTCCTGGGATTCTCACAGTGAATGCACAGGAAAAAAAATCTGCCATCAGAATCAGTGATATTATAGGCGGAAAAATAATGACCAGAATATAAAACAAAGTATTTATTATGGCTGCAGCATTTAGGAACACCTCAGGAATGTGGATGAGATGTGGCATCTATTCTTTTTTTCCTTTCTGTATTAATCAGAGATACAAGCTGGAGTATTTCTGGGTGAACAAACTTTCCTGCAAAACAAAAGAAAGGGAAGGTTAATGAGAAATGCTCTCATTTTGCCACGTGTAAAAGGCTGGCATTGGAATGACAGCAGTGATGTCCCTTTAGGCGCAGAATAAATGTCAAATTATTCTTTTAAGAAAGCGAATGCTCTCAGTTCAATCCAGCTACGGAGTAAGAGTAGTTACATCCCTTCTCCCCAAAAAGCTTATATTTTGTGCTTTATTAAGACACAGAAGAGCTGAAAAAGGGATGCACCCTGACCAAGATAATCTGATACTATGTGTCGTGCACAGGAAACCACTCCTATTACAGGTGCAGTTAGGGTATATGCTGTAGGCTCTACTCAGACTCTAGCTCAATTTAAGTTGTTGGATTCTGGTAGGGGACCAAAGATGTCAGTTAGAAAATAAAGCATTCCAGCTTCGTTCATGTTGTCCTTTTTTTTCCTTTGCTAATCAAAGTATTACATTTTCCAGAGAGATTATTTCCCTGAGGAGTCACCAAAGTATAAATGGGACTTGTCAGGGACTCTGTTTGGTGACTGCTGGTCCTCTTATCCCTAGAGTTGTCTATCCCTAGTTTTTTTTCCCAGGACAGGACGAGTTAGTTACAAACCTCCTCTGGTGTTCAACTCCCTTGCCAAAATTATAAAGATTATTATTTTACCTATCTCTGCTTTCAACTACCAGTTTATTTTGCAAAGGATGAAAAGCAGTGGATAAAATAAAAAGTAACACAGTTGCAACGTAACCATTTCACTGAGGTGGTTCTCACAGGAACCTTGGGCTGGTCACACAGCTCACGTGGGGATAACAAATTCTACTTCACTGGTCCCTGAAACATTGACAGAGCAGAAACAAGCTGCTATCTGAGCATTGGTGAACACTGAAGACTCCTTTATGCCCCCTCTGATGTTTCAGGGAGATCCTTACACACATGCAAGTGTAATGAAAGCTGAGCCTCTCTCTAGGTAAAATGTGATGTAAGAGGAATTTGGCATAAATGGAATTCAGGTTTAATACCTACAGATAAATGTCAGGTATGTTCACACTCCATTAATTTTCCCCAGAAATATGAGGGGACTTAAGCAATGAGTAAATAACTAGTTCTCACTTGCTCTGAATGTCTTCAAAAAAAAAAGGCAATTTATATATTTCATTTATGAAAGAGGGAAAAAAAAAAAAAAGCCCAAATGTCATACCAGCAGTTGAATCAAAAAAATCCTGCAGTCTGCCAGGTGTGTTTTCCAATTCTTCATACTCAAATGCTTGCAGTATCATTTCACACTGATCCAACTGCTTTACAAACTTGGCCTCTGCAGTAGACTGGTTTTCATATTCCTGAAAAGATTTGCAATTATAAGAAAATAATTTTGTTACTCTGAAACAGAACATTAAAATCTCTTTATATACCTACAATTTTCTTCATTAGTACAAGCCACTCCAAAAATATTCAGCACAGTTACGTCTTTTACTTTGTTTTTACAAACACGCTGGTCAGCAAAACATTTGAAGTATGTGCCAATTTTATATTAAATGCAGTGGGACTTAGAACACAATTCTTTTGCATAATCTAACTCTAAACACGCCAATTGTTTCAGCTGAATCAGGGATGATATGGAGGCAACTCTGCATGACACACAAGTTAAACAATAGGTTCCATTTAAAAATATTTTACATATAAAGATCATTTCAGGCCTGGCTAAGGCTATGAATTACCACAGTGTGTGCCTATGCATTGTCACCACCTATTTTTAAGATGTATTTTGCACTTCTCTCCCCACTTGCTGTTTCTATATGGAGTTGTTCTTTATATTTCTCCTGTCATTCCTGCCTAATCTTTTTGGTCTAATCTGTCTGAGCTGCTTATGTCCTTATGTCTCTCCTAGGAGATAGGAAAGGGAGTGGTTAAGGGGTGTCCTCCCCTTCAGACTTTAAGTCCTTTAATCTCTCTGCTATCTTTTCCCTCTCTACAGTATATATTCATCACTGGCATATATTTATGAGTGATTTACATTTCTAGTCAACTTGAACAATTTTGCTGTCATTTACTTCCAGTGATGGCTGCAGACAGGTTTGGCATTTCATTTTCTCTTTTCCAAATCTACTGCATTGTATGTGATGTCTCATCAGCAGGTCTTCCTGACTCTCTGACTTCCAAAAGCAACCCCAAAAAGAGGGCTTTTTCCGTGCAGATTACCATTACCTTGATACCATTGGCAGGTCTGACCCCATTCATCATCACCGCCACCATTAATCACACCAAAGTCCTAAGTACACACTGGGCCCATCTGTGCTCCCAGATCCACAGAACCTGTGGGCCATAGCACTTCTGCAGAGAGGAGCAGCACGAGGGCAGGAAGAGGTTTTCCTGCTGACCACAGAACATGGCATTCCTTTCTGCATCTTAAGACAACAACTGTGGTGTGAGTGTCACTCACAGTAGCAGGATCCTGGCTTTGTAATTCCAGCACAGTGATGCTCAGATAAGTGTGACAGTCATTTCCTTGTCTTGCATACTACCAGGAGCCTGTTCTTAGGTTTATTACTTTGCCTTTGAAGTCAGAAATCCAAATTTCGATAGCCATGTTGATTCATTTACTATTCTATTTGGATTTCAATGGTACTTTGAATTTTCAGTTACATTTTCATCATTGTTTTAGTAATAAATTTCATTTCAGTGTTTTTATCTTCTTTTTCTCTTTTCAACCCAAGCTTTGCCTCATTTTTAAATTGTTTAAATACTACTTATTTTCTTAAATTTATTTATTTCTACTCTATTTTTTTTATAACCTATTTTGGGGTGGGGCAGAGTCCACCAAAGACAACAAACTCTTGGCAGCATTACAAAGGAGAACTTCAGGAAAAGAAGTAGGGCTGTTCGCCTGTAAAAGTCGATCCCACCTCCAACAATTAAGTGGGAGTATCAATCTGTTGCCAACCTCTTTGTGCTATACAACCCACCAGATGTTATTCACACCTCAGCTCATATTACCCTTAAGAAACATCAGCTATTACATGTGCAACTGTGCATGGTGCTGAAACCAACACTTACTGCTTCCTCCCCACAGGTGGTTAAGGCTCTGAAATAACAGTGTACTTTGGAAAAACACTAAGTGGTCTCTCCAACACCACAGGCCATCTTTTAAAAATCATTCCCATGCTTTTGCACTTGAGAATAAAAAAGCAGGACAGAGCTGAAATGTGCTGACTCATTTACTTTCATGTTTTTTCAAACATATTTGGGATTAAGTTACAAAGTGAAAATATATCTGAGGCATCTTCCTGCTGCCTCTCTCCCCTCCACTACATTTGCCAAGTGCCCACCAACACCATCCAAAGCAGCAGTCCTTGTTAAGCTGAAAGGCAAAGAGAGCAGGAAGGACTTGCTAAGAGTGTCAAGAGATCAGCACTGTTCAGCTCTGGTCCATAAGCACCTCCACTCACAAAATCATAGGGAAATGCCTCTGGCTAGCTGAGAGCAGAGCAGCACACCAAGTTATCAGAGGCTTCTTATTTTCTGTGTCTCTTTTTTTTTTTTTTTCTTCAGAAGCAACTAGTTGTTCCACTTGAAACAACACTAGAGGAACTACATGTCAATAGCAGGTTTTTAGGTTACCCTCTCTGCTATGTGGGTTGCACTCATGCTAATGCATTGCAGACTCAGTGCCAATAAGTAATCCTGAAGGTAGAAATAAAGACAACATTATCAAAAAGTGTGCACGTATTAAATTATGGTTAATGAGAACGATGAAAAGCTAACATGCTGAAGAACTGTCTCCATACTGAACCAGCTCTTACACAGTCACAGGAGAAGACTGAGACCAGCAAAGAAAAAAACAGTTACACAGAACTAACCTTATCTATCAAAACCTCATTTTCCTCAGTTATAACAGTTTCTCAAGGGAGAAGGAAACAGTGCTCCCTAAAAAAATGCACACACATTATTTCCCAGGTCTGATGATGTTGGTTTACCCCCTTTACCTTAAAATATAGCTTTGAGAGCCCATTCGCACTGCCTGTTTCACCACACAACAAGAGGAGGAAAAAAAAACAAACCAAAAAACACCCTAAACCCAAAACAAAACCACAAACAGGGTGTCATAGCAAAAGGCAGAAATTGGATGCAAATATGTGGAATTTAAATACACTCTAAATGGAAAACAATATGAATATAGTATACAGACTCAGGTCATAGAGTCCAAGAAACATAGAATGCATTGCTTGCAGCAATATGTGAAGGAGAGGTTGTGGATACACTTCCCCTCATGCGACCGTATGTCAGGAGGAGATAAAGCACAGTAATTATAAACTTTAATTGTTTGGAAATAATCTAATCATCCCTCATTTGCAATTATAAAAGATCTTATCAATTAACAGCATGGGTTCACATAATAATGGTTAAATCACCTTCAAACACAAAAGATACTTTCTAATACAAACTTTTAAGGAACCCAAGACCAGAAATCTCCGGTGTTTGTAGAAAAGCGCTGGTTTTTGTCACATTTAAGTTTAAACTTTAGTAAATTTAATAATTTTAAGTTACTACTAAATATCTTGGTCTAATGGGCTTCATTAGAAAGAAATGAAAGCCACAGAAATTACTTGCATAAAAAGCAGAAAATAATCCACAGCACCCTCACCTCCCATTATTTTTTTCCTGTATTAAAAGCTACAAATGGCCAGATATGAACAAAAGTGATAATGTAATAAAAAAACAGATTTATATCGAGAGTAGAGAACAAACCCTTCCTTCAGCTGCACAAATCAAGCCCTGGATAGGTTCACCTGGAACTCTGAGAGGCCAGGGGCAGAAGCTGGTTTTTTTACCAAAGTCCAGGGTTTCTGTTTGAAAAGGATCCTGAAATGACCTTGACTCATGCTGTTAAGCTTTATCTTCTAAGCAAATAAATCTCACTTTCTTGAGGTCAAAACAAGAGATGGCACAGTTTCACAGGTACACAGGAAGAAGGGAATGGGTCACCCAGAATTTTAACACGGGATTAAAAGAATGCAAGCTTACTTCCCAGAGTTCATAGATTTCTTTTCCGAGGTCCTCAGACAGAAGCTGGGTCAGTTGTTGCATAGCTGTCTGAAAAAAAAAAAGCCATTTCCATTTACCTATTTTCTGAGCAACATTTTTATCATTATCTTTTCTGAATAATTATCTAGTTGTTAGCAAGTTAGCAGAAACATCCGCTACACAGCGTATTATTTTATTGTTTTGGCATGGCAAGGGTTGGCTACAGCTCTGGCCAAGGCCAAGGTGGTAGCACCTCTGGGATAACATATTTAACGGGGAGGGGGAAATCCCTGTGCAACTGCACCCAGAGGGAGGAGTGAAAAGTGAGAGGAAGAACTCTGCAGATACAACGGTTAATGAAGAAGAAGGAGGTGCTTCAGATGCCAGAGCAGAGATCCCTACAGCCCGTAAGGAAGATCATGGTGAGGCAGCTGTGCCCCTGCAGCCCTACAGAGGAGCAGAGATCCACCTGCAGCCCCTGGAGGTCCATGATGGAGCAGGTATCCACCGGGAGCCCATGGAGGATTCAAAGCAGGAGGATACCCAAAGGAGGCTGTGACCCTGTAGGAAGTCTGCACTGGAGCAGGCTCCTGGAAGAACTTGTGACTCCAGAAATTGTTCTGCACGTTCTTTGTTTTCTCCCAGCTGATCAGTCTCATTTCTGTGCCATCTCTACTGTTTTCCCAATAACATGAAGGGCTGCTTCTGAAACAACCAACATCACAGGCAAGACAAAGGTTTCATGCCATGATTGTTTCTCCACTTCAAATACAGGATAGAGTGTCACAATATAGTTCCCCATTGCTCACCACCACTGAAGCATCAAGGTCTCATTCCTTACACCTCTTTCCAGCTATGGAACTCATCAGATTTCAAGGTTAGGTGGCTAAAATGACTTACCTGGCAAAAACCTCTAGTCCAAACAACACCCTCCCTCCTCCAAAAAAACCCCAAAACTTTTTTTAATCAGGTTCATTTTCTGCTGCCTTAGTGTTGGTGAGACTCACTGGTTAAAGTCACTGCACAAGCAGCAAACTTCAGAGCCAGCCCCATGTCGGCTGTAGAGCAAACAGAAAAAAAGGAGAACTCTGCAGTGGAAGCAGAGTATTGATAACTCACCTCAAGGCACCTCCTGAAGTGGCTACCCATAGTCTATTTTTACTACAAAGTATTTCAGAGTCATCCCAAATGTTTAATGCTTTACTGTCCTTCCCACAAAGTCAAGAGCAAAGTCCTCACTGACTGAAATGGGAGCAGAAGGAGTTGCAAATACTTAAGAAAACTTCTTAGACATACCTAGGCATCAAAATATCTTTTTCCTTGACTAAATTCAAATGAGAATTCTCTCTAGACTGAAGTTGAAGGCTGATCCTCAGTGACAAAACCACCTTTAGAGGTTTCCAGGAAAGAGGTTTCTACTGTTCAGTGGTTTGAAGCTCTTTGAAGAGTGTAACAAAGCACTTCAGTGATTATTTCCTCCCCTTTTATGCTTATCTGTTTAAAACTAGGGGCTCGGGGGGGCCATAACTAAGTCTAGGAGTAAGCTCTTTGCTAAGAACGTGGAAATTAAAGATCTAAGGTGCATTTGGCATTCCTGAAGTAATTTTGGTGTTTCTTTTTTTCAATGTACTTCCTAGTGTGTTTTTACACTGAACAAAAAAAGCTTCTGAAGAGTTTCTGAGGCATGACATTGCCCTCTAGCTGTGGCCACAGAAGTGGTTTACATTTTCTTCAAATAATGCCACAAACCAAAAACACCAAACGAACAGTCTGGATAACAGCAAGACCAAAACTTAAGTGACTCTAGGCATGTGGCACTCAAAGAATCACCACCACCACCACAAGAACAACAACAAAGACACCTCCTGCATCTGGGGTTCTGTGCAAAAGGTTTAAATAAAGTCTCTGTCAACCTCATGATCTGGCACCACACACACGATCTGACATGAACTGTCATCCATCCTACTCAGTGCACCTACTCCCTGCTCCTCACCTCTTGGTAAGGCTGCTGGACATGACTAATTCAGGCTACCAAAACTGCAGCTAGTTCAGGAATAAATGGCCAAGGTGAAGATTACTTCAAAGATTCTTTTATAACTTTGTACTTGGTGACGTTACAGATACAAAAATCACAATGAGCTGAGAACTCTACCCGGTTGTGGCAGGCTTGTCCAATACCAATGACAGTATTATATTGCTTAGAGTCTTCCTTCACCACCACCAGAACATTAAAACACACAGAATACTCTGCAGCTGTGGCTTCACACCTTATGTTCATACCTCTTCTCTCCTGTGTTTCTCTTCTTTTGGGATATTATCTGCAGGAGCAATATCTCCGACAATGCATTCAGCCATATCATGAACCAAAGCTAATCGTATGCATCTGACAAGAAGCAGAGACAGAATAATTACCTTTTCAGCATTTTAAGTTGAAAATTTATTCAAAATGCTAAGAGACTACAGAATTTATCCCCCTTCATATGCTCTAAAGGATAGTTGGAGCTTTTCCTAAACTTTATGTAACATTTTTCACTTTTTTGTTAACAGGAGTAGTTTCCACCTAGACATGATTTTGATTTCTGATTTCTAGTCCCTACTGCTTGTAAATGTAGATTTAAATATAAATACACTGTGTACCAGAGCATAACATTCAAAAGTAATGTGCTTAGCTTTTGTACACTCGGCTTTCGGAGATGCTGTGGTAATTAACTACATTATACACTTCACGTTATTCCTGCAACAGGTAGAAGGTAATCTGATTGGAGCCATCCCAAATTCAGTACATAATCTGTCACTCACAGCTCTGTAGCTATGCCAGGCTGCGGCAGAATACTCAAAAAGCCTTCCTTGAGCTTTCTCTGCTATGCTAGAGGATTTCTGTGGTTCCTTACTGTTGCTGAGTGCTCATTCAGTCTGTCAAAATTCACATGGTCTATGGCTCTGACGTGGCTGTCTATTGCTTCACACTGTTTTTTAACAAGGGTCTTCAGCTTGTTTATTTACTGCCTGCAAGAAGAACAGCTTTGAGTCACTGCACTAAGGACTTGCCTCAGCACTCCCAGTTTAGCAATTAAAGTTTTTAGCCCCTTTCAGTTCTCCAGGTAAACAGCATCCTATCCACAGGATGGAGGGAAGAGGGGCTTTCAAATTCCTTCAGTGTGATTTAAAAGCTTTTACTCGGGACAGCTTCTTCTAGCATTTTGTTTGCAGCTCTCCCACAACATTAACATATGGTTGTGACAAGCAGAGGCAGTCTCACCTGTCCTTGTTAAGGCTTTTGTCTTCAGTCACCAAAGCCATCATCGCCATCCTGTACATATGATCGGAGACGCTCTCCGGGTCTGCCACGTTCCTGTAGACCCATCCTGTCCGCGGTACTCTCTGCGCCAGTGTCACAGAATCACAGAATCAATTAGGCTGGAAAAGGCCGCAGAGATCATCGAGTCCAACCTCTGACCGGATACCATCGTACCCACCAGACCACGGCACTGTAAAGGTTAAACCCCTTGGTTTTCCAGGCCCTCGTTTCAGAGGCACCGGTAGAAATTCCGCCCCACCGTGACCTCCACGCTCCGAAGAGCTTTGATGCTCCCGGCGAACACCTGCCCCAAGGCCCAGCCCGCGCCCCACAAGGCAGGAGCACGGCCCAGCCGCAGCAGGCGCCGCCGAAGGGCCGGGACACGGCGGCACCCGCGAGTCCCCGCCGCAGCCCCGGCCCCGTCGGCCCCGCTGCGCTGGCACAACCCGGGCGGAAGCCCCGGCT
>VWZT01008132.1:1489813-1531725 GCA_013397055.1 Pachycephala philippinensis
CACAGGGCGGGAGGAGGCGCTGCCCGCCCCGCGCCCCGGGGGGACGCGGCCGCAGTGGAGCCCTGGTGCTGGGCGGGGAGGAGTGTGTGGGGAAAGGTGTCGGTGGGCGGCGGGGTCGTGTCGGCAGAGCTTTGCTCCTTCTGCGATTCATTAACCACACAAAAGAACGACGCGGACTGCGACTGCAAGGAGAAAAGCAGCAAAGAAGCCGGGCTGCTCACGGGCATGAGCGCTGTGGAGTGGAGAGGAGAAGGGAAGGAGGCAGGGGTGTCCTCTCCTCTCTTCCGGGGGGTACAGCAGGGAGGAGGGAAAGGCAGCCTCGAAGGCAGGAATAGTTCATACTTCAGTCAAAACTGAGCATATCGGTGACCTTTACCATGCCTAAAAAAACCAGTGCAAACTCATGGTATTATTCAGAGAAGAGCGGATAGTTATCAGGGCTGCTGATGAGTTTTAAATTATTCTGTGGAGACTCCCAGCATCTTGGTACTAACACATCCATCACTTTTATGAGTTGAATAAATAACACAGTGACATACCTGACAACTGGTGGATTTTCAAAGTACACTGCATTTCTTTGCTACTTTTATGTTGCCGACTGAAATAGTGGATAATGGCTTAAATGTGGCAATGAAGTAGTCTGTTTTCAGGGAAGAACATCTTCAGTTTTGCCAGCTATCAACAGATGGCAGAGTATTTTTTTTGTTTGTTTGTGCATGTATTTAAACTCCTAAATTAATAATAAAGCCCAGACAACATTTTAGTGACCATTTTAAGGCTGTCTTCCCACAATAAACAAGAATCCTAGACCAGGAAAGTCATCACCTTTACAACTGTGTACAGAATCATAAGCGCGCTGGGTGTTGCAGTACAGCTTTCCTGGTTGAAGTGAATCACATCTGTTGCAGATTTGTCTTGACAGCTCTTGAAAACATACAAAATAAAAATTTCATACTTTGCCCAGGCTGCCTGCCTTCCACATAAATAGTTTGTTTCATAATGTCCTCTTTGGACCTCCTTGCCTTGGTAGCCTTCACTGGAGGTGCCCTGTCTTGATCTGAGAAACCACCGAAGTGGGCCCTGTGACCAGCCAGCACCTCACCCACACCAAGCAAAGGGGGACAGGAACTTTCCTCAGCATACTGGCTGTACTCCTGATGTAGGCTACTGTGTGATTCCCCCTCTTTGGGATGAGAGCAATCTATGTGCTTGTGTTGGACTTTGCTTCCACATAACCCCAGGTCCTCTCTGACAAAGCTGCTAGACAGCCTGTTTCTTCCCAGTTGGTACCAATAGAAGGGCTTATTCGGCCTTAGGTCCAGAACTGAGCATTTATCCATGTGTTTCTCTATGTTAAACATGTTGAGACTTCTGCCAGCCCTGTTCAGAAGCTTCCTAAAGTCCCTCACAGCTTAAGTTCTACTGTTTAGTGTGTCAGCCATCCCTCCTAACGTAGAGTTACCTTAAAATAGCCCAAGAGTGCATCCTGTCCCGTGGTCCAGATTTTTAATAAGACAATGCTCTGTACGGACCCTAATATCAACCCCTAGAGTACTCAACTTGTTTTGGGCCTTCAGGTACATTGCCAAGCCACCAGTGCCCCCCACTGAGCCTGTCAGCCTAGGCAGTTTTCAATGCATCTATTAGACAGCTTGTTCATGCCATAGTTCATCAGTTTGTGAGTAAAAGTGCTGCAGGAAATCATTTCAACCACTGTAATGAAGTCAAGATCTATTGTGTTCACTGCTTCATCTTTGTCCACGATAGCAATCAGATTGGCCAAGTGTGATTTGTTCTTCATAAATCAATGCCAGCTGTTTTTGACTGCCTTCTTGTCCTTTACAGGTCTCCTTCTAATAGAGCTTCATCAACATTCTTTCTGTATCTTGCAGCCTCTTTCTGGTTTGCTGAATGGTTGAGAAAAAAGCCTTTGGAACACAAACATAAAATAACACAAAATAATTTAATAATTTGCATTTTAAATAAGATGCTGTATCTAGTCAAGAAATACTATTCTTAAGGCTAGATGATAACAGATACATTGTCTTTTAGTCCTTCCTGAATGTATCTATTCAATGTACATGTTTAGTATTTATAGCACTTTAAATCCAGTTATCAATTTGCTCTTGCAAATTCATTAATAATTCTTTAATATAGATAAGTCTTATACATACCACACGTATGGAGGAGGTATGATTTTCAGTTTTATTGTCTGACAAATTCTTTGCCACGAATGTCCTTAAGGTACATTTTCAGAATGAACTCTTGAACAATATTAATGAGGCTAGACTCACAGGCACTGGCCTCAGTGTAATTTTTGTAATATTTGTCAATTTTGTGGCACTTATATGTATATATTTATATGTATATAATTCTTCTGCATGCACTTGGTGTGCTGTTTTTGCATATTGCTTATTTACACTGGTTTTCCACCCAATCGTTCTGCGACAGTACTTAGAGGTATCATTTATGTGCTTTTCCAAGTACCTATTGAATGCATCATGTGTAGTATTAAATGCATGGATTCTCTGTAGGCTGGAGGATCCTAACATAGTACAAATATTAGCTCTGTCATGATTTTATTCTCGAGTAAGTAGCCTGAAAACAAATTTGGGATGCTCAGCTCCATATGATTTTAAGCAGCTTTTTTATGTAATTCAGAAACTTCAACAAGGATTAACAAAGTCTCCCTACAGGATATTAAGGTAGTGCTAAGGCTTAAGTCTCAATCTTTCATCAGTCTCAGCTGGGTTTTTTCTCCGTCTTTTGCCAGAGCAGATGGCAATTCCAAAAAAGAAATCCCAAATAAGCTGGTTACGGCAGAGTAATTACGATTTGTTAACTGGAGATGGCGCTCTCTGCCCACAGATTTCTGCTTCGACCGCATATGCTGCTGCCCGCTGCCAGCTTGAAACTGTGCTTCCATTTCTTTAAGAAATAGCGCTGGGAGGAGAGGGGATGCTGTGCACACTTGGCGCAGTAATGTGAAAATCATCTGCCCAGATGCCAGGTGGCTGGGAGCAGAGCCGGTGACTACTCCTGGGGTGGATCGTAAACAGTCTGTGGTTTGTATAATGCAGCACCAATGAAAACCCTTATGTGTTCTGCCAGCATGAGCACAGTAAACCTTGTATTGGCAAAATATCTTCAGGAAAAGTAATTAATTGATGGGATTCATTTGTTACCATCTGGCAGGAAAAGAAAAAAGGAAAGAAAAAGTTGTGTAGTTCAGTGGACATGGCAAAATGATTGTGTATCACGGACCCATCAGGAAGGAATAACAGCCTTGATGCCCTCCTTAATAGCAAAAAGATTGATGAGCACCTGCCAGACACTGTAAATGGTCATTTTAGGTTTCCAGACTATAATATCTTTCTTTGTCTGAGGCAATCTTAGCAATTATATAGTTAGCAAGTGCAAATCTGTGGCAAGAATTCTTCAGTAAGGGTCTAGAAGAGCAAACCCCTGGAGTGACAGGCACACGTGCGCCATGTGGCTCCCTTCACTCTGCCACGCACCTCGCAGTGCTGGACTGTGTGTGCTCCTGCCCAGGGAGCCCTACACTGCCCTACGTGGGCTGTCAAAGCAGGTGAGAGGCACCTGAGAGAGGCACCTGCACTGATGGCTGTGCCAAGGGCTGGACACCTTCTGCTGAGACTTCACAGAATCACAGAATGGTTTGCGTTGGAAAAGACCTTAAAGATCATCTAGTTCCACCTCTCTGCAATGGGCAGGAATACCTTCCATTAGACCAGGTTGCTCAAAGCCCCATCGAACCCAGCCTTGAGCACTTTCAGGGATAGGGCATCTACAACTTCTCTGGGCAATCTGTACCAGTGTCCCACCATACTCACAGGAAAGCATTTTTTCCTAATACCTAATCTAAACCCACTCTTTCAGTTTAAAGCCATTCCATCTTGTCTTGTCACTACATGCCCTTGTAAAACATCCCTCTCCATATCAGAAAGCTGAGGAGAACGTACACGTATGGTGGTAGCCTTCCAGTAGTCAGCAATAACTGTCCAGAGTGTCCCTGTCCAGAGTGTCTTGTCCAGAGTAACCTGTGGCATCACTGCCAGAAAGAAAAATGTTCTTCTTGCTGCTGTTGCATAACATTTTGGGCTTTCTGTGATGAACAAGAGATTTTCTATCAGAACCCTTAGGATTAGCCTATCTAAACCTTCAAAATGAAGAAAAAGTGGTTTTACCTTGTAACACATCTGCAGAGCCAAGAGTAGAACTTTAGAATAGCACATTTGGGGGAAAAAAAAGTCAATTTAAGAGCAAATCAATCTTACATGAGCAGAACATTTCTAATGTAAAAAGGCAGCTGAATTAGAGGATTAGGTCACACTGCCTGATTAACATCATTTGATCTTCTGCTATTGAAAAGCCACTGGCCTTCTCAGAGAATGGAAGCATTCAAACTTTAAATGACACCACAAGCCTGGCTTAGAAGAAAACCTGCTAAACTGAAAACAACTTGCCTTGCTTCAGTAATTGTTGGTTTGTCTCTGCTGTGGGGGGATGCATCCAAATCAGGATTTAGAAATCCCTCACATTTTGCTATAACAAAGAAGGACTGCAAAACTGAATGAGGGCATCTTGGGCACTATGTGGGAGAGGCTTACAGCGTGTGAATCTTGCCTTGCTTTGCCATATCATACTTTTTTCTTGTTTAATGGTGGAGGACAGATACTCAAATATCTGTTTGATGTTTGTTTTCTTTATTACACATTCCCTGTTGGTTTTGCCTTTTAAACTTTTGCAGGGGTAGGAGGTAACAAAAAAAAACCAAACCAAAAATGAAAAAGAAGCTCACCTTGGACCACAGAGCCTGCTCAGGATCTGAGATGTGTGAGATGTACCCACTGATGATATTTGAAAAGAGAACAAGAGAGGGAGTTCTAGTTGCAGTTTTTATCTTTTTAAAACTGAATTTTTTTAAACTAAGGAACATGTTTAAGCAAAGAAACTTTTCTTAAAATTTTAACTCTTGCTTGTGAGCCTCAAAAAAAAATTGTAACAGATCAGCCTTGGTCTTCTGAAATTTTCTAAGGCAAAGTGAGAATGAGAATGAACCATTCTATGATATAAGTAAGACTTTTGTCACTAGAAACACCAAGAACAAGAATAAATCCCATGTAAAAAAAAAAAAAATCTCTGGCTACCTCTCATATCTTTTCTGTTAAAAAGCTTATACTGTTTTCATTTAATTGTACTTAAATGAATTTTGAAGGGATTTTAAGTCGCCTGCCACTGTCAGCACTTAGTAAAGTAAATAGCAAGCAGACAGAAATCAAAGATCTTATTTCCTCTCTAATGATCTGATGATCAGTTTGCTCAAAGGATTTTTCTGTGCTTTTCGTAAAGTACTAATCAGTATTCACAAGCAGTGTTTTTTATTATTTTAAAAAATACTCATCTAATATTCATGACGTTATTTTCAGTCATCGTGTTATTTCTGTTGCTAGAGATGGAGAAAAGCAGTATTTTGAGATATAGAAAAGCTGTGAATATTCTTGTCATTTCCCCAGTCATGCTTTTAGGCACTGCACATTCATATAATGAGCACACAGATCCTGCTCAGACTCCTGCTTTTCAGCAGTCTCCCAAATGTCAGCCAAGTCAGACCCTGCTTAGCTTCCAAAATCAGATGTGATCGGGCATGTAACAATGTAAAGAAAAATAAACCCTGAAAGGCACTCTGAATTATAATGTACATTTTTTTTCCTGACATGCAAGAAAGAACAAAATGGAAGTTTTATCACAACTCTGCTTCCTTTTGGGTGCCCCCACCCACCCTTATTACCGTGAGCAACGTTTTCTCAAATAAAGGCACACTGATTTGTTTGTTATTTTAGGCTCTGAGAAGCAGGTCAGACTGGAACCCTGTCCAAATATATGCCTCTAGTCCCATTAAGGACCTATAAACGTACTTATCTCCATCCGTTGCAAAGCAGTGCATTGTCTCGCAGAGAGAGCTCCTGATACTACCCAGCTCTGTCTATCACTTTATAGCCGTACGTGCTCCTGCATCCTGGCGGGATCTGCAGCCGCTTCGCTCCCGTCGGTTCTCACACAGGGAGAGATGCACGTAATGAGCTGCATTAGCCTCCTGCCCCCCCACTGCTCGGCTATTATTTTGACGGCTGGTGACAGGGCTCTGGAGCCTCCCTTCCCCTCTGTCACCCTGCCTGGCAGCCGCAGCTGGGCGGCCTGATTTGTGCCCTGGCAGCTCCGGAGTGAGGGGGAGCAGGGGGGAACACCCTGAGGCCACAGCACTTTGCTGCAGGGGCTTCAAGGGGTCTTCTAAGGGCAGGGTGGCTGGCCACAGCTGGGGGCTGCGCTCCCTCCTCTCTCATGTGACCGATACGGCTCCTACACCAATAAAAAAATTCTGCTTTGCCATTTTTATCCAAATATTTGAGCCCTTCAGACATCCCTGAACAAAACACACCAGCCATAGGCGTGCTCTTTGCTAATCCAAGGGAACCTTTTGCATGGGCCTCTGCTTTCTAACCTGAGATTGACTTTAATTATCCATTATTTTGCCTTCCTCCCTGTGAGCCTCTCGCTGAATGCATTGTGCCACCCAGCATATTAGTCAATCATCGCAGCTTACAGAGCGCTATACTTTACATCTTGGCTTCGGTGTCATTCATGTGCACTGAGTGGAGACAGCAACCAGTTTTAAGACGCTGGGTAGATTTAAGCATGCTAGGGCCTGTCTGTCCCTATAGTAAATAGCTTTGCTGACATTTAAGCTGCACATGGCTTGATGTTAGGTCAAACAAAAATGTCACACTATAATCACTTTTTAAATAGCTGTTTCCGGCTCAGTTAGTACTGTATAGTTCCAGAAGAGAAAGCACTTACAAGCTGACAGACAGAAAGGGGAACCGTCTGTATAGGATGTTTGCCTAATCCCATCCCTGCCCTTGCCTGTCAGGCTTGGAGGCTTTGTTTGTTTTAAAAAAAAATAATTGCGCATACAATTTAATGCCACTGTACTTTTCAGCTGGGCAGACTCTAAAGAAACTCACGAATAAGTTCTGGGGAGAACTCACAGCTTTGATGTAGCCCTGAGGGGGTTGGGTGGACCCAGCCCTTTGCAGTTTTTGGGGCCGATACTGTGTCTTGAGGCACTATGCTGCTGAGATGCTATTGCTGCAAGAAGGCATGTAGGTAAAATCCTAATGAGCTCTGACAGCAGAAAATGTGAGGGTTTTCATATTTCCTGATACCACCCTTAAATTTGTCTCTGCCTCTGAACCAGCCTGTGAAGGACATGGCACATGGGGAAGCCATGGGGAAGCTTCCTCTCTCAGATGCCTCAGTTAGTGTGTGACTGTCTCCATATAGAATCGCAGAATCATTTAGGTTGGAAAAGACCTTGATAGGGTTTCACTGAGGCTCTGGCATCCTGCCCTACCCTAAGGAGGAACTAGCATCCCCATGGGGCGCAGCAACAGCTTGCCAGAGAGCACAGCAGTATTCCCCAGGTCCTGGTCTCCCATTAACACAGACAGGCGGTGGGTCAGGGCACCCTGTGATGAGGCTGAAGTGTCTTTAATATCCACCCCAAATATGGATGAAGGGAATACTTGCATCCCACCACTCAGGCACATGCCTGAAGGGGTTCCTTCTTACCTCTTCCAGCTTCCCAAAATCAGCTGTGTGTGCAATGCTGCGCACCTGCAGTTTTGTCTTTGCCCCACAAGCTCTCCTGGGGATTATCAGCAGTTTCTTTTGTGGCAAGGGACAGCTGTAATCAGAAGGTGGATGAGTCGCTCGTGGAGCCCTTGTAGAAGGCAACACATGAGAGATCTACAAATGAGAGTACATGATCTTTTGTCGAGGAAGAACAGAAACCCATGAGGGAATAGAGCAGTTTGTCACCAGCGGTTTAGCAGGAAGGAGGAAACCAGCCTTTCTTGGCTTCCACTGTAACCTTTTTCATCTTAATTTGATCTCTGGCTCTATTATTTCTAACAAACTGGCAGTCTGAGAAGGCGATATAGACGTGACTAAATGCCACCATGAGAACTGAGCCCAAGCCTTGAGCACCCCTGGCTGCTGCTTCACAGAGGCTGCTGACCCCTGCTTGTAGGTCTGTTGTAAGTCATTTCCTTTCCTGATTAAGTCAGAACAGTGGCACCAACCTGAATGTGTCAACACGGGGATTTCCTGCTATGTTGATTTTCCTCTATCCCGAAGCAAGCTGTATGCTATACTTTTCAAGTTGAAAAGCAAATTTATTCCTCTAGGAGATACATTTCCAAGCTGCATTTAGATAGTAAGCGGTAAGTCTTCACACATTCCTCATTTCACATCATAGTTACAGCAGGTGGTGGCTACAGTCTAATCCCATAATAATGAACATGATAGATAAACAAATCTCTTCCACATTCAGACTGTGGAAGATAAGCTTTTGCCAAATACATTTGCAAACTATGGGGCACTATGAAGGGGGTGTTGGGTAAAATATTACAGTCTTCAAGAGGTAGGACAAGTTAACCTTTTGTTTACAACCACCCAGCATTTCTTAACCCAGAAGCGACTTTTGTTACACCTCAAAGCAACCCTTTTCCTTTTAGGCACAATTTGCTGGGAATGACTGTGCCTTTGCTCAATGACTGATGTGAAGGTGAGTGGTCGCCATTGCATGCAAGCTGTGGGGAGCCACTTTGGGGCTGTCTGAGAGAACCAACCTCCTGGCCAGGAGATGAGCAAGGAAGAAACAGAGGGATGGAGTATATAGAGTGCACAGTAAATTTGGTAAGAATGACCATGCGTTTGAAGTCCTGCCAGTTCTCCCCTTTTTATGCTCTTTGGCAGTACAAAGAATGTAACTGGACTAGAGGAGCCAAGAGTGGGTGAGCGTTCCTGAGAAAGCACAAAAAATGACATGCGCTGAAAAACAAATGCTGTGATTTGTGAACTTACATAGATTACATAGGGAAAAGGAAAGGCCCCACCGATGATTGAGATAGAAACTTTCTAAATACAAGTTTACATCCTTGTGTTGTGGAGTCCTTCCTTGTAAAACACACAAAGAGTAGGGGTGGGCAATGGCAGTTTTGTTACCTGTTATATGTGAGATCATGTATGCCATGGTGGACCATCAATTAAATGCAATGTTTAGAGCTGTAGGCTACCACCTTTTGTTTTGTCTGCTCATCATCAAATAAAGACTTAGAGAACTCAGGCAAGAGAAAATTTTCTTTAGTCTTACAGCATTTAAAATACATTCAGGCATTCAGCTGAAAGACACTTCTTAGGAAATCAGAATTTATTAAGTAAGTATTATTTAAACTATCCCCGTTATGTCTTTGGGGTTTTTTTTTTTTCTTGTTAAAAATACTTAGCTTCCTTTTAATTGTACATCACATGTACAATATTCAGTTGTAAGTGATTAGTAGCACATTCTTGCAACATCACATAACATTCTTGTTAGTGAAGATCACGGAATCACAGAATGGTTGAGGTTGGAAGGGACCTCTGGAGATTATCTGGTCTGACTGCCCTGTCCAAGCAGGGTCAGCAAGGACAGGTGATCCAGGACCATGTCCATACAGCTTTTGACTATTTCCAAGGATGAAGACTCTGCAACCTCTTTTTGTCATTTTCAGTGACAAAATATCATCCCTTTGTGCCACCCTTAAAAGGAGAGGAACTTCCCATCAGCAGCTGTTTAAGTGGGAAAAAAAAAGGATACACTAAAATGAGGATGTTAACATTTCCAGTTTTTGCTTTGCTGACTCCACATTCTTCCGTTGTATGTAAAAACTTACACAAGGATTTTATTAAGTGATTCTTTACACCCACAACTTTACTGTTTCTTTGCAAGCAGATCATAAATCCCCCAAAATTTTTAAAGCTAAAACCTGCAGCCATGTGCCATTGAAGTTCCTAGGGATTTTTCAGTATTACAAATTGTCTTCTGAGGTACCACAGCTTTTCATATTCTGTATTTTTCATGTGGGAAATTTAATACTACAATATCAACCTGAATTTCTTCTGTGCAGAAGAATACTGATTTTAACTTACCTGCCTTTTAAACCATGGTTCTTTAGATGAGGCAAATATTTAGAGAGTTTCTTTTCTTTTTTTAAATTTCTTTTGATGAAAGACTTAATTTGGACACTTGTTGTTGAATGTATGTTATGTTTTAATGCAAATTTTTAATGAATTCGTGGGTTGTGTGGGCATATATAAACAGAAGACACACTTTTTTATCAAGTGTGTGTCTCAGTTTGGCTTTTTGGCCAAGTGCATTGGCAGACGTCATCCATATAAGCCTTCCCAGGTGGAGTTGTGTATCTGCTCTGTGAGAATTATGTATTTAGTTTTTAATTGTTTTGCTGAGAGTAAAATTACAGAATGTTTTCACAAGCAGAGGAGTGAGATCCCTGCCAGAGAGCTCTCTGAGTGTGAGAGTAGCACAGCACAGCACACATGTGAAGACTGAAGAAAGCATTTCATTATTGCTGGAAGTTGCAATACCCCTGTGCAAGGCACCCTGACAAACTGCTGCGCAAAAGTGTTCCAGTGCAGGGCACTGACAGGTCAGTGCAGTGATATTAAGAGGATGACAGCGATGCTGGAACCTTGATTCCACCTGAAAAATACTCCCTGCTTTTTGACTGTTAGGAGGGTAATTCAAATTAATTACACAAAAGAAGCACATAATAAAATCATTGGGGCGAAATCTGTGATTGTCTTGGGTAACGCAGCTGGCTGGCCTTTGTAAACTGGCAAACCTGTAAACTGAGCAATCCACAATTCACAACAAAAGCTACCCCAATAAAACGTTTGTCTACTGGCTTCTTTGTCTAGCTGCTTTTTTTTTTTTTTTTNTCTTTTTTTTTTTTTTTTTTTTTTGTTAAAAGGTTTGATTTTTACGAAGCTTGTCAGTAAGATTCTTGATCTCTCACAGTTCTGTATTTTCTTTTTCTATGTGAGCATTTCAGTCAAACCAAATATGACAACTTAAAGACGTGCAGATGGCTTTTGAGCTGGAGAGAACTGGTTGTCTAAACTAACTGGTAGAAAGGGGAGTCTGCTACTTGGTTGACTGAAATTTGGCTCTCTTAATTTAGTAACAACTTTTTCCTCAGCTTTGTTCATGGCTGAAAGTTTTTTACCTTTCCTGATATCCTGATATAGATCATGACTCTACTAATGGTAAGTTGTTTGGGTTTTTTTTGTTTTTTTTTAAAGTCCAAGGGATAAGTATAAATTCCCCCCAATACCCAATTTCATAAATATTTTGGGGTTTTTTTTTACACTGGAGTGTGTCCATTATTCATCACTGTTACTTGACTTTCTCTTGTGAACATTTTGATATAAAAATTTAAAAATAATAAGCATGTGCAGAAAGGTGAAAGAGAAATTCTTCCTTTCTCACAAAACCACAAAGCTTATTTTCCATGATTGAATATTTGATTTTTTTGTTTTAATTTCAGTTTTCTTTTTTCTTCAATTTCTTTTTCTTTTCAATTTTTCTTTTCAATTTCCTGTTCCCTCCTAACTTAGCTCCTGACAGATATGTTCCCTCCTAACTTAGCTCCTGACAGATATAAGGTAAGTGGTCTAAGTAGATATTAATCTGAAATAAAAGAGTGTTTTGTTCAACAAAAGCTGCAAAACTCAGTTTGCTGGCAGAGGAAAAAGTGTTGGTCTCGCCCTTCCCTGTTCTTACTAAGGAATGTTCTAATGTCCAAATTAGAAGCCTGAAGTACTATCAAGCAATAATATTTCAGGTAATTGAATTTGGGCTTTGGGAGGTTTTTTTGTGGTCATTGCTTGGTAATTAAGGGCTGGTCTTGGATTTTAACTTTTCATTTTTGAAATACAAACTCTTTTTTTTTCAGACAGATTAATCGGACGTTTTGTGGCGGATGGCCAACGTGCTCAATTACAGATTTCGATATAAAGTTACAGCTCCATTTCGTGCAACTCTTTGCTTTGAATTTGTGACTTACCACACGCACATTAAAAGGGGAGACCAACAGTGAGCAGCTGCCATCCGATCCCGTATTTCACTTGCAAGCAGTGAAGTGCTTGTGCAGCACCGTGCATCATCCCTGCAGGAAGCCCATGCCTGTGCAGGGAGTCCCTGGACCCAGCAAAATGTTTCCTTCACCTCTGAGCGCAGCTGTGAGCAACAGGCTGTGCTGCACCAAATACAGTTTGTTGGCGTCGGCTTGCACTTTATTCTGCTGGGGTTTTTTTCTCTTTTCTGCGTGTAAACATTTCAGCAAACCTTTCTGTTGGCTTCTTGGCTGCAGTATCCCTGGGAAAAAAAAGGAGATCTTTTGTGACCTACAAAACATGGAAATGGGAGTTTCAATGAACGGTTGGAAGTGGTGCCTCCAAAATCTTGTTTGCAAGGTGTTTTTCGGCCACCCAACAGAGCACAGAAAATGCCACAGTCGCTGTCTGTGAGGAACACAGCTGAGATACAGGCTGGACAACACTCTAAGCTTGTCTTAAACAGCCTCCTGGCCAAAAATATTCTGTTAAAGAGGTCATGAGTAATTTTTAATAATAAATATTTTCATGAATTGAACCCTTCACAGAAAGAAAATACAATGTGTCACTTTTAAAATATACTTATTGGAAGTCATTTTCAATTAAGCAAACCTGTTAAAAATAGCCTACCAAAATAATTATGAAAAGCACTTTTATTAAGGGAACGATATTCACTGCTCCAGTATCAGATATTCTCAAAAACACGTTGTAAAAAAAGGTTTCCTCGCCAAACTCTTCAGGATGCTTCCAATCCCACTGGAGTTGTGTGAGTTTAATTCAGTGCCGTTCTATTATCATAATCTATGTATTTTTGACGAGTGAAATAAAACATTTAAATGTTTTATCAAAAGTATTTTGATAAATAGGTAAATTCTTTATCCAAAGCATTTTCATGTATTTTTCTTTGCTCATAGGATGCCTCTCTAAATTTCTCCCTCATTTGGTCCTTAAAAGCTTTTTATGTTCAGGGGAGGACGGACACTGGGAGTGTGTGCTATCAATTGCCATTATACTGAGTGTGAGAACTGGAAAAAAATACTCATCTTCAAATCAACAGAGTAATCTGGACAAATCAGTCATTTTTTTTCATTTTTTAAATTCAAATAAGAATACCAGGTCACAAACTATCATTCAAAGGTTAAATAAATCTTTCTGAAAATATTTTTTCTCAAATTTAGTTCTATTTTTTCATCCAAAACTATTTTCAACTTTGACATAAATTCTTGCATAGTTTCAACCTGTGTCTCCTTCTATTGGCAGATAAACTACATAGGTAAAAAACAATTACTTGCTCCAAAGGTACCACTTTCATATTGGATATGTATCTGTTGCTTAAACAACAGCAGCACTTAAAATTACAATAAATTTGTCACCCAGTCCTATGAGACAAAACCACATTATCTTATTAAAGAAGAATATATATGTTCATAATCTGCTGTTTGCTTTTGAATCACCCAGTGCTGCTGCTTGATCACAAATTTGAATTATGGAGACAATCTTCCAGGCCCTGCTGGTGATTAATCGCTGTAACGTGTGTGTGCCTTTGTGAATCCGGCAGTGTGGCTGCAGATAAACAACCAATTAGCACTTTTATACAAGTGAAACTGATTTCCAATTACTGCTATCTCCCCCCTCCCCCATATTCTTCACATGCATTTTTCTTAGGCATTAGGGATGCCTTGTGGCTTACCAAACCAGATAGTCCTGTCTGTCTCCCTTTCTCTCTCCACCATTCAGCAAGGATTTAACCCAAACCAGGCTGCTGAGCTGCTGCGCCTGCCCTCATGCTGCTGTGCTGGTGGGAGAAGCCTTTTGAAGGAAAGAATGAACTTTTTAGATAAAACAAGAAAACATAAAAACATTTGGGCAAGAACAGTTGTAGTCGTTTATAATCAGATGTAGCACTGCCAGAGAGCTGTACTGGGAAGAGGCTCTAGAATTATCCCAGGTCCCTAGATTAGCTCAGAAGACTAAAAGGAAAAAAATGTGACCAGCAGTGTGTAGTGTATATGGGCACAAACTAGGAAATCCAGAGGAATCTGTGACACGGTGTATTACAAGCAGCATAGAGGTGCAAACTAGTCCTGTGACCTGCTTATCTGCAGAAAGCTGGGACTGGATCCAGCTACTTTGATCCCCCGAGAAAGGAGGGAATGCAACATCATGTACAGCTAATTTGGTAGAGTTCAGCTAGAGTACAGCTCCAGCCCTAACAGGGGCCAGATGGCGTGACCCCGTGCTGTGCTGCCCGCCTGCCCACAGCACAGCACTTCCCTTTGGCAGACAACTGCCTTTCCACCACATGGGATTTCTGTCTTCAGAGTTGCTTTAAGAAAAAAATAAATGCCTTCCACTTCTTTTGCTCCAAAGAGGGACCCACCTCTTGAGCACAGTAGTCCTCTATTTCCACCAATGTATTTGGGAACCTTTACAGCATTCTACCAGAGCCAACGCAACTTTGATGCTTTATTTCTCAGAGGCAGAGCAAGTATGGAACATATTACCTTGATGGGAAAATTCTGACTTGGATTATTGCTTTGGCACTTTCCAAGTGGCCTTCTCACTCTGTATCCCAAAGTGTCTCACAGGGTAATAAATTAAATTACCCACAACCAGTATGACCTCAGTAAGATCCACCTATGGCCAAGAATAGCTCCGTGTTACTGTCAGCTAATTAGTGGTGTCATTCATTTACTGAGGAAGTGAGAGCCAGGAAGCAACCCTTTACTCTTTATGGCTGGTGTCACAGCATGGCACAAAAGCCATCTAACCAGTCACCATCAGCTGGCTGAAGGGAGGTTAGACACCGACAAGGAGTTTGTTCCTCTGGCCCCTGGGAGAGGCGTGGCACACACAGAGTCACCCTCGCATGCTGCATGCACACCCCATGTGTGGTCACATTTGGGGTTGTCATCTCACATTCCTGTAAGCAAGGCCTGAGCTGCTATTGCCTTAAGCTGTGCGCTGCTCTGACCTTAAACTTTAACCCTGTGTAATCTGATGGAGGTATCTTCCCAATCCTGCAGACTGGGGCCCTCTAAATTCAGGGTAAAATTTGTTCTTCCAATGTATAGAGACCGGTGTATCTCATCACACCCAGCACACTGATATAGCATTAGGGGAACCCAGTTAGGCTGCTTGCTGCTCCTCTGTGGCCATCCAGGGAGCCTTTCTAGGAGAAAGGATCATAGGGCCCATATTTTGATGTGGAGTGAAAAAGGCATCTCTATTTCTGCACCCTAATGTGGTTAGTGCCCACCTTTGATTCTTGCAAGCCCTAGTGCTAAACTGAGGCACAAGCCAATGGAGAGCTAGAGGAGCAGAAAGCAGCTTCTTGCCCAGTCCCGCCCTTCTCACTGAAGGCATTCTTCCCCTGCACACAGAGCTGGAGGTGAGGCGTTAGAAGGATTTTGATCCATATGAAAGGCAGGCAGAGAGCACTGCAGAGACGTGTATGAGCCTGAATGCATCTGTAGTCTCAAGATCTCATAGATATGCAGATGTGCTATGACAGGCTTCTCCCTGGATGCTGGCATTCTTGGTTTTTCTGCTCCTTCACAGACACCTCTCTGACAGCCTAAAGAGCTCTTTGGTATCTCTCCTTATTCCATTCAGAGTTTATCCACCTCTCTTAACCCCCTTTACTCTGTCAGCAACCTTCCTCACCCTCCCACAGGCAGCAGACACCCAGTTCCCCGCTGTAACATTTTTTTTAACATATGAAAAATGCCTTCTTGCTTTTCCCTCGCCTCCTCTGTTTTGCTCCACACCACATATTCTGGAAGTCACCTTCAGACCACACTGGAGTGTTACCTCTATTGCCCAGGGCTAGGATCATATTACAGCTTTCCTCTTCTCACTAAAGATGTGCGCTCTGATTTGAACTTCACTAAAGTTCAGGGATGTTTGGAATCTGGACTTCTGGCTTGGACCCCTCTCAGTGCCTTGTGTCAGCATCTAGGAGTTGACAGAAGTTGTTTGCAGCTGAGGCAACCAGATCTGCAAGATGCAAGCAACCAGGAATAAAAGAAAGAAACCCTAGCCCTCTAATTAAAACTGGCCCCATGAGGAATTGCCTGGCCTCTGGAGACATACCAACATATCTTTCTCCCACGCAAGTCACAGGTCAAGCAGTGCTCACCTGGCTACTGGAAATCTCAACAAGCAAGGAGATTCCAGGAGTCTAGGGTTACACACCCTGGCCTGGATGGCACACACCTTCATATTCTTGCATTCCCTTCAAGGGACTGGGCTAGGAGAAGGTGATGGAGAAGATCCTTGCAGATAGATAACCCCATTTGGCACATGGCTGCCTTCCCTTTGCAATGGCTTTGGGGGAGAAGAGATGATGGGCAGAACAAGTGTTTTTTGCTTTTTATTTATTTCATAAGAGTAGGCTTGGCCAGCTTAGCTTTGCCTCCATAACTGGACTCAATGTGCAAAGGTTGGTGGGGGGAAGAGGAGACTTGTTTCAAAACCCTTTTTGAAGTGCAGGCTGTGTTCCACTCCTGGCACCTCATCTCAGCAGCATGGCACCCATGGGGTTATGCCTGCTGCTGCTGGGGGATGCGAGAGAGTCATTCCAAGCCTGTGCACTCCACGTGCCCTCAGCCTGCCCCTCGGGGAGGGGATCTTACAGCACCGGCCAGGTGTCTGTGCAAGCCCAGGGGAGCCTGCCCAGTGTCAAAACAAACAGGGCTGTCGTTTTCTCTTCTTCTGCTTACAGGAACCGAAAATTTCCTTCCTGCCCTTTCCCCCTGGCAGAAAATAGGCAGCTGAGAGACAGGCCAGAGAGGCCAGGGAGGGCCAGTGGCCCCCACACTCCGGGGATAGGAGGGAGCTGCTGCAGCCCAGGCTATTTTTAACCTGTTTTTGTTGCACACTGGCAGTCGCGTCTCTCATTGCTTTCTTCCTTCTCTGTGTCTCTGCGTGTCTTTGCAGCTCCTTCCTGCTACCGTGAGATGTGTGAACTATATATGGCCTGGGAAATCTGCACCAGGCTGTATTTTTAAACCAGGCCTCCTCTTTGCAGGCTGCTGTGACGCAGTTCATCCGACTTTGCGAGTTTCTCATGGGAATGCAGGGTGCCCGGCAGCAGCCTGCGATACTTGGCTGTTTAGTTCTCGGCCTGCACCATGCAACCCTTGGGGCCCAGGCTAACA
Source organism: Pachycephala philippinensis (assembly GCA_013397055.1). Classification (NCBI taxonomy): domain Eukaryota; kingdom Metazoa; phylum Chordata; class Aves; order Passeriformes; genus Pachycephala; species Pachycephala philippinensis. Next base: position 1,507,015 of record VWZT01008132.1, read on the forward strand.
TCTCAAGACTTGGGAAGCAGCAGACCTTGTTTGTGTGCAGGGGAGGTTTTGAGCCTGGCTGCCATCGCAGGGCAGCTTTCTGGATGTCAGCTGCAGGTCTCCGAAGGGAGGTGACTTTTCCGGCTGGCCGAGTGTTGCCATTGAATCTAGGCTGGGCACAGGGATGATCTCCCTAGGTACCTGCCCTCCTGCAGAGCACGTGTCTCTCTTCAAAGTCCCTGTTCATACTCTCTGTGGAAATGGTATGGTTTTTTGTAATATTTGGAACAAGTTTACAGTGATGAAACCCTGGAAAATAGACATCCAGTGTGGAAAAGACTGAATAAAAATACATGAAGAAATATTTGGGAGCAAATCATTTGACCTGCTTCACTTGCCCAATAAACCTTTGTTCTTGCCTCTTCAATGGCTAAAATTCCATCTGAGTGAAAATGTGCTGGTGAGGACAAAAAGTTTCCTTATAAGGTGGTTTTTTTTTTCTCATTGCTACTTTTAATTTCTGTTTTATATACAACAGAGGAAAAGTAAAAAGCTGGTTTGAGACTCTGTGCTGGAAGCATTCTGCCCAAAAACGTTCTTTCAGTGTTTTCACTGGGAGAAAAGGCAGGAACCGCTTGTGTTGTCTACAGCATGAACATCTATTTTTTCTCACGGTGCTAGTTTTTTGCTGAAATTCTTGCAGAAAATAAAAATCATGTTTTAATCACTCAGAACTTTGTAGCTTAAGATTCGCTTAATCAGATTTTTTTCTGTGAGAAAATGGTTTGTTTCTTCTTCTTTTAATATTTATGATGCATATAGACTTAAATTAAATAACCACTACCTGAAGATTCTTGTCTATGACTGTACTGCTGTTAAAGAATGAATCATAGAATCATAGACCAGTATAGGTTGTAAAAGACCTCTGAGATCATTGAGTCCAACCCTTAACCCAGCACTGCCAAGTCCACCACTAAATCATGTCCCTAAGTGCCACATCTACACGTCTTTTAAATACCTCCTGCGATGGTGACTCCATCCGTTCCCTGGGCAGCCTGTCCCAATGCTTGACAACTCCTTTGATGGAGAAATTTCTTCTAATGTCCAATATAAACCTACCCTGGTACAACTTGAGGCCATTTCCTCTTGTCATATTGCTCATTACCTGGGAGAAGAGGCTGACCCCTACCTGGCTAAAGCCTCCTTTCAGGCAGTTGTAGAGCATGATAAGGTCTCCCCTGCGTCTCCTTTTCTCCAGGCTAAACACTCCCAGCTCCCTTAGCCACTCCTCATAGGACTTGTGCTCCAGACCCTTCACCAGCTTCATTGCCCTTCTCTGGGCTCGCTTCAGTGCCTCAGTGTCTTTCTAATAATGAAGTGTCAAAAACTGAACACAGGATTCAAGGTACAGCCTCCCCAGAACTGAGGAATGGGAGGATGGTCAGTGCCCCGGTCCTTCTGGCCACAGGATTTCTGATACAAGCATCAGCTAACTGGGCCACTTTGTCATAGAAGGAGATCAGGCTGGTCAAGCAGGACCTAACTTTTACAAATCCACACTGGCTGGGCCTGATGCCCTGGCTGGCTTGCACATGCCACAGGAATGCACTCAATCTGATCTGTTCCACAACCTTCCCTGGCACTCAGTTCAGGCTGATAGACCTGTAGTTCCCAGGATCTTCCTTCTGGCCCTTCTTAGAGATGGGCATCATTGATGAACTTGCCTGCAAGCGTATAATATATTTGCAAATATATCTGTGTTCCTATATAAATACATATTTTTATCTACTGTTGTTGTTTATATTATTTTTCCTCAGTAAGAATCTGAAGCGTAGCAGTCAGGAAGCTATGTCTTTGAGATGCAGTTGACTTTTATAGATTTCACTGTGCTTTGGACCACACCCATCTATTTTTTTTAAATACTTCATTCTAGGTTCATGAAAATACCTGTAATTTGTGAAGATTATCCTTTCAGACTTTAAGGATTTACACGATTTATGGAATGCTGATCAGTGTTTATACAGTAATAATTTGACCTCTGCACGACTCTATTCAATTTATTTTAACTGCTAATAAAGTACAGTATTTCAGTTTGCAAAAACGTGAATGATTGCAGATATTATCAGAAAACCACGGGGTTTGGTACCATGATACTAGGCAGTATTGTGGAGAAGACTAATTTCTCAGGCCCAACTGGACCAGTGTAGGGAAGCCTCTGTGCCCAGGAAACTGTTTTTCAGGCATGGTTAACTTCTTGGATTTATAAACATTTAGGTAAAACAACACCAATGATGTGAGTTTAGCAGGATTAAAAGAAAGCATGAGATACGGTTATCACTAATAGATAAGGCAAAGGAGACAGATAAATCCTCATTACTCCACTGGTGATAACCACCCCCAGGAATGATTTAGGAGCCTGGTGATATTAGTAAAGACACACTCCCATTTAGTAAAGAAAATCTAGGGTAAAATTCTGACAATGTGGGATATTATATTAGGTGAAGCAAGGACTTTATCTTGCTTTGTGAGCTTTATTTTCCAAGTAGATGATTGGTCATGAAAACAGCGTTTATCTTAACATAGTATCATATCAAAACTTGGCTTTAATTGTCTTCTTTCTATCAGAAAAGGTTGTAGTTTAAGCACACACAGTATTTCAGGATCAAAATGGTTTTATCATTCCAGAGATGTTTTCCAAAATGTTCCCATGACATGAAGTGGTCAGTGGACTTTTAATTCTGCAGATGCCAATTAGAATCCAAGGTCTAAGAGGAAGTTCATTTTTGGGCAGTGAGAGCACATTGTGGGTGGTCATAGACGCCACAAAGCCTATGACTTCAGCCACCTGAGAAATTAAATAATGAACCCTGACTGAGGAAGCTTGCAGGCATTACATCATTTACACATAAAAACAAAAAATAGATTTATAGGGCACATGGGTGGCTGTGAGCCACTCTAGAAGTCTCAGCTATATCCAACAGACTAATGGCCTTTAATACCATTCTTTGTAGAAAGAGATCCCACAAACCTACTTCTCTACTTTGGGTTTCTGTTTCTCAGTTGTTGCTACAGATTGACTGTGACTCTCAGATGTGTTGCCTAAGCTGCAGCTGTACAGGGTGTGCTTTGCACTGAAGGAATAGGACCTGTGCCAGGTGTTTTTCCAAACCAGCAGAGCCCTGGAGAGATGAACTGCTGCTGTAATTTTAATGGGGATTGGGAAGCAATTTAAGGGGTTTCTAGAGATCTGATGTGTTCAAAATATTTTATTATGGTTGTACTGACTACTCAGAAGTGGGAATAGGGTTGTTCTATTCCAGAAATTATCCTAAAGGGTTACTATCACTCTGAAAAACAATTATTTGGAAAATAAATTAATGTCTGATACAAAAGCTGGAGAGCTAATAGCTTACAGTAGTAGCTAAGCAGCAACAGAGCTGCAGCCAGTGGTGTCAGAGGGCATAGCTCTGGTGGTCTTTGTTGTGAATGGAGAGAGGAGGTCCTAGGAGTGGCTTTAAAGGAAGGAGGAACCACAGGAAGGATTGAATGATTTTGCAAAGAGAAGGGCAGTGAGGCTGACCAGCCATGGGAATAGCTGCTGACAAAACAAGAAGGCACACAGGAGGCAGTGGTTATTCCTTGGAGTCTGGACCTCCATGTACACAAAGACAACTATAGGGTCTTTCTGAGTGTCATCTATCCCTGTTGCTTGAGGCTCTGAAACTCCTCCCTCACCCCAAAACACACCCATCACCTCAGGGAGCGGGTTGGACCACGACCAGCTCATATCCCTGAAAAAGCACCCTCTGCACGCTGACCCTGGGCAGTCTCGCTGAAAGCATCTCGGAGATTTCTTTAATTAAAACTTTGATTCGTGCTCAAGCAAGAGAAAACAAACATTGTCCGGTTCCAGCGTTCAGATTCCTCAATGGAAGCCAGATGTCACAGCTGGTTCCTGCAGCTGCTCTCGGCGTGGCAGCGTGACCTCCTGCCGCACGCCACACAAGGGCAGCAGGCAGGGACAGCCCAGTAGCTGCCCCAATGAGTCTCCCTTGCATATTTAGTCTCAAAATATGTTTCCTGGACTTTACATGCTCGCTTTTCTCTCTCCTGTCTTTTCTCTTTTCTCCTCGTTCTTCCCTCCCACCTGGAGGCTTGGCACACAGTGCACTATCCGAGTAGCAAAATGAAGGAAAAAGAAGAGAGAGAAAGAAAGGAAGAAAGAACACAGGGCCACGTCTCTTTGTTTGTTTCTAAGGCAACAGGTAGGAGCTGCAGAGCACTGGCACTCTCCCAGCCGCACACCCTCGGTGCGGGAGCTGCTCAGTGCCCCACAGGGACTGGTGGGAGGCTGTCTGTCTGTCTGTCTGTCTGTCTGTCAGCACGGGCACTGGGGAAATGGTGTGAAACAAATAAGCCTCGCTTGTGCTCCCGTGGCAGCCCTTGGTGCGGGGCCGCCGCTGTGGCTGCCCCGTCCTCGGCTCCTCTTGCCGGGTGACTGGAGAGCGATGAGATGAGCGGGCAGGCAGGTGAAAAACATGATCTCAGGTGGCCTCAGATGACAGCCTAAAAGCTGAGACACGTTTAAAACAACAGGGCTAGAAATAAATTACTTCCTCCTCCCCGGGTTACAGCCAGGTCATACAGGAAGGAGGACAGGATTATCACTTCAGGAAAGAGAAGATGCATTTGGCAGTTACAAATTTTACTGAAATAGATAAAAGAGAAGGCTTTTTCATCTGTTTTCTTTCCTTTGGTCTCTGGACTTCCTTCACCTGCCTCCATCCATCGTAAGCAATCATCATGGGACAACACATGAAGCTGGGGTCACAGTCCAGAAAGGGCAGGAGGACACTCAGGTCAAAATGAGTCTAAGATGAGCAATGCTGAACCCAGCTGAGCTGTGTGGGCACTGCTGAAAGCCATCCTGGAGACCCTCCAGAGCCTTGTGGATGCAGTTAGAGGCATGGGCTAAAGCAGAAAGAGGCTTGTGGAGGGGTTGGATGAGAGCAGCCTGCAGGAGAAACATGGACAAAAAAATCAGTCACTGTGGCTGGCAGTAATGCTTTTCCTGCCTTTCCACCAGGTTAGGGCTAGGAAACGTTTTCATACCGATAGGTTACTTTGAGCTGGACTACTGGAAAATACAGACACATGGCAGAGGAAGACAGAAGTTGTGATCAAAATGTGACAGATGTGTCTGAGACAAGTTACCAGAGTCAGACTATGAGGGCTTGGCTCCTTCCCTGTCTTTCCTTTTTTTCCTGGTGGGGGGACATGCTCCTGCACTGTGTGATGTGGGCCCCAAACCTATAGACTGAGGATGGCATTGTGGTCTGTCTCACTACCTATGACTTCAAATCTCCGACCCTGAGTTTCCCTGAGTTTCTGAAGTCTGCATTTAACTTACTTGGAAATGTTTCATTGGGCTGACCTGTCTCCGTTTGCTCAAAAATATCGAGCATTCAAGTTTCAATTGCCTTCAAAACTGAGAAGACTTGCAGAAAGCTCTGTAGAATTTATTTCTGAGGTTTTCTGAAATATCAAGTAGCTGACCTGTCTTTTTAACTGTTGCACTAAATTTCGGGAAAAGCCCGGGGAGTATTCTGGATACTTTTTAGCAATAAATTTAACTTCATCTGACTTCAGTTGATGTCAGCTGAACTACTGGTGCCTAAAAAACCCCTATGTTGTTTGTAGGATCCACAGAGAGTGCAGGAATAATATGCTCAGCAATAAATAGTTGCAATTTCTGGGTAATCTATGACAAAAGAAATTATGCCAGAGTTCAAGATGCCAGTGTCTGGACATTCAGAAGTGACAATAGGAGTTTCTCTGCAGGCAGGTATGTTGCAAAGCTAAAATTGTTGTCAGTGAAATCCAGAGTAATCCTGTTGAAAAGAATGACAGTATTTCTTCCCTAGATTACAATGATTAAATTTAAATATGGTGCTAATAAATCAACTCTTGCTCAGCCTACTTGAGCCTTCCACATGTGGTAATGACTTTTCCAGGCAGAATGGATTGGGTATTGGCAATGAATAGGGGGCTGCACATTCCCTACATCTGTATCTGTGTGTGGCTATGGCTGTGTGTCTGGAAGGTGTGAAGCATGTGTGTGAATGCAGCAGGGGGTGTTCGGTGAAAGAAGTGGCAACAGCAGCAAGAAACAGGAATTGCTTCTCTGTGATGGTGGCAGAGATCCACCGATGCAGCTGCACATGCCTCCTGCTCTAAGAATTGTCTGTCATGTACATCATACCCAGGCTAGATTTAAAAGATGGCTTTGCAGGTATATGCCCAAGTAACCTCAAGTGAATAGTCAAAACGACCAGGATTTCTTAGTACACCTACTTACCATTTTTGATTCCTGTAGGATGGTTAATAAGTAATTTTTGGAGCAGTAAAACTTTGCTTGCTTTAGATAATTTTTCTTGTCTTAGAAAAGCAATGCCTTCTATTTCTAAATTAACATTAAAAAGACATGCTTAAAAAGTCATTTTAAAACCCTCTTAGTTACCTGGATTTAAAAATTCCAAGCAAGTACACAACATGACTTAATTCGAGCTCCAGGCACAGTTTAGGAAGCATCTTGAAAAAGATCATAGTCTAGAACTTCCATTTATTGGTATGTTAACATAAAATGTTTTGAGTTGGGTTTTTTGTGGTTACTTCTTTTTTACATTTAGAAGTTAACGTGTCCCAGATCTTTTGTACCTCATCTTTATTTATACCAAAGCCTTTTTTTTTCTGTGCGTCTTTTATTTTGTAGTGGGGCTCCTTTTGAAAGAAGAATGATAAAAGAGAAAATTGAGTCATACCAAAAAAATGTGTCTTTCAGCTTTGTCGGAGGTAAAGAACTGTAGCTTTTATTTTACTATAGGGAGCATGATTACCTCAAAAACGACTTTATTTTACAGCATCAAGCTTTCTTATATTCTTTATCTCTCTGTTTTTCACTTTCTGTTATGGGATTTTTTCAAGATTTCCCATTCCATAAAAAATCTGCATATTGCAGACATGAAACTGCCTACTAATGAAAAAATATCAACATTATATATTCACTTACAAGTTTTTTTGGGACAGATGTGACGAGGGATTATAGCATCATAACAGTGGGGAGATGTGATATTTTCACATGGTAAGAGATAATCAAAACTGTGCTCTTTGCCCTAAACAATGCTCAGTAATGACACACGGAGAACCCCTGTGATTACACCTCACTCACAGTTCAGGCAAAGAGGAATTCGGATCTGTGCCATCCCACACTTGAGAGACTCCAGCCTGATCTGAGCCGCATGGATTTTGTATTTTCCATGGCAGGAGGGGACGTGGTAACTGCCTGTATGACGCCAAACTCAGGAAAATGATGAAGCATGTCCCAGCTGAAGCACTTGAATAATCACATTGCCTGTCAAACGTTCATATGGAACTGTCTGGCTCATAAGATTTGGTGTTTTGCCAAATGCATAAATTAAAAATAACTTCTCCTGGCTCTCCTAAAGGCACCAGGACTTTTCTATCAAAGGAAATATCATTTGTATATCACATATCCTTTGATTGCCCAAAAGGCCTGTACCCAGACATGCTGGTTCAAAATGCAGCTTCTTTTTTCACAAACAAGGAGATACTGGAGAGCTGCTTATGCATTCACTGTGCAAGCACCACTGCATTTAGGTCAGTGCCTTCACAATGATTGTAATGGAAAAAGACTATTCCCCAAGGTTTGGGGAGAACAATTGCTTTCTAACACAATTTCCCTGCAAAGGCAGTTGGAGTGAAAACCTGTCTGCCGGTCTCTTTACACCAGCTAGGGGTGCTCAAAATTCTGCAAGAGCAGCCCAGAAGGGGTTTGTAGCATCTTTGCTGCTTTGAGGGTTGGCATTATGGTTAGTGATGAGGACCTTTTGGCAATGCCCAGCTTAAGCACGATTACTGATAGTGCTAGTTGTGATTCTGTGGAGACCCTATGGCCAGCATGAAGGTTACTCCCCTAGGGATGCTTCAGCTAAGGCAGGGAGCCCTGAGCAAACATGCCCAGAGGACTAATTCTTTTTTTTTCCTAGAGAAGACAAGGCCCAGAGGCACAGCGCAGGCTAGCACATGTAGAAATGCACCCCAAGAGCATCATTCCCCTGAAAACTCGGTGGCCTTTAGAGCAAAATGAGTGCCTTTGACAGGAAACTCACTGGCAAGTACCTGAACAAGGAGTCTGCTCCCACGCCAGTTGCTGGCAGAATGACAGCCCCTTCCTCCTGCCCCCTGCACGTCCTGCTTTAGGTATAATAACTCTAGGCATTAAACTCTTGTAAGAGTTTAAAAAAATTCCAGATCCTGAAAGACGTGCCATTATCTGATGCTGGCACCACAGAATTGTAACTATGACTAATGCAGCAGCAGTATTTCCTTTTTTCCCCTTCCTTGCCCTTGGGGTTCCACCTGAAACGAAGGGAACACCTCTGTGAACTAAAGCCCACTTCTGTTTATTGCCAGCTGAGCTTTCCTGAAGAGACAGGAGGAAGGCAAAACTTCAGATAGAATTGTACTTGTTACGGGGATTTTCAGAACCTTGAATGGCAGTTGCTTGATTTATAGTCTACATCACATTGCCAGGTTATAAATTATCAGCATTATTGTACCTCTCCTTTCAACATTGCCCATACTCTTTGCCTGCTGAAGAAGAAGATGGAAAAATAGGGGGAGGCACAAACACCTCTTTCCAGGATCGGTTCTTGTGTTCTCAGGATTTTGTACCCAATAGCTTTCTAGTCAGTGAGGCACTGAAATGCTGAGCTTTCAAGCCAGTAAATGGCAAAATGCTGATCCCCTCAGCACAGAAAGAAATGTGTTCAGCTGGACTATTTCTACGTACGCTGTCAGGCAGAGAAAGATGTCCACCAATTGTCACCTCCTCCTTTGGCTCCTGAGGCGACTCCACATAATTCACTGAGTGTGCCTGGACGTTGCTGGCACGCACAGCAGCACAGGCAGTGGGGAAGAAGGCAGGCACTACCAGAGGAAACAGAGCATAATGAGAGCACAGTTTAGCACCCTCCCACATATGTGTATGCACACACACATACACACTCACATCGTGAAATAGGAGAAAAAGGAGAAACTGGGGAGCAGTGAAGTGTAGCGGGTGTCCAGGGAGAAGGGGCTTGACTGTTGTGGCTTCTTTTCAACCGCAAGGATTTAATGCAACATTAATCTCTGGTGGTCTTGACATCCCTGATCACAGTCTTCTGATTTCATCAGAGTCGGCATTTCCAGCACAAACGTCTATTTTTTGTGGGAGCCTTGATTCCACAGGAAAAAAGAGACCCTACATCTCAGCTGGATACTGATTTTTATTCTCCAGTTAATTAAAATAGAAAACTCTTTCCATCCTTGAATTATGTGAAAGCAATGAAGCTCACGGATGGCTGAGGTTGTTTTTAGTTCACTTAATTTCTGGCATTTAAGGGAAAACATGAAAGTCACCAGCTTTAGTATATTTGAGAAGAGACATTATCTGAAAACAACTCAAAGATTTCAAGTGAATTATCAGCCAGGTGCCTGATAGCAAAGAATCAAATCCTTTGCTATTGACACCAGTGGCAAAGGTAATTTGGCTCAACAGCAGTGGGCAGCAATCTCTGCACATGGCCATAACCTGATACCTGGCACTGTGATTACACCTCATTCCCCCAGTTTACCCTGAGGTGAATAGAGCCAACTTTTAACAAAAACCACCAGTGACTCCTGAGGCTCCCCTCTCACCTTGCCACGCAGCCTGTCTCCACCAGCAGTCAGCTTGAGCTGTCAGGGCTCTGTGTCAATGGAATTTGCACAAAGCATGAGTGCTCCGACTTCAGAAGAGAAACTGGGACACTTCTGTGCTTCAAAACATGGGACAACTGTGGCAGCATCTTTGCAGTTGCAAGGACACCAACCCAAAGTGTGACCAAAAAATAGGCTTTTCGAATTGTTTTCCAAAGCAATGATGTAGTTCTGTAAGGTTGTCATTGCCGTTGAAATAAACAGATCACTGGGGTCTAATTTAAGAGTGGGCAAGGTGTGGATATGCTGAGCTGCCAGAGGAAGTGAGGGAGCATTGAGCACTGTGATTTTGTCTACCCAAAATGTTTTTATCTGACGACTTTTCAGAAGGCTGTAAGGCAAAGGGGGGCTGAGCTTGTGGAAGTGATTTTGGAGCTTACATCTTTACCAAGGGATATAATGCTTTTCTACTTTGTTGTTTTGGGATTTTTTTCATATGACATGGCTGCATACTCTTGGACAACCAAATATTTTTGCTGCGTGTGAGAACCAATGAGCAAAGTGATGCTTCTTGTCATCTCTGAACCAAAACACCAATAAGGGGGAAAAATTTGGGGAATATTATGTGCTAATAACAAAATACTTATGCTCGTCTAAGCTGTAATGTCCTTCTTTCGTCCAAAACCTGTCAAGTAAGTATAGTCCATCTGTCAATATGGTTGTCAGGCATGGTTGACAGTGGGAGTCCAACTGGTGGAAAATGTGCTCTGTGCATGCTAAGTGGCAGCTGTGTATATGATGAAAGTTTAGCTAAAAAGAGTCAGGGAAAAAAATGCCAAAAAACAAATTTATTGTCCAAAAAACTGTATTTACTGTACAGTTTAAAGTCATTTTGGCATGGCTCTGTGAATAGGGTTCAATTCCACATGGAAAAAAGTTCACAGAAGACAAAACATAGTGACTTTAGAGAATACATTTGGAGTGTAAAGTCATTATTTCTCCCTTCAAGCTGTGGTTTCTCATGGCCTTCTGGAGCAAACTAGTAACCTGAAAGCTGAAAAAAATAGTATGTGTACTTGAAATATGTATCTGAACACTTGGGGTAAGCTGTCCTTTGTGCCAAGATTTTTTTTCACATGTGCTGTATGAGAATTGATTGCCTTTGTGATTTTTATCCTAGCTGAAACAAATGCAGATGTTGTTCTTATTTGTATGAATGGCTAATCCATTTTAATATGCTGTTTTGACACATGTACATGACTTTTGCAAGTTAATAGAGGTGATTCACATCTGTCATGCCTTCCTTTCTGTACATTTTCCTCTATACTGGCTTGTATTAAATAGAATGGGGAAATATATCCTTGTGCCAATGATAGTGACATGAATTTTTTTTTCAGGCCTGATAGGCATCAACTTGGTACAGTACCAGTAACCCCAACTGGCTTCCCTTTCGGAATGACCCTCTAAAAAATCACCAGTGTATGAAATTCCTTTAGGCATTTTGTTTCTCTTCCTCAGCTTGCCCCAAAATGCCTTCTTGCTGGAACACTCTGTGCAGGGGTTAGGATGAGGACAACCTTTTGGTACAACGAACAGTCAGGGAGATTTGTGGTGGCTCCTTGGTATTTTTTCTTGCCAAAAGGCAGGGGTCAATCAGGCATGAAGTGGCAATGAGGAACAGTACTTTCCTGCTTTATTTGTACATGTCTAAACCATTTATCTGGATATGAACTGTTATCTCTGAAAACAAACAGATGCCTCAGCAAATCTCTCATAAGTTGGCCCATTAGTCATCAGAAAGAACCAAAGGAAAGAATTCACTTGGCCTCACCTTACACACCTAATTTTGGTGTCATTGCCAGATTCAAAGTAGGAGCCTGAAGTGGGAGCTGTGAATCATTGGCTGGAGAAGCAACTTTCATTCCACTGATTATAAGTGGAAGTCTATGGAGAGTCACTTTGGGCAAGACATGGGTTTTCTCTCTAAAGAAGTCATCAGTTCTATTGAATTTAAACCCCAACTCCAAAACTTGTAATCAAGATGTTCTTAGAAGAAGAGGATAATCTTTTGCTGTAACGGATTGGAGAACATCAAAATAAGAGTAATCATACTCTAAGCTTTGAGGAAAAAAAGTAAATCTCCTATGGAAACTGAATATTTTCCTGATTATTTCCATCTGCACTACACCCTGGCTATCCCATGAGATTTTAACCGATTAGCAGGGAGGAAGAAAATAATTTTCCAGAAATATTTTGCTGCACTCATGCAATAAGTACATTCCGGTTCACAATTACTTTGTATGTAAAAGCCAGGTCCTTTTACAGTATGTGTATGAAAAGAATTATCTATACAGGGGCTGTGTACATTGTAGCTGCCAAGGTGCTGACCACATGAATACCCTGTGACATAGATTTGGCAAGAATGAGATTAACCTTGTTAACTTGGCCAAATTCCAGAATAAGTAACTAAAGTTGGATGACCTCATTTTCTCTCAATTTTAGCTGGAGTGTGATGCTGCCACTTTGTATTTTAGGTAATTGTTCTCTTTATACAGAGGGGATATAGAATATTGCCCTCTTTACACCACATTTACCCTGGCACTCCAGAAGTAGAAATGACAATTAATCATACCAGGCAATCACAACTTTTCTTGGCTCTTCCTATTCCTTCTTCTCTTCTTCTTGCTGCTTAACAGCTGCTTCCTCTCAGTCAGACAAGGGGAATACCCCCATATCCTCAGCAGGTTTCAATCTGCTATATTTTCTATTGACTTCAGTGAATTGTCTGCTTACTTTGCTGAAAGGGTCTCAGGAAAAATTTGTCCCAGGACCATTAAGTCAGAGAAGTAATGTGGAGTGTACTGAAAATCACAACTTTATAATATACACTACTTGATCAGGGGTCTCCTTTTAAATTTTCCTTGGTTCTGTTGGGAAGCACATGGCATCCTATCCTCTCATTGCAGGGTGAGTCCTGAAGCAAAGAAATAATGTCAAAAAGAGCTAAGCAGCTGTGACTGACAATAAGGGACTGCTATTGTCATGGTAGGAAGCCCTAGATGTCCACAAGAGAGATCTGGGGCCTTTAGGCAAAAGGTCTGTTCCCAATGTACACCCTGCACATGGCCTCTGTGCAGGCAAAGACTCCATGCTAACAGCACACGCCATTGACACTGTTAGCTGCTCCAAGAGAACTGCTGGATAAAGGGAGCTGGGCATGAACAAGGGAGGCTCTGCATTGGTCTCTGATTAGAATCAGTGCTTGAGACAATGCCGGTCTTGCAGAGAAGGCATTGGCATGGAGTTAGGATTCCTGGGAGATGGAAATGACTTTTTCTCCCAGGGCTAGCACTCCCATTAACTGGAGACATGAGCCCCCCGCCTTGCTACAAATTTAACTTGATATCAGACTCATTACTCAAGTTTTCTTCATCCAGGCAGTGTGACAGGCAGCAGAATACTGGCCAAACATCAAGCAATGGGTATAGCACCCTGCAGCTGAGATCCAGAACTCACTAGCCCATGTCTCTATACAAAAACACTTCTAAGATATAGTATCGTATGTTTGCTAAAAAGCTATGTAAATGTCTGTACACATTTTAGATACGTATGTAGTAACCACTATGCTGCAAAAGTAACTGACTACCAAAATATCCCCATCTTTGCTGTTGAAGCTCTTCCTGCTTGCAGGCATTTCCAGCTAAAGTTACAGGTCGCTTTGGACTACCTAGGTTGTAGTCAACATCGACAGTACTCACATTACTCAGCATCTTTACCTAATGCAGAGTTGATAGCAGCTGGTGGGTTCCCTGCTGGAAGCCACGTACCATTTTCCTGAGCAGGAAAGCCCCAGGTTTTGTCCCAGCTGGTGTTGTAATGAGCTGGGGGGGTTGTGTGTAAACAAACCCTAGATTAAAACCCGAAGCTGTGCTATTTGAAACGCAAGTTGCCATTTCACGCAGAGTTACAGCATAGCACAGAACAGCCCCACTGTGCCAGGCATTGGCCGCTGCTCTCTGCAGATCCCTCTGCCCTGGGGGAAGTGCTCTCCTCTCGGGGCAGGTCAGCAGTGGTTCTGCTGCCTCCTCCTGCTCAACACTCCTGAAGGGAAGCGCCGTGCTCCTGCCAAGCCTCCCACACAAACCTTGCACCTGAACGTGAGCTCGCTGGCGGCGAGCCCGCACCTGCGGGGAGCTCTGCAACACGGCTGCTTTGTGCTGATGGGTGCTCTGGGATCAGCAGCTGGGAGAGCTGGGGAAAACTCACTGGGCTGGAATCGTGAAAGAGTCACTGTTCTGAATGGTTCAGTTAAGCTTCAGGCTGACAGGGAACTTTTTTTAATATTATGACTAAGAAATACAGTAGTACAAGTTTACATAACAAAGTGAAAGAAAAAAAGGGGGTTCAGTATTAGCATTAATGATGATGTGTCACAATTTAGCATGAAACTCTCCTAAACTCCCTCTGACATGAAACTAGGTATTGCAAAATAATGTCTATTTTAAATGCAGGTTTTAAAAACTTTTAAGCCAGTATGTTATAGAGTATGTTATAGGCTTGGAGTAAAAAGCTTCTGGCATTACTGTAGGCATTTCTTAATATTACTTCAGTCTACACTCAGTCAAGGCTTTCATTGATATCAGTGAGAATTTTCCTTAAAAATAATTTTGCAAAGCCTGTAAAGGCTGTTGTATGTGATTCTTTTTTAATTACACCCTCCCCCCCAAAAAAAATCCAAAAATCTGTTAATTTCATCTTTGCTTCCATAAACCCTTTATACTTCTCAATGCTGCTTGAACAGGGATCTAGATGAAAATGCTTTGTGGAATATGGCTTTTGTTAGAGTTAGTAGAGCTGCTAAAATTCCATTCTTTCTGTTTTAGAAATGACATTTCTTTGCAGGCTATTTCAAAGTACCAATACACACATGCAAGCACGTGGGAAAAAAAATGAAACAAACCTCCAAAACTCAAACCAAAAAACAATGCAGAGAAAATGAACTGGATTGTAGATTTGAAAAATGCCATAGAGCCCTGTCAGTTAATGTCCATTTAATTTCTCATCTATTTTCATTCATGTATTTTATTTGTTGTTCAGGCTCTATCCACTTATTCTATTTAATTAAATAGAATATTTTCTTCCAAAATCTTCCATGTGCCAAAAACTAATGAAAGCCAAAGTTTTCTCAGCTATGGACAAAACGACCCCTTTTTAAATGGAACAAATTCACCTTCTGTTGGAAAGCCATTATAGCAGGCTTCTAGTACTTAAAGGGGGCCTACAGGAAAGATGGGAAGAGACTCTTTATCAGGGTGTGTAGTGGTGAGATGAGGGGCAATGTCTTTAATCTGAAAGAGGATAGATTTAGATTAGATATCAGGAAGAAATTCCTTCCTGTGAGGGTGGCGAGACACTGGCGTAGGATGCCCAGAGAAGCTGTGGATGCCCCATCCCTGGAGGGTTCAAGGCCAGGTTGGACATGGGGCTTTGAACAGCCTGGTCTGGTGGAAGGGTCCATGCCCATGACAGGAGAGGTGGAACAAGATGATCTTTCAAGCCAAACCATTCTATGATTCCATTGAATTATACTGCACATAAATGGTGTGCTGCATTTATTGATGAAACAAATACCACACTTTTCCCAGATTTAGATACTCACTTTGTTACTCTTTAATTCACACTATTCTTGCAGCCATTGAAAACCTCAGCAGACTGCTGAGACATATCTGCTGCCTTATTTTCTTCTTAACGATGAAATTATGGTTATTTTTAATGCATAGTTTCTTGCTGTGAAAAGGCAACTCCAAGTGTTGAGTATCTCACTGAAGCTTCTCCTCTTAACACTGAGCTGTCCAACCTTCCTCAGCCTCTCCTCCAAAGTCCTATACTACAGCCCACAGCCAGTTTGGTGCCCTTTGCTGGACTGGCTGCAGGATGTTCCTGTCTCTCATGTAGAGGGGAGCCTGGAACTGGACCCAGCACTCATCAGCGCTGAGCAGGAATGAAGGATCACCTCCCCTGACCGGCTGGTGATGCTGCCTAAAGCAGTTCTGCGTGAGGACAATACCTACATGGGCAACTACAGAAGGCAAAGTATCTTTTTACTGTTTGCAACACAGGTGAAATAACTCAAGAAGGGCAGAAAAGGTAAAGATGAAAGATGACTTCAACAACAAGACAGGGAAGGATTTCTGGAAAAAGATGCAGAAATGTATTTTCATAAAAAATGCATTTGGAATACAGCCACTTCAGAAAAAGAGTAGTGACATATAAGAGGGATGCTGTGACAAGACTGAGGCATACTGATTTTATTCTGATTCGACATGATATTACCAGGAGATGGAGGAGTGACACTGTAAGGAAACTGGGATCATAGTCACTACAGCTGCAAAATTTGCCAATGTTTACATGGAAAATAAAGACCAGTGTCCAAGGGAGCAAATTCAAAGCAAAAATATATAAAGCAAACCTGACAAATCAAGAAACAAGAAATATATATTTTCGACATGCAAACAAGAAACATGTACATCTTTCCCTGTGAGTTTTACATGGATATATCAGAATTCTTTTCTGCTTCTTTCTTGCTTTCAGATAAAAACATCTTCTGGGTCATCCCTTTCAACTGTTTATGGAGTGATTGCACTAAAGAGATGTTCATAATAATTAAATATACACAGTTAATTAAAATCTTCTTTCTCAGACTGCTGAGACTTTACTTAGAGAAACCTTACAATATTTATTCTCCATTCATGCAGATAAATCTTCAGGAATAAAAATACAGTAATGCGTAAAATGGGCATATGCAAGCAAACGTATTTAACAAACGTTTTAATGTTGACTCATTTTCTCTCTATGCCTCAGTCTGCATAGAGTAAAAGAAGATGACAAACCTCTTCATCTCACTACACAGTGATCACTTCCACAACTGTCTCTCTGATGTCCTCCAAAAGAAGGCCAAATCCTATTTAGGCTTACATAACTGCAAATCAATTAGAAATTTATTGGAGTTATTGAAATTGCCGGTAGAATCCCCACACAAATTACAGAAGCTGAGAGTCCTCCTAGGACAGCTTGCCTACTTTCCATGAGATTTAACACTTTAACCCGCTGTCCATGTCCATTATTTGCCATTGCACCAGTATAAAAGACTGCGGGAGCACTGTGCGTGTGTAAGGCCACTGAGAGAAATAAAGGTGGAAATTACACAGTGAATGTCCCTTATGAGGACAAAGCTTCTGTAAAGGGAAGTGACTTGCCTGGGGTTAGGTAAAAAAAAAAAGGCAGCCCAGCTTCACTGCTGGTTGGGCCTGTGTGCAAGCCCCAGACACATATTTCTTGCTGAAGCAGCTCCTCAGCTTTGGTCTAGAGACTTTCGCAGACTTTCTGATTCAACCAGTATGGTTACCCATAACAATTTCATTAAACTGTTTCTGTACAGTCTTTTGCTTGTTAGTCTTTCCCCTGGTAGAAGTCTGTATGTTCTGTGCTCCACTCCTAAAACAAACAACATGCAGATAAATATGGTGCAAAGCACTTACCACAACTGAAAAATAAACTTCTAACCACAGTGAGGGAGAGGAAAAGAGCTGGGTATTTTGTGGGCCCTGAAGGAAATTGAAATCTGCTTTTTGGTGGAGACATGCTTCAAAAGATGAAACCAACCAAATGGGGAAAATGTCTCTTTTTCTCGGGTATGTGCACAGCACATATTAGTGGTTGCCAAAAGTTAAATGGGAAGCACTATTGATATTATTGTCTGTTTGTTATTAAATAAAAATCATTCAAGCTTTGTTCTCTTCTCCAGTGGATTAAAGAAAGACATCACCCGGAATCAAATCTGATCAAGTTTCCTTTTAGCATATCATTGCCTTGCTGCAATACGCTTCAGACAGTGGCTGCTGCAAAACATTTTGTTTAGTGCCTTGTTTATTATTGTTTTTCTAGTAGAAAAATGGTCCCAAACATATTTTTTTTTCTGAAATTCCCATGGTCTGCTATACTTTAAAAGAAAACAGATGATAAAAGCTTCCTTTAAAATTTTATGTCTTCTTTAAGTGACTTCGTAAGTAAATTGAAATTATTCTTTAAAAGGAAAGAAGGAGAGAAGACAGGAGGAAAGAGAGGAAGAGAAAGAATGAGCAACTGAAAGAATGACAAAATGAAAAAATGTGAGAAAGAGGGAACGNGAAGGGAAGGGAAGGGAAGGGAAGGGAAGGGAAGGGAAGGGAAGGGAAAACTTACGGATAGTTTTTGTAGTTAATAAGTTCATTTTTAAAATAAAAATGGCTAGTATTTTCTAGACTAGCATTTGTATAAACATTCAGAAAGTCACAGAATCACTGAATATGCTGACTTGGAACCCACAAGGATCACCAAGTCCAAATCCTGGCCCTCCTTGTGCATCCCCAGAAACATTCTAAGAAAATAATTTATATATGTTATTGAACCAGACATTTTCATGTCTCCACAGACTCTGGAATGATTCATGTCCTTTCCTAATGACAATAATACATTAGGCTTTTGACCACTAGTGAGCAGAGCTGGCTTGAGCTGGTGACCTGGAGATGAAATGTTTACTGCCAATCTCCCGGGCAACCACCTCCCCCTACAGGCACCTTTCAATAAATCTGCCCTTCCTTATTTTCAAAAGACACTTTGGAAACATGCCATTTGAATCTATTGAGAATACTTCCAAAAATCCTTTTGTTTAAGGCTTGTTTTTGTAAGTGTTTTGTGTAAGACAGGCAAAGTTTTCTTTCTTTAAATTTTAAGTAACTTGCAGATTTTACATGGTTTTATTCCTTTCATTTCTCAATGCCTTACGCCGTAGCCTGTGGCATGGCACTTTGCTGGCAAGCATTCCTGCATTAGACACTGCTTAGGCACACAAATCCCAGCTGTCATCTCTGCTCCTGGGAGGAACCAAAAACACTCTTCATGCTCCCTTCCAGCTTCCTCTCCCACATTGCCTTACATAGCCCAGGTACCTCCACCTCTGCAAACCCT
The DNA here is from genome assembly GCA_013397055.1 of Pachycephala philippinensis. Lineage (NCBI taxonomy): Eukaryota > Metazoa > Chordata > Aves > Passeriformes > Pachycephala > Pachycephala philippinensis. The sequence continues at coordinate 1,525,762 of VWZT01008132.1, forward strand.
TTATTAAGGCTAAATTCTAAGGTAAAAAAGAATGATGGTGTTATAAAACTGGTCTTGATCTAAACTACTAAGTACCATTTTAGATAAGGGAGTGTGAGACTAAATTACTCCACCATAGCCCGGCAGACATATGCAGTATTATGTGTAGATATAGAGAGAATAGTACCTGGCACACAGCTGTGTTCTTGGAGATCAGCTTAAAATCTCCATGTTAAATATTCCCAGAAGGCAATGCTTGTTATTCCCATTAGTTTCATTCTAGGACATGCCCATCTGCTGAAAAACTATCATATGAAAACAATGGTTCCCATTCTCTATGCCTTACTCAAGCCTTCGTGAAACCAGTTACTGGAATTTTTATGTGGTCAAGGAATTCAAAACAGGGCAAAATAAATTCACATTTAATATGATGAAACACTCAGAATGGAAGTTAATTCAGGGTTTTTTCATTATTTTTGGTAATTTAAGTGCGAAGAGGATATGCCCACCATACGGGTAAATGCTGTATTGTAACCTTCACAACGGACAGTTTCTCTCTTTACATTTCCATATGTGCAGAGTAAATTATGTCACTCCACCTTCAGATTTTACTAGTTTGTGTCTTTTAAAGGCATGGATTAAATTCTTAACTGGGCTGCAGACTCAGATACCTTGTGTTTTGAATTTCAGCTACAATTTTAGTAAGTTTGTATTCTGTAGCAAACGTAACAAATTCATTTTGTGTGAGTGATCCACTCACAGCTTTGTCTCTTGAATCTTCTGTTCCACAGATGTCTGAAACAGACCACTGTAACTCAGCGTGTCTACGCCGAGGGCAGCAGCAATGCTCCTTCTGCCATGTGCGACGAGCTCATCCCTCAGTGAGGGGGATAAGACACTTCCCCTTTATGCTACAAGCTTTGACTCCCATTGCATTTCCTTTGCCAGTTCAGGACCTGTGGTCTGGTCTCATCATAGCACTGCATCAGACTGACCCACAGCCACATCTCTGTATCCTAGTCAAGCTTGTCTGGGCCAACGCAGCTCATCAGCCACTCATGTATACGCCAGCTCCACACTTAGAGGATTTGGGCTTGGCTGATGCCTGAAAATCCAAAAAATTTGTTTGACTTTCACTGCTAACAACCACCAGAGTGGGCTGTACAACCGTCCTCTCTGAGGAAGGCTGTGTCTCATTTTACTAGAGGGAAAGGAGAGAAAAGATCTCACTTTTCCCTCATATTCCTGATGAGATGGATGCAGCCTCCCATGGGGGAGAGCAGAGAGGTTCTGTTCTCCTAAGCATCTTGGTAACATGGTGCTCCTTCCGTGCAGATGGAGGCCAAAATTGCTACCCAAAGGCAGCCAAACTCAAAGATTTACCAACCAAAGTTGTGAGCACTGTTGCCGTAACAGGCAAGGGTTTGTGCCCTATGGTGAGTAGGAGCTCAGAGGGACCAGGGAACAAGGGAACCGGGAGAACTGAGGAGAAGGGAAAGAATGAGCTAGAGCAAATGGTACTTGTTTTGTAGCCAGCAAGGGCAGACCAGGGAGAGCATCTGGTAAAGGGGAAGAAATTCTGATGGTCTGATCTTCCTGGAAAACTCCATTCCCCTCTTTAGAAAGTGAGTGGTGATCTCCACTGGCATTATATGCCAGAAACATATGGCATAAGAGCTTCCTTTGTGGCTTCTTTCTGGCTCTCTTTGTGGCTTTCTTCCCTGTAAGAGTAGCCATCAGCACAGTAGGGGATCTTCTACAGTTTGGGTGCTGCACTTGAGAGGTTACAAGAGCCAGCAGTGCTCTAGAGTAGGTGCTTTTCAGAATATGAATTGGACTTCTTGGTTTTGGAATAAGCAAATATACCTAATGCCTTTGATAATAAAGAATATTGAAATGGAAATGTGTGGAATACATGCAAACAAAAACAGATAATAATTTTCATCATTAACTGCATAAGGTTCATTTCCATAGTTCCAGGTGACCAATTAATGAGCCAACTGCAACTCTTGATCAAGGTCCCATTTTGAATGAGATGTGTCAAACTTGACGGAGAAGACTTTTGCTGATACAATAAACTGTGAATGCTGCTGGAGGAGAGTAGGGGACAGAGAGCAAGGAGGCAATGAAGAGCCCTGAACAGTGCTAAAGTGAAGAAGATTTACAAGTTGTTGACCAAGAAAACAAAGAGTAATATGGGAAGAAACTTCCACAGAGAAAGTGTACAGAAATCTGAAACACTAAAGATGAATGGATGGATTACAGGCCATTTTTCAGCTTGACATGCCCATTTTCATATATGGCAACACACGCTGAGGAAAAAACAAAGGAAAAAAAGTCAAGGAGAACATGACTTGCAGTTACTGGGAGTAATTTCTTAGCTACAGTGAGATGGCAGTAAAATAGCAACACAACAAGGATTTTAAAAAATGAAATGTCTTAAATATAGCATGCCATGACAAAGAGAAACAAAATGTGCTGGGCTGCCAGTTTTGAAGAAAAGCGACGAATTTTGCATTTAAGAGGAGAAGCAGGTATTTCATGGAACTGCCTGTGTATACCATGATCAGATGAGAAGTTGTGCAATGTAAAGAGCTTGCTCCAAGCCAGATTTAAGAGGCTGGGATGATGGCTGTTGTCCGGGGTTGTTAGAAATCACGTACTTGATTGCTCAACAATGCAGTTGTAATTAGAAGAGTAAAGACAACTCTATGGAACAAGAAAAAATTTAAGAGTTTTATTCTCCCCAATGGGATGGTGAAAACTGATGAAGCAGAGCTTGCATTCCTTCTCACAGGGCATTCATATATGCTCTGTTACACTGTGGGACTGCAGAGACTTTTGAGGCATCCTCACACACCCACCCGTGGTGGGTCTCAAAGATGGTGTTGGAAAGGGGAGAAAGGATTTAATTTTGAATAAGACAGTTGGAATCAGTCCCATTCACAAGGAGTATTAGGGACTCCTCTGATAAGGCAACTCAGCAGGGATCTCAAAGCATGGAAGACAGCTGAAGGATTTTAAGTGAACTGCACTAGTGACAAACCATTTCTTTTCCACTTTTGCCTTTCTCTTTTTGAGCAGCATTGCAATTCCTTCAGATTTTGCTAAGTACAGAACAGGTCTGATTTGCAATCCTATTAGAAGCAATAAACTCCTAGCAAGAAAATGCACAATTTTTAAGAACCATCTTTGTGTTCAACCCTCAGAATTTTATAGACAATTTCCTTGGCTCCCAATTTAGTTGTTTCCAGCTGTGCAGTAAGCAGAGACACATAAGATTCCTCCTTTATTCAGGGCACTTTTGATATTTTTGGTAAGAAGATGAAGGATTGATAAGACAGAAAATAGATGCTGTAAGTTTAGGCAGAACCTTGGGAAAAATACAGCAGGGAAATCCTTCTGTCCTGGTTGCACAAATCTGGTCAAGGCCTCAAGAGTAATTGCTAAGAAGATTTCCAAGATGGAAAACAGGAAGAATAACTTTGTTTTTACTTTATGTCCAGCCATGACATTTGTATTTTAAAACTATAAGGTTCTGGGTGATTTTCTTGCTCTTCTAACCTCATGCATTCTGTAGGATGTCTGTGGATTTTTTATATGTAGCCTTTTGTGGGTGTTGAACATAAGACAATACCCGGCTCTTCCAGGGTGAAGTAGAGTATATTGGTTACTTATTAGAGCTTTCTCTCTGCATCCAGTAGGCATAGTAAGGTTCTGTGGGGTGGCCAAGATGGAAAAAGGTCTTCGATCCAGCAGTGCATGTGCCATGGGTTTGCCAGAGAGGTGAGAAGGCTGCTGGGCAGCTTTGGAAAGAGCAGGCTGCTGCTAGAAACTTTACATGTTTCCAGAAATGGATCCTAGAATCACAGAAGTATAAAGCTGCAAAGTACCACGGGGGATCATCTCTGCCCTCCTTTTACTCAGAGGAAGGATGGCATTTGCCAAGACAGTCTGAATGGGAGGTTTATCTTACGTTCTTTCAAAAATCTCCAGTGAAGGAAGACTTCTACTCAACCCTAGGCTGCCTGTACCACTGTTTCAATCTTTCTTTAATAAGAATTGCTTTTTCCTAATACATATCTTAAATGCCCTTTACTTAATCTGATTATTTCTTGTCCTAAGACTAGTGAACATAATGAACAATAAATTAGTCCTTTTTATAACTTACATATTAGAAAACTGCCACCATGTCCTCCCTCATTTTCATCCCTTCTAGACTAAACAAACTCACTTCCTCTGACCCTTTTCATCGGTCAAATTTCCCTACCCTCAGCTCCTTCTTCCTTCTATTCTTCTTAGTACATTCTTCACATGGGGTAGTGTCCTGGGGTCCCAAGGTCACTTGATTTCCCTAGGTAAGGTTTGAACTACTTCTCTTCAGAGGAAGAGGAGACAATAACCTCCTACATTTTACAAATGAGTCCTGAAGCTGCACTCCAGAAGTCTTCCTTCTTTTCTGTTACACTGTTCATCTGAAATAACTAAAAATAAAATGTAGGTGGGAATTCCAAGGTCCTCCTTCACCTTGCTGGTGGATGTAAGGATCTTGGTGAACTCTCCTCAAATTAGGCTGTAACTTCATAATATACATTGGTCAAATTAATTTTTTTATGACTAATCTTCAGTTTTGGTTGAGGAACAGAACTGTACTATAAAAGTATTTTTGCCTCCAGAAGGGACAAGGTGGTAGAGTGACAGAGATAGACTTGTAGTATTTTGACAAAGTCAGTCAACCTTGTCCTACTTGTAATGATAGAATCATTAAATTTGGAAAAGATCTCCAAGATCATCAGATCCAATCTTTGAACAAATACCACCATGCCCACTGAACCATACCACAAAGCACTACATCTGCTTGGCTTTTTAACACTTCATGAGAAGCTCATTCCACCAGTTCCTACGGAAGCCTTTTTCCATGCTTATTATTATACTGTCATGTTCTGTACACCACCGCCATAAACATGCTGCCTGGATTTGCAGAGATTTTGATTTTTTTTGTGTTCTCTCCAGCAGTAAATTTAACAAATAAAAATACAGTCTGTCTGTCAATTAAGACAAGAATGACATGCAGCGTGGACTTTAATTTTCAGAAATCTCATGTGTCAAAGAGTAAGAAATGGCCACTGATCTTTCAGAGTAACTAAGTAGAACCATAAAAAAAGAAAAAGGATTTCCACAAAGAAAAGACCATACAAAGTTTGTTGTCTTTATGCAGCTCACCAGGCTACTTTTACAGGACTTTTTTTTTTTTGCTAAAGGTTTCTCTATTGGAAAAATTCAGACAATTATACTCTACCACAGGAAGCAAGTTCAAGATATAGCTACACGGAAAGATCCTCAAGGAACATTTCTCAGAACATCATCAGGCAGTCTTATATCGATTACATGGCTGTCTCTACAGGGTATTTTGTGCTTTCAGAATGAAAGCATTCCCTGTAAGTGCAGGGATAATAATGACAGACATTTTTAAGGCAAACTGTTTACCAGAAACAGCCTGTGAGAAAAGCACATAATAGACGAAACTGGCCCTCAGGCAGTTGCTGTGGATTGAAAGAGACTCAGAAGTTTTGGGTGGGTTATTTTAGTACTATTCTGTTCCTTTATTATCCAGGATGAAACTGAGACATCCAAGACAGAAGCTGTAAATTTTGGACTTTCTGAGACCTCACAGGACACCTTGTCTTCCCATTTAATGAAAGATATTTTTGCCAAGTAATTTGTTTCAGATCATCATAAGTATTACAGAAGTTATCTTACCTATGGCCATGCTGTTACAGTTCAAGTTGGTTGTTCAGATATTGGCTGTCAAAGTCTAGCAAAATGACAACTCTGAAGTGGTTGGTAGGCACACAAGCAGAGGAAGAGAGAAGAAAATCTTTTTAAGTCTTGGTGTGAAAACAGGAAGTGTTTGACATTCTGCCTTGGCATCTGTGTAGTGTCCATAGCTGTTAGTTTAATTTTGAACATTTTGGTTCAATGAAT
>VWZT01008132.1:1531731-1671112 GCA_013397055.1 Pachycephala philippinensis
GAGGGAGGGAGGGAGGGAGAGGAGAGAAATACTCTAAGTAGGTTATCTTAAAGTGGTAGGAAGTACCCCAGAAATGCCAGGAAAACCTGTTTGCAAAGCAACATATTAAAATCCAGAGGATGATGCCCACTTACTGCAGTCAATACTGGGTCTTGTCCTGAGCACACAGGTGCAGGTTTTACTTCATGTGTGACCTACACCATTTCAAACCACATGAACTAACTAACCCCAGCAATACATTGATGGAGGAAGAGAGGGGTTTATCTGTTGCTCATGATTAGCTGCTTTGAGAACCTTCAGTAATTTTGGGTTTAACTCTACAACATTGAAACCAGTAACAGTTTTGTCATTGCCATTAGTAATAAGAGAGGGGGAGAATGATTATTCCATAATTCTGAACTTGGGCAAAGCCGATGTGTAATAGGTACATTAAACAGGATGGAAAGAGGATGATCTGAAAGTTGTAAATTATTGAGTGCTACCTAATCCTTCGCAATTGCTTTTTATTAGAAGCACTTCCTGGAAACTCAGCCATTTGTGACCTACTACATAAAGGCCTTCATTTAAAAGACATGGGGGTTGAGAGACTAAAGATGAGGCATTCAAAGGAGGTTGTACAGTTTTGTCTTCTGTGTAAGTTGCTCTGGGGAAGCAAACCTCATGCAGTGTCGCGAGCTGAGTCTTCATTTCAAAGTCAAAGATCCAAAAATGTGATTTTCTTGTATTTTTCTATGTTAGCCTTTTATACGTGTTATCATGATGCTTCTCATAAATGTTATTTATCAGTAGACAGGTTGCCTCCTGATGTTCTCCTAAAGAGGCCAGCACACTCAGTAGGAGCCCGCTAACTGAAAGTCAGCTGCTTTTTCTAGAACCCCACATGTACATCATCACTGTCTTTTCAGAAATTCACATTTGCATGTAGAATAGCAAAAGGTGTGAACCTGAGGCTCAATGCTATGCTCAGGTTTGCTTCCATACTCATTAAATTTGCACAAAGGAAACACTGGTGTTCAGACTCAAACAAGTCTGCTTTAGCCACAGACTAAGATTTAGGGTAATGTTATTGAGAGACATTTAGCACCAACTGATTTAAAACAGGGTATGAAGGAACTACTAGGCATTCATGCATTTTTAAAATGCAGTTCTTAGCCTTTTCTCAATGAAGAAACACAATGAAAATATAAATTATCCCCCCAAGGAGAGATATAAACAAAGAAATTGGAGTAGAGTATTAATTACAATGGTAACATTAGAAGATAATTAGTGTTTATAAACCAAGGGTGAGGTTTCATGACTGGCTTAGCCCAGTCTGTGAGCAAACCTGTGCCAAAGCCATGGTCCCTCCATCACTACCTTCTGTTGGGCTGTTCTGGGGCTGTTCAGCCTGGAGAAGGTTGCGTGGAGACCTCATAGCAACATTCCAGTATTGGAAGGGGACCTACAGGGAAGGCAGACGGGGACTCTTCATTGGGAACTATAGCGATAGGACAAGGAGTAATGTGTACAAACTAAAAGAGGGGAAATTTAAGTTAGAAATTAGGAAGTAATTTTTTACTGTGAGGATGGTGATGCACTGGAACAGGCTCCTGAGGGAGGTTGTGGATGCCCCAACCCTCGCAGCGTTCAAAGGCAGGTTGGATAAGGCCTTGAGCAACCCGGTCTAGTGGGAGATGTCCCTGCCCATGGCGAGGGGGTTGGGACTTGATGATCTTTAAGGTCCATTCCAACCTATTAACATGCTATGATTCTGTGAAATTCTTTGGGGCTGCCAATCTTCTCCATGTATCATGATTCTAATGTGCTTATACTGGATGTCTTTCAGAACATTAAGGTCATAAAGTCCAAAACATTGTGCTTGGCTGCCAAAGGATAACTGTGGATTTCTTGGGGTTTTTTTGGTGTTTTTTAAGGAAGTTTGGGTTCTTTTCAATTGGTTGGTTGGTTTTGTGGCTTTGGTTTTGATTTTGTTTTTTTTTAAAAAAAAGCTTGCTAAAAAGAAGCTAGAAAATGCTGCTAAGAATGTGATAGGGATAATAGTGCAGAACTGAGTGCTGAAATCTTGCTATTGGTTCCTTGTTTGTCATCTGTTTGGTAAGCCTTGAAAAAGGTTAAAGGGAAGTTGATGTGATTAAATAACAAAATTGGGCTCTTTATTATAGACACAAGATATTCTTCCAAAAAGATGAAGTTGTATCCAGGCAAGGAACATACACTGTAATACGCATTTTAGCAAATCAAATACAAAAACATAAGTAAGCCAAAAGAGAACAAGAAGCAAATGCTGAACAACTCAAAATCAAGACTAAATTATTCTAGCCCAACAGGAAGGCACAAAATGCCCTCTAGACAGTCCAGAAGATGAATGCCGTATCAGTGTGTGATGTACTGGTATCCTTCTTTTGAAAGTGCAACAAAGATGAGAATGACGTGAAACATCATCTCCAAGAGGAACAACTGAGTAGCAGTAGTAGCCTTCAGGCTGAAAAACTTGGGTGAGGTACAATAGCTGTCTACAAAACCATGAGTGGTCTGAAGGAGGATTTAACTTTTAATTGTCTAGTCCCATATATGAGGTAGGAACCATCATACAAAAACTGTAAGATCCAGGGTTGGAGTAAACAAGAGGGGATGGGTCTTCATGGAACAAAGATCTACAGCTGTTCTTGTGCATGGGAAGAGTTCATATGGGCACAAAGACAGACTGGAGAAATAGCAGGAGCAAGGATCCATTGAAGGCTGTTGAACAAACAAATTGCATCAGGTCCCCAAAAGTTCTACTCACTCAAAAAAAGTTGGACATGGCAGAGGACTTAAAGAGGGAAGAATCGTACATTCTTGTCCTGTCCGTATTTACCCTTTATCATCCCTTTATGGACACTTAGGGAGAAGGAAGGCAAGGTAAAAGGGACATTTGCTTGCAACTAGTACAGACATTCCTGTGGCCACTCCTGCATCCCATGCTGATAAAATCAGATGAAAGTACTCCAGATAGATAAAGAATTTTTATTCAACTAAACTAGGTAAAGTGAAGCCCTCTTCTTGGATATGTAAGTTGCAGAGATCTGCTTATCTTTTTTCCTGTGATTCTTTCTTGAAAAATAAGTTGATCCTTCTTCCATTTTCAAGCAGTTCACAGAGTCACAGGGTCTTGGACAAACAGTCCCTAGTTCTTCCTAGGTACTTTCCTCATGTTTTCTTGTCAGGCTTTTGGAGGGATTCGGGGGTGGGGGTGGGTGTGTTGCATTGTTTCTGGATTTCTCAGGAGAACAATTTTCTGTTTCCAAATTTTCCATTTCCAATTGACAAATGGTATTTCACCCACTATCATTTTTAACACATAAGCCAGTCTAGTGCTGTTGGTTTCCCAGCAGTTAAGCCCTAAAGATTCTAACAGTATAGTTCAAGAGGTGTACTTACTCGTTTGAATGTGTTCTTTCTCTGAATGAGGGTTTGCGTGTGTGCACATATGGCTGCATAGCTCTTCAGGAAAATACACACTTCAGCTCTTGCAATAGCAGCTGGTTAATTCAGAACCATCTGTACAAAATGTCAAAGTTCTAGGCTGTGAGATAGCTCTTTGCCATTACATATTTTAAAAATAATTTATACTCAAACTTCTATATGTTGAAGACATTTTTTTCACAGGTTGTCTGAACAGAAAATACGAGCTACTCAAACAGTGTCAGTCAGGACACATGTTTTTTAGGCTAGATTTGTCAACAACCCATAAAATCTAATCCCTAACCCTGATGAACTATACCATGAAAAAGCACCAATGAGTTAACCTTGTACACATGTGTAGGCAGATTACTGTCAATGCACTTTAGGGAACACTGCAGGTACATCATGAAGAATACAACATGACTATAGTGGCAAACAAATGAAAAGGGATTTTTAAACAATTGAAAAGAATTCCAATTTCACATAATAGTTCAGGTGTTTTTCTTTCATTTGCTCTTGTGTGTGTGCATGTATGCATATTTTATCAGTGCTGGAGGAGTTATTTTTGAAAACAGAAGACTGTAAGTCCTTAAAAGAGCATATATTCTCCACATTTTCTCAGAAAAAAAGGAAAATGTGTAAAGCATTAAATGAGGATGCCCTGCCTTTCCTTTTCTAGCCCTGAACCCTTCCACCTTGCTAAGAATGTCAGAGTTTTGCCACTGAGGCAATGACAGTATAAACTAGGTAGAGTCAGTAAAAGCCTATTCATGCAGCTAGCTGACATCAGCAAGAGGTATCATGCTCAAAGTATGTGCAAATAACGTGTATAAGATTGCACAGACATCTGGTAGAGAGAAAATTTTTACTTAAATCCAGTACTGCGACAGACACTAAGATTGCTGTCTTCAGAGCTATAAAAACGAACTCATATGGTTATGCTGAGCATGTGGTTGCTCAAGGAAGATGTTTCTCAAAGACTGTCAGGAAAGGGAAAACACAACCAGGACTGCTTTCGTATTTCCATGTTTAGTGGTTTACAGCAGTGGAATTCAGGGCCTGCGATCTATTATAATGGGAGGGAGTATGTAAGTCATGGCATCATCTGGTTTAAAGGCCCATAGCTGTTGTTCTTTTCCATCTAGGATCAGACAAAGCGGCATGAGGCTCCACATAATTAAGAGCAACTATCCCACAGCGGCAAGGAAAGCAGAAAAGATTTCATTGGGAAGGAGGACTGACTACAGTACTTTAAAGACATGATTGTAAACAGAAGAAGCAAACCAGAGAATGTTTAACAGGAAAATAGCACCCTGACCCTCCCTGGATTAAACGCTATCAATCAAGTTTAAATTTAGCTCCTACATGGTCCCACATGAAAAGAAGGCAGTAGGAGCAAGGAAAGCTTAACGCCTGAGAATATTTGTATTGCATGGCAAGGAAAACAAGCCTAAAGTCAACAAAGGGCAGCCTGTAAAAACAAATAGTCCTGATGAGAACAGCACTGCCACCCGAAAGCTCATTAGCAGCCAGAAACAGAAGAACTGTCTCTCTGCTCTTTCTTTGCTGACTGCCCCCAGCCCAGCGCTTACCGCAGTGCTTCTGACTCAGCTGCTGCCTCCCTCCTGGCGTAACCCCTGAGCACTTGCCAGCACCCACACAATGCATGCCCTCAGCATGAAGAGTGTTTCCCCAGGGTGGGCTGGGCTGGTCTATGGTGGGAGGCAGGAGCAGAAAAAGAGCAGGAAATATCTGAGATTTTTTTCAAATAATAGTAATGTATATATACACGTATAGTAATTGTCTTTATCTGCTCTAAGATAAACCAGCAGAGGGAAATTTTTGGGTGAAAAATGATGAGAAGAAAGACTGCCATGCCCACCAGCAAGCACATGGGATTTCAGAAATCGTGTGAATTCCAAACCCAACGTCCCATCTGTCATCGCCTATTCACTGCTGGTGGAGTCACAGCTGTAGGGCAATGAGACGCTCCATTTCCTCCTGGTGCATGGGAAAACACAACCATGCATTTGAACAGAACTGAGATGTCTGGTGATCAGTAAGGAACACCAAATACATTTCTTAGCCTTGAGAGCCAAGACGTAATTTTCATAAACTTGCATTTAGGTACCTGAAAAAGAGCCGTTGGATAATTTCAGAGTCCATTTACACAACACTGCCAGATTTTTGTGCGTGTAGGTTTTACACTGGTCACAAGATTCTGTTCTTTAGATCAAGTTATCTTAATATGTGGCAGAGTTTAAGGTCTCCAAGAAGACAAAGTTATATCTGCAAGCATTATAAAGGATATTCAACACCGGGATTTTATTTGCAAGTTCAAATTTTTCTTTTTCTGTTCTCTGTCCAGACCACCAAACTGCAGATAAATGGACAGAAAGGAAAAAAAACTTCAGGGAAGTTCCTCAAATGTAACAAGTTGAAAGAGAACATCTGTTCTGCACAATAATCCAAATACTTTCCTGCATCACTGTAGCACCTTTCAGCTTCCCCATCCTGCTGCACTATTTGACTCCTTTCCTCTTCCAAACCTGCAGATGCACACCAAGCAGCCAACACCTGGGCAGAGCCCTGGTGCTCTGACTGCTGGTACATATTTGTGCACCTAAATATATGACTACACACAGTCTGCTTATGAACTTTATGGGTTCGTCTGTTTGTCTTCTTGTTGTTTATGTATTTGTCTGTGTATTTGTGGAAACTGAGGTTAGTAGATGCATTGCCTAGATCAGTTGCATTGGCCTAGTCACTATCTATTGGCCCATGAGGGAAACCACTGGATTGTGTAGAACTTGGAATATGTGGCAGAGCTAGACCCTGTGCAGTAGGAGGGTTCAGACATGTCACTTGCAAAATCAGTGTCAAAGTTCCAGTCAATTCAGCAGAGAAATCCTTGCTCCAAGGCTGACTCTTCAGTTCCTTACCAGTTACCATTCTCTCAGGGTGCAATGGGAAGATGAAGCTCAAGACTAAAAATACCTCATTTAAAGCACCTCTATTTGTATAACACACTAATACACAGCTTTGAGTTGGCTTCATTTTCTGATGTCTGTATCATTTTTGTCCAATTACATGTATGCAAAGTAGAAAGGATATCCATCAAAGCAGAGGACCCATCCACCATATACATGAATTTAGAAATAAATTTAAACACTCAATATAAGAAAAAGCAGCTCAGAGTAGAATCTAACCTCTTGGAAAACACATTTAAAATGAAATAGTAAGAACATACATCCGTCTTCTCTTTGCAGTTTTCATTTTAAAAAAGACATTGAGCTACAGCAGTAAAATTACAATTATGCAGGTAAAGTAAATGGTTTTTCTGACAAAAAAATAAGAATGTCTGATTTTCAAGAATTTTCAATTACATGCACAAATCTATCACTTCAGGTATTTGATTTCATAAATCTGTAATCTCAAACCAGATTTTCTTAAGAGTAACTTTACCTTATAGATTCCTCAGTTAAACAAGTTTCATCCTCACTCTTTTCATGTTCTTTTTGGGTTTTGGTATTGCCCTCTTTTCTGATGGGAACTGTAGCAGAATTGTATTTTTTTTTGCAAAAAGAATGGGGAAATTAAAAAACAGGGAAAGGTACCCATTATGCTGCTTATATTGAGATGACTTTTAATACATAAGAAATACCTTAATCTACAATATTAATTTGTTCATAAAACAACCTGCCTCAGAATATTTGCATACTCTTGCATCTGGTTTAGAACAACATGTCTGTGAAAATGAATTTGAGGCTCTTGCCCTAGAAAATGTTCAGATAATAAACATAAAATATTAAACTAACGGAGAAGAAAGGTTGAAGTTTCCCTATGTTGCTGTGAAGAATGTGGGAAAACATGGGCACTTTTAGACTGACTTACTATTTTCCAGAGGTATTTAAAATAAAGTTCCCTTTGAATCCCATGAGAAACACCCTTGTCCTTGTATGTCTAATGGAAAGAATGCTGTCAAAAGTCTTTGAAAAGTCACTGAAGTGGTAAAATGCCCATAGGTAAAAAAATTAGGCAAGTCCATACCCTCCTTTCCAACTCTACAGCATGACAGGTATTTACCTTCAGAAAAGTATTCTTCTGACTTGGCAAATATGATCATGAGGAGGAAAGAAAAAAACTCCAACTTTTGGTTGAGTTTACTTCAGCTTCTGCTGAATCCTTGATTGCTCAACAGAGACTGTGAGCAAGCATGCTGGCTCATCTCAATGCTAGGGGGAAAAAAAGGTGACAAATGCAGAAAAGCATCTCCATTTTTTCAGGGCTGTAACCAAGCTCTGACTGTCCCGGTTTGGTAGCAGGCACTGTAAGATAAGGTGTGGAACCGCAGGAAGCATCCCGCACGATGCTTGCATGGCATCCTAGAGTGCCCCCAAGACAGCTTTACTTGCCTCTCTGTCTGAAGACCTGAATGGGAATGGAGAAAAAAAGGGGCAGAAATAGCGGAAAACTGGTGGCAGGCATTCAGGATCTCACACTGTTTTACTGATGTTAACCAGCCTTCAGACAGGGCTGCCAATAGAAGCATTTGAAGTTCTGTTTGGGTGGAGGTATGCCTCCGTGGGGAGCTTGAGACCAGCTGCAGGAGCTGAGCTGGTCGGTCTTGACCTCCCTCTCCATGCTTCTCCCAAAGGCCTGACCAAGGCTGTCTGACTGCCCTCAGGAGCTGGGTGGCTTTGGGAGTGTTTCTTGTATTAAACCCTTGTCACAGGTCAGTTGCTTCCCCCTGTTGTACTTCCTCTAAAAATACCCGTGTCTTGTGGCTTCTGTAGTCACATAACTTCATGTCTCCCTTACTCCTTCCCCAGAGGAATGAAGAATGTTCAGCTGCTGGCAGCTAAACTGTATTTAAAGACATTTTTATTTTCTGAATCATATTCAGTGTGATGCTTGTTTTAATTATATTTTATGCCGAGTGCTGTAAGATGCATACATGAAAGCCTGTCCATAAATAAACATGTCTTTAAAAGTCCTTACTTATTTTCCTTGAGTCAATTCCTGCTCCTCTGCCGAGGTGCACAAAAGCTGGGATATACGGTCTCCAAAGCCCAACCACAAAACCCAGACACCACACGATGCCAAACAGACTCTTTGTGCCACTGCTGTGTGGGCTCGCCTGCGCTGTGGCACCGGGGGGACGCCTGCCTCCCTGGCCACTCCGGGGGCCCAAAACAGCCAGGATTGCCTGGGGAAATCAGCTACTGTGCCTTCTGGAGGGGCAGGGACTCTCCAAAAGCCTTTCTTAGGGCAGTTGTAGGGCGAAAAACAAAAGACTCACCAGGCAAAGACATTGTGAACACCAGGCAAGTGCCCACGAGCTGCTCCTGTGAGGGAGGCAGGGCTCAGCCCTGAGTACAGGTCCCAGTGGAGGTGCTGTGACCTGGCTGTGCCCCTTCTCAGAGCTCAAACCCCCCCAGGGCACCTGTGGGATGAGGGAATGTCACCTGCCACTGATGACATGACCCCCAGCAGAGGGGGATCAAACAGCGATGGCAGGCGTGGGCCTGCCCATGAAAGGACTCCTTTGAGGCCAGTATAAAAGGGATTCACGTTCTGTTCTTGGCTGGATTCTGTGGACGAGGCAAGGCTGAGAACAGGCCTGTGAACAGCGTGGGTTGGAGGGCGGCCAGGGGAGGCTGTCCCGCCAGCTTTCACAGGACCTCTCGCTGCCGCCGGTCACCCGCACGTGGCCTCAAGCGCAGCTCCCGCTGCCCGGCCATGGCAGCCCTCCCCTGCCCCGCATCCCAGCGCTGCCGGCAGGGCCGCCCCTCGCTCAGCTCTGCCAAACCAGCTGTCTCCTGACGGGAGAAAATAATCTGGGATCAAGGACAGGAAACTGGATCCACACACACAGGCGAGATGAGAAACTCATGTTTTGTGGCAGCCCCCCTCAGTGCTCCACCTCCCTCTCCCACCTCCAAGCAGTGAGAAATGAAAATAAAAGGAATGGAATAAAAGCAGGTACACCTCACTTTATTTTTTTTAACCTTTGTGTGGAGAAAAAAAAAAAAAAAAGAAGAGAAAGAATAGCACCTAGCTGCATTATTTTTCTGGCATCAGCATGCTGTCCTGTTCCCATTCCCATGACAGCTCCTGTGCCCTCACCACAGACACATGAGACTGTCCAAATACCTAGGCTTTTATGGAGAGGTGTGCCATCTGCAAAGCCACTGGCAAAGGCCAAGGAAGGTAGGGCAGCATCCCTTTATGTCTGCAAGCCCCAGCCACTGTCTGCCTCTTGCTCCTGCCCCTTGCACATCCGTGTTTCAACACCCCTGTGATCCCTCACAGAGCTGCTGCAGCCCATGCTGCCTGGAAATGTTTTGAGTGACTGGATGTGTTGCTTAGAAGAAGAAAATGGCCTTTGATATGTTTCTCGAAAAGAGGTAATTAAAGAAAAGCAGCCCACAAGCCTTCTGAACTGGCTGTCCGGCTGGAAAGCAGCTCCCAGTCAGCTCTGCGCAGAGCGGTGGCCAACTGCCGGGAATGAGTGGAACCATCTGGTTCTGCTGCCCTCCGTCCCCATTGCCCTCGGGGGGTGTTTAACAGGGATGTGTTTGCTACACCAGCACCATTGCCTTAGCAACACAACCAAAGTGTTTGTCAACATGCGAGAAATATGAATGATGGCGCCTTGTCCGAAGGGTCTGGGCTGCATGTGTGGTTCTTCTTCACAAAAGCCAGTTTCACCACTCGCCTCACAAAAGAGCCTGAGCGGGAAACTGGGAGCTGGGAGGGAAACTTTCCTGGGAGTCAAAAGCATATTTTTCTTCTAATTGTGTAGGAACTGCCTTGGCCTTTTGGAATCAGTGGCGTCTAAACTAATAAATAGTACCAGTCTAAAGCTGATGAGAAATAGCTACATTTTAACAAGTGTCTGCTATTTTTAAGTAGTAACAGATCTTCTGCAGAAGTTCTGGAAGCCCGCTATGACCTGCCACCGGACTGCATCAGCCTTCTGAAGGCCTTTCTATTTCCTTAAACCTTTACTGAATTAGGTCTAAGGGAGCTGCTTATATCTCCCTATTGTCTTGCTGTCAGTAGGTTTAAATGGAAATCTATTCGCTGAAATCCTTTTTCTTGTCAGCCATTTTTTTCCTAGATCGGATCAGATGTCAATACAGTCTTTATTGGGAAGGAGCAGGATCATGCCTGAACAATGCTTTGTTTTTTTAATGAACAACGCAGCTTACTTTTCATGCCCTCATGTTCTCAGAAACAAAAAATTAAAAAATCAAATTCCTTAGCGCTATCCCTTATGACACTTTCCTCTTCTTCTCTGCTTTTCCTGCTCTGGATCATGTCAAAGGGCGTGTTTTCCCATGACGGATTCATCTTCATGCACTTCTTTCTCAAATAACAGTGCAGTTTCTCTCCATAAGATAGATTGCAGCAAAACTCTTCATAAGGCACAAATAAATAAAACCTTTCCATTACCTGGAAGAAAAATGGCACAATGGATGAACTTTGCAAGAACTCATTCCTTCTGCAAGGCATATCCCAGTCCTTTCTCATTCAGTGAACAGATCTAAAGTCTACAAATCTAGAGGAAGAAAAGAGAAGTTGAGAGAAGACTGATCAACTAGATGGAAAGATAAAATCCTAAAAGTCCTTTTGCACTTTCAACCTAATTCAGATGGCATCTGAACTTGTAGAAACTTTATATCCTAAAGACAGGCAGCCAAGTTCCAATTGACTTCTAAGACTGATCAAGGTCTAGACAAGTGTCTTTCCTTCGTTTAGGTCCTCAGAGATGCTCAATCGAAAAGTGTTCTTGGAGCAGTCTCAAGTATCTGCTATGAATGAACTACTTTAAGACAGCATCACTGATTTTTGGGGTTTGTTTGCTTTGGTTTGGTTTGTATCAATTCCTTTAAATGTAACTTCACAATTAGATTATGCAGCTAGACTGTGGAGGACCTGCACTTGGCTTTTTCCTTTCAAATCCCCACACCCTATGAGACTGTGCTGAGTGCCAGACTGTATCTTAGTTTGAAAGGGGCTCGCTCTGCCTTTTATGTTGGTGCTGGATTCAGAAGGCAGGAAAAAAAAACAACAAACAATTGGGGAACAGCTGCCTGCTGCTGCTTCAAAAATTATTTTTTATGGAATGGGTCTTCCAAGGCAGAGAGCATGTCCTCTCTCCTCTAGTTGTAGTTGCAGGCAAGGTTAGCATGTCAACTTTAGGTTGATCCTTTCTTTGGGTGCCATAGGGTGGGGAAGCCAAGGTGCTACTCAAAAGTGTCTTGCACCAAGGCTAATGCTGAGTATCTACAGTACAGGAAGTCTGAGGGGCCACACAAGGATTCTGAAATTCCTCTGTGGGGTAGGAAATATAGGCATTGTGAGGCTCAGATTTTTATGTACGTAAGGACAGGACTTGGTTACAATGACCTAACCTCAAGGGCAGTTTAATATCTCCTGTGAGGATGGGTGATCCACCAACCTTGTCTGGTGTACTCTGTGGTTGTGTCACTCACCCACAGAGCCTTCTTCCCCCACCTTTCAGATTCATACAGCCCTGTAGCTCCCACTGAAATCACCAAGAGCCAGGAATTACGTGCATAAACACCTCCTTTTCTGCAAAGAGCCCTGAGTCTCTGTGGGTCCTCTAAAGACTCCTCCAGAAGTTTCAATTGTTCCTGTAATGTACACTGTGAACTCCCTGCAGTGGAGCAGAGAGCTGAGATGAATGCAGAGGGAGAGAGACCAGGAGACGAGACTGTCAGTAGTATTTCTCAGTAGTCATCAGAGTGCAACATGAGATGTTCCCCATACTGTCCACACTAACATCTGTGTACATGAAACAGAAAGAGTTGTAGCCGCAGAGGGAGGCATGTTTTATGTGGTGTACTTCTGTTTGGAGTATGCTGTTCTGGATGACTTCAGTGCATTTTCACAAGTAAACTATGTTCTTGTATTTGTATTAAAATGTTAATTCTTCTTTTTTAAGTTTTAAGCCACAGTTTTAAAGAAATATGAGAAAGACCTTGCCCCCTGCAGATGTGTATCAATCTACAAAAGATGTAATATGACTTGCAATGCCAGTAGGGCTGGTGTAGATTCTTTGATGCTTAAGCATGGGAATTTATGAAGCGTATTTAGTGTTCTCCCATGTGGTCTGGTAGAAACAATGTCAAAAGAGGGATTGAAAATGGGATTTCGGTAAACACGAGTACAAAAAGGAGAGTCAGGTTTTTAGGACCACCAAATTATGTAAACGTATCTCAGAAACAGGGACCTGCTACGGTCAGAAAGTACTGTAGAAATGTAGAAATGTTGAGGGGAACTGTCAAAGGAAGGAAGAGCCATGTATCATGAAGTGATGAGACTGACATAGGATGAAACAAGAAGAGTACCATAAAGTCTTTTGTTGCATCCAATTTATTTAGGCAGAAAAATAAAGTGCTGTCAAGGTGTGGAGAAAGACTACAGTTTCAAAAATATTTTACCCTTCACATGAGTGGGCAATCTAGAGGCGATAGAGCAACTGGAAATTTTCCATCATTATCTTTATTGAAAAATAGAATGATAAGTACATAATTGCATGTTAAAAGTGTACTATCCGAAAAATGTGAACATTTTGTAAAACAAAAACAAGGGAAAAAACCACAAGCATTGTTAAGGTTGGGACAAAAATATTTGCTAATCAATACTTGAATACTTTTAGGACAAAAGTTCTATTTCAGGGAAAGAATATTTTCTTTAAATTTTAAAGTTTTTAAACTTGGTGAATGTACCATAAAGCTTCTAGGCTGTATAGAAGCAGGTGACAATAATGAAAATGCCATCATGTTCTATTTGTGAGTGGTGCGTGTAGACTGAGTACATCTGCATTTCATACTTTGTCCAAATGTTTTTCCACAGATAAGGTGCAAATAAAAATCGTACTTTTGGATGAGTTGGCATGTGCTTTAGGAGCTTTGCTTCTGTGTTAAGCATTGTAAGATGAGAACCAGATTATTAAAGGTTAATATAATTTTCTTTTCTGTGTGCAAAGGATGACTAGGACTGACACTAGCCATGACTCACCTGTGAGAAAGATAAAGAAGCACCTTGCACGCTCTCTCAAGGGAAAGACAAGGAGAAGTAAAGCCTTAACTAGGAATGCAAATGCTGCTAGAGAGATATGAGTCAAACCAAGAACGAGATGTTCTCACTATGTAATCAAGAAACGAATTTATTATGAGTACTCATGAACAACAGCCAAAGTTCCCTCTTTGATCAGAGAAGTACCTCTCTGCTATCTCCATACCCTACTTTTTTTTGCCAGGATTTTCAGCTTGTCTGTGTGCTATATTTTTCTGAATGAAGCTATTTTCTCTGTAAAATGTTCCATCACTGAGACACCAATTCTACTCTCTGTATCTCAAGATTGAACTTCTGAAAGTACAAATCTGTGATTATTTTTTGACAAAATAAAAAAAAGTACTTATCTGAATTTCTGCTATTTTTTCTGAAATGTTACCAGGTTCCACTTCAGTAAAAATCCTTCTTGGTCACACCATAATTATTTCCTGCATCAGCTACTGTAATTCTCATTTTCATGGACTTCTGAAGCCATGCTCACTAGACTTCAAAGTGCCTAGAAAACGGCAGTCAGACCACACACTATTTGCTAAGGAGCTTCATGTATCTTAACTTTATTTGCTTTCTATCCCTCTGCCCACAGAATTCAAATTGACTGGTAATTCTTTTAATTCACTTTCACCTCCCTCTATGTTCAGCCCTTGGCCGAAGTATAATTCAGTTCTCCTCTCCCAAATTTTGTCTTTATTGTAATTCGCACAGATCAATTTCTGTGGAATACCTCCAAGCTAAACTTAGGAAAGTGGAACTTTACAAGAGTTTTCTGTGAATTTTCTCAGCTGAAGAGGCAGAAGTGTTTGGCCTCTCAAGAAAGATTTCCGTTTTGAAAAGGAGGCTACCAAAATTATCTGCCTTTTTTAATTCTTTCCTGAATTTTCTGTAAGTCCCAGGAGTAGAAAAAAAATCGGATAAACATATCAGTGTGACTTCAAGCACTCCTATGCCTATGTCTTTCCCTTCCTGTTACCGAGCCATTACTTTGCAGAAGCATAGGAATTAGTTCTTTATTTCCATCTTCCTCTTATTTTAACACTCCCAAGCTTCTTAGACATCAGTATGCCTAGTTCAGGGTTGTCCTAAAGTGCTGTTCGCCTTTTCTGCTTCCAGGAGAAAGTCCTATGTTAACCAAATCATATTTCTGTTTTTCCAGGTGGTAGTAAACCTGTATACAATAAAATTTGTCTTTTGTTTTTCCATATGCTATCTTAACTCTCTCATTTGTACGAGAGCTATTCTTGCACAATAATTACTACCTCAGCTTCTAATCCATGGCATAATGAAGGCTGCTGTAATCAATCAAATCATACTATTTTTAACTAGTAAGCATCTACAATCAAGAGATTGATTTCTGGGTGAACCATTTAACAGTGGGCCCTTATGTCTGCTAATGTTCATGAAATTGTAGCGCTAAATTCTTATTGCTGGTTTCATTGCTCCAGCACATCAACCATATGTGGTTGGAAAACTTTAAAATTAAACATCAGAAGAGTGGGGGAAAGAAAGTTTCCTTTTGCGTCTCAAGAAAACGCATTGTTTAATTCATTCAAATACAAATGGAATGCACATACTAAGCCACTAGGATGTGCTTAATTTCTTAAAGATGTTTTTTCATGTGATGAAGTATCATCTGACCCAATAAACCAAATCTAGCCTGGGTTTGTAGGTTCGCAAAACATAAGCATTGCCCAACAAACTTCCCACTTCCTTTTCTTTTGGTTTTCTGTATGAAAGAATCCCTTTCAGGGGAAATGTTAGAATGATATTTTCAGATATCAAGATGATATAGGACCAGACCACAGAATTAAAGTATTTTCTTTGTCTTAAGATAGCTTTCTCCTTTAAGTATGAATAAACTTTTGGATCAGATCATTTGTTTCCTTTGAATTATAGTAAAAGACAATTAAATGGTTATGCATACAGTTTACTGGTATTATTTTAAGAGACAAACCTTTTCATCTGATCACTTTTTATGTTGATTAAAACATTCTAAAAATTACTGCTTATAAGGAAGGTCAAAATGTGCTTGGAGTTTCATGTAAAATGTCAAGTTAACTAATAAAATGTCCGTTTATGTAGGCAGTGCAAATGCTGTAATTTAAAAAAAGAGAAAAAAACTAAAAATACATGTTATCTTAGATTTTATACAGAAAACAGAAAATCCTTCAAGTGACAAGAAGAAAAGGTTAAAATACGCTTCCCACTACACTCTCCTGGCTGGTTCCACTCTCTTGCAGCTTCAGTCAGGGACAGCTGTGATGTGAAACAATAACATGTACGTTTTAATGTACTGGGACTAGACACACAGCGCTTTCCTAACAATGTGGGCAAGTTAAATTGCTTTGCTGGTTCCATTGTCATGCAGCTCTTGTGTTATCGACCACGGAAATAATGAATGCTCAAATGCATCTCGCCACTTGTGTAGCTTTTTTTTTTAATTGGACAAAGGTGTGTCACTGAGGAAAATGTCCAGGAGGTACTGGCTTTGGGAGACCAAAGGGATGCCAAAATTTTAGAATTTTTCATTTATAAAAAAACGTATTTACTATAACTCACACTCAAATTACAGGCCCTAATTTCTAATATCATCACACTTGTGTTTCAATGAGTTTGTGCCTGATTTAAGTCGATAACAAGAAGGCAAGTGAGTCCCCAAAATCAAAGTAATTGAACTAAACAAATATTTTTGAGATCCAAATGCTGAGGCAACCTTTCAAACTATTTTGTGCTACTCTACATCATCAAATTAATGTGCCCTCCTGTCTACATCAAACATGCTTTTATGTTGCCATCAACTTAAAAATCATATAATGTTAAAAATTACCTACAGAATTATATATTAGATCTCATTGCTTGTTAATCATGACCCATATTGCTAAGCTTTTTATTAAAAAATAAACTGCTGGTGCCTAACTTTTAACATAAGGAGCTTGGCCTCTGCCTGGAAACCTGTATTGACCATGGCACTACGCAAAACCCCACAGAAAATATAAGAATCACCCCAGTGACAGGAACTGGGGCTGCTTTTCTTCCTATCAAAGTGCTCCATACACAGGAAAATATGGGGCTTTCAGTAAAGCAGGAACTCCAGAACAAGGACAAATCTCCTACTTCTGTGCCTTAGCAGACCTAAAAAGGATCAAAAAATCACAATGCAGTCAGAGTTTGGGGGAGTTTAGCTTTTATTTCACCTCCTTCCTCACCAGCCCTGGGAAGGAGAGGTTTGTGGCTGGGTGGCACCTCCAAATGTCTCTCTTCCTCCCATCCCTACTCATTCAAGAAGAAAAGACAACTTGAATGGACAGAAGCATAATGGCTACAATTGACTTCCCTCGGGAACAGCTCTCTGTCGTCTTCTGCCTCTGCATATGCCTGGTTTGTTCTTCCTCTGAAGGCAGAAATAAAGGAGATGAACCACATGAAAGGGTTCTGCTTGGCCATCTCAGAACTGTTTGAGGTCTAAATCGAGAGCAAGTCACCTCAGTTCCTCAGGAAAAATGGTAAAATCTCGCACCAGTGTGCATGGGGTTCTGTCTGGCAAAACTTCCATGTGAATAAGAGGTGCCTACTCCAGCAGGGCTGCCTGGGTCACATGCTATTGGTTTTCTGTGTTCATGAGGACCAAATGTTGCTTTAAAAGTGGCAGAGGAATGAACAGCATTTAAAATAAGCCAATTTAAAGCCTGGGCTTTTGCTGAGCTTTTATAATCTGCCATTTACTGCAAATATCTCTGTGTGTGAGATCTTTTCCCCTAAGAACATATGTCCTTCCTGCTTATTCAGACTCTGATCCTAATCTCAATTGTTTGATGTCATAATCAGTAGTACGGGAATGCAGAGAAAATGCCTTTAAAAAAAACCCAGTGCTAATTGAGAGAAGGTGCCTTCTGGGGGTTTTCTGTGTACAATAGTTTCAGGAATGATTGGAAGAAAGCATATTAATCAATTTTGCAGATGATTTGCAGTGGGAAAAGATCATAAACCACTTAAAGGCTGGGGATAATACAGAACACGGTTTTCACAAAACAAAGGAAGAATCTAATATCACTTGGAGCATACTGGACATTCAGATCACTTCCCACAGCTATTCAGCAAACATTTTTGAAAACATTTTGAAAACCAATATAGATGTGAGAGTGAATCAATGACACTGTAAGAAATACACTCATGCCTTAGCCTTTGGAAGCACCAGGAAGAAACAGAAGTGTTTTCAATACCCAATCTTATTCTCCTAAACTCCAGAAAAGATAATATTAGTCTTTAGCATAATTAGTGCTGCAGTACTCTGCTGTTATTCTAGCAAATGGGATGAGACAATAGCAATCTTATATCCTGTTCAAACATATTGTATTGTAAGTGCCATTTTCTTTATGCTGATGGTAACAATGAACATCTGTAGAGTGCCTCTTAATTTCAACCCTCATAGCAAGATTTAGTCTTCACCCTCAGACAAGATGATTTTTTCTAATGAACTCAAACCAGTTTTTCATTATATTTGCTAGCAATTCCAGATATATATTCTGTGTAACTGCAGAAATGCCATTGCCCTGTGTATTTTGCAAAGGTCAGTAATTTGAAGCTTCCAGCAAGTTACAACATTATGAATTTGCATCAACATGCCAATGTTAAATACACTTGCTAATTTTGCTTGTAACCCATGAATTGCTTTAGATATTATTAGCACCATTTTTTCAGGATGTTTAGAGTTGGAAGAGTCCAAGCTTAAGTAAGCACAGCAACAGGATTGATAAAATATGGTTTGAGAAACCATCTCAGGCCCCCAGACAAACCCATATGATGTTTTCACATTGCCTTTTATTTACAAAATATGTGATCTTTAATATAACTTTTTCTGACTTTTTAATATTTTTATGCCATTATCTCAGTACCTTATGTTTTTTTCTGATAGCTCACATTTCAGAAATTCATAAAGAATGGCCCCTGTAATTGCTGTGATTTGACTGTGGAAAACAGAAAATATGCATTAGATAGTATGCTTTAGACCGGTCTTTTGATTAGTACTCTTTTATCATCTGGGGGGATGAACAGAAGAATGAGACTTAAGTGGTCTCATCCTATTATGGGGTGCCTACTCAAGCTATTTTACATTTTTCCTTTAGTGTCCTCATTTGTAAAAAGAGAATTAAAAACCTATTTGCCTTAAACAGATATTATACAGGAGTTAACTGATAATGTCTGTACACCGCTTTGAGCACCTAATGAACAACATGTGAATGGTGAGTGCTGCTTTCTCTTTCATTTTTTAGTCCGTGTCTCACACTCAGTTTGTAACTCTCTTCTTTAAACTCTTCCTACAGTTATTTTGTATTTCTAATACTGATAAATCCAAAGTCAGCTCCTTGACTGAGTCTTACTGAACCTGGAAAAATTCTTCTCTGGGACCATGTTGCTTTTTGTTTTGTACTCCTTGTGTTATACTGATGGTTCTTTGTTAATTTTATATTTCTTCGGTCTTTCTAAAGTCAGATGAAAGCTTTGCCTTATAATACTTATTCCTTTTTCTCCAGATGTCTTCTCTTTTTTCTGAATCATTTATTCTTATTTATTTTCTGGCTGTTCATACACCAGAGTTTTCTGAACATAGAATGTGTGGGACCATTCAAAAAAATCGAGTCAGTTCTAGCTTATGCATTAACAAGACTCAGAGAATTTTGTATTCCTAGTGTGTAAGATGATTTTCTCATAACTTAATTATGGTAAACAAGAAGGATCAGGCCAAATGAAGAAAGACGGAATGTTTTGTTTTCTAATGAGTTTCACACAGAAGTAGCAGTTTCTCTTGTGCTGGCTTAAAACAAGGAGCATGCAAGTGGTATGAGCAACACTGTCAGCAGCAACCTCATTTGCTTAACCTCAGCGCATAAAAAAAGAGATGAAGTTTTTTGGAATGCAAATATTATTGTGAAATGGGGGGAAAAAAGAGGAAAGGAAAAATATAGGTTACACATGGCTGCTTTTAATGGAAATAGTATGATGTCGTTTCTCCCTTTCTTCATGGTTTGAAGTCAGCCATCCCCAGAGAGAAAAATTCTGAAGTTGTAATGAAAAGGGATCATTTCAGAACACATAACAGGCAGTTCCCTCTTCTTTTATGTTCTAGGGAGAGAGAATGTTTCCATTGTATGTGGCTTTTTGATATATGACTTTGAAAAGAATACTCAATCCTTCCATGAAAAGGTTGAATATTCTTCTTTGCTTAGTTCTCATTCCTGAATTACATTGAAATCCCACTCCCTGGTTATTCATAACTTGCTAAAGTTTCCCTGTGAAGCTTAAAATTGTAGCACTCCGGTCTAGTGAAGACATTTTAAAAAGAAATACCAAGCTAAAATAAATAATGCATTGCAGAATAAACAATATCTGAGACATAGCAGAGGGAGAATCAACACCATCCTTCCCTTTTTCTTTCCCTCATGGTGACTACAGAAAAATTTATGCCAGTAAAAGGTTTTGGTTACATTAAATTGTGAGGCCATTTATTGGTGCAATGCATTCAAGCTCAAAAAGTACTGGAAGGCTGAACTTGAGACATTTGCACTATGCAATAATTGCTCCACTTAACAATTAAATTTTAAGCAGTTCTGTTACTGGATTACTCTTTTGAAGCCTAGCTTGGAAAACAATCCAATAGTCCTATAACAGTGTCTAAAAGAAAACTGGAGCTTCAAGAAATCTATGTTGGAGATTTTTCACTGTTGTTCTTCCCGAGCTGCCAGCGCAGTTTAACGTTCCACAGTGTGAAGAGTTTCTAAGAACAATTGGATTAAAAATAGACATCAAATAACGTAAGGTAAAGCAAGCAGAGGTGTATGTCTGTAGAAGTAGGGCAATATGGTAACATCTGTAAATATCAGCTGAAATTTTTCATCCTCTTTATTAATTAGACTCCCTAGAAATAACTTCACATGTTAAAACTTGAAGTAAGGAGTTGGACATGGTACTGCTGCACAACTTCCAGCTGACTGACTAGATGTTTGCTTTGCAAGTGTTGTGTTCTACTAACCTGAAAAGAGTGTTCTGTTCCTCTTCCCTGACATTAGACCAACCAAAATTGTATTAACCTAAATATGTACCCTCATATCCTTTGTACAAAGGGCTTGCCAGTTGTTTATGTACCTTTTTCAGGGTAAGATGACTCTCCCTGTGAATTTTTCTTTCTGTTGACCTGGAAAGGACGTTAGGTGATCAGTCCAGACATAGCTATTATTTCAGTGTTAATTCATGGAAGAATTGTATCTCATCAGATCTCATGGGACTTTGAATACTGCTTAAAAAGTATTCTAAAGTAATATTGAAAGAGTACAGACCTCAAAAAAAAAAAAAAATCTGGGTATGGTACAAATTCAATGTTTCATGGCAGGGATATGCATTTCATTCAACAACACCAGGGAGCACAGGGAGTCACTGCTGAGAAAAGTTCTAGTCCACAGGCTAGATGACTTTTATGAATACACATCTCTTTTAATGGATCTTAGTAGTTTTGTGAGATTTAACTTGTCTTTTAAATAAAGTATGCAGGATTTAAAGTTTTAACTGACGTGCCCAGGCAACTTACATCTGCATTAATTATTTCAGGATTTTCCAGCAGTATCTTGTGGTATTCATTTCTGTAATAAAAAAGACAGTGACTTTTACTAAGTAAGGCACATAGGTTTAACTCAGCCAGTAGGACTTCAATCAGGGTGACTTCCTAACTTTTTATTGTATGTGTTGAAAAATATTAATCTCATAGTAAATAGGTTTGTAAATTCCTGCTTGGAAATGCAACCCTCTCCTGTCCAACACACTCTGTAAGAGCTTCTGTAATTACTCTTTTGTTCAGGATTCAGCTGACCTAATCCAAGACGTAAAAGTTTAGCACCTTACCTAAGTCTATACAACTTCTAGAGGCAGAGATAATCCCATCTTAAAGCAGATGTTTCAGATAGGTGCACTGAATTATTTTCCTCACGTGTGGGTATCCTTCCTTCCAAAGGAGCAGAGATGGCACATGCGGACAAGACACCTAACTTGAAGAGAGATCAAATGAATTCTAACACAATGAAATCTGTATTCTATATTTTCTTGGAGCAGAATCTTGTTCAAAGAAATTTCATGGAAGATGATAACTAACTCTAAGCTTTTTTGAAAAGAGACCTTTCTACTGGAACAACGTTTCACAGAACAGAGATGATTTTTTCCCTTTACTCCTCATTTTGTTTCCATCACATAAACCCCCCTGAATGCATTCGGATGGTTTCCAAAGAACCCAAAAATGTTGAGGAAGGGTGGTGTAGGCACAGGCAGCCTGAGCAGAGAGACTAGCCCAGAGAAAAGAGACTGGGATTCAGGTGAGGCCCACGTGCTGTTGTGCTGCGAGGGCAACAGTGGGATGATGGCATTTCACAGCTGAGACTGAGAATGACTGGGTCACCAGAATGACACTGAGAGATGGGGAGTGACAAGATCACAGTGGGAACAACTTGGGTTATCAGCTTAGAGGGAAAGGACTTGTAGGACTTAGAGCAGGACTTGTGTAGGACTACTGTTCCCCTATATCCCTTTACATTCTGGCCACAAACACAGGAAACTCACCAATAGCACAGGTTTAGTGCATCCCCAGGCAGTAGAATGGGATGTTTTGGCAAGACTCCACTTAGCCTCATATACTTCAGGGCTAGATTTGTACTTTACATAATGTATTTCCTTGCATGGTTTCTACAACCAGTTCATTTTGGTCACTGTGGTTTGAGGATAGACTTGGGCAAATCAAAATCTGTGTCACAGCCATTTTAATCACAGTGTAATTATAGATTAGAGCATTTTAAAATTATCCACATTCATGACTAAAATCCAAAAGGCCCATACATGAAAATCTGCAGAAATCAAATGCTTAATCACGATTCAAAAAATTCAGCTTGCAGCTGGGTAATGAAAATTTGAATCAACACGCTCTGGTAACCAGTAACCATACATTGAATGCCAGCTGAATATTTAAACCGAAAATGCAAAGCAGAGAGGCACAACAACTCAATTACCAACTTCCTTTCTATAAAGAAAATATTGTTTTAAGTGAGCTGTTCTAATGATCAAGTATACCACAGGAATGTGTCAGCAATTACAGCACTCAACACAGCACGCTTTTTTCAACTTCTCCTTATCTAGCATCTCCTAAACACTAAGGAGAGATGTGTCTTTTGGCCCCAGACTATATGCACAAAAAAATGCTGGAAGCCAGCTTTAAATAATTAGTCTTTAAGGGATGCTTGTACTCACTGTGTGATCTCCCATCTCAAGAAATACTCAGTTTATGAAAGGATGGTGAAGTAAGGGACAGTGCTATCTGCTGAGGAGGATACAGAGAGAACAGAAATAAATCATACTTTTTGAGCTAAAACTTGAAGCTTATGACTAGGTAACAAGAATCAGTTCAAAACTCACCTGTAATGTAGGCAAAATTGATGTATGCTTCCCCAAACATGAGAGTTTGTGCTAGGCAGGGTCTGATTATTCCACCCATGATCAGAGATAGAGCAGAGCTGCAGGAAGAAACCAGGAAGAGCAAGATAGGTACAGCTTCCAGAGGATGTTAGAAATGAAACAAGAAACTGCCTTGCTCTTCAGCACCATCTTCCATCCTGGCTTTCCAAGGTTTTGACACTGGCAAGGTTTTGATGACCTGTTGCAAGCAAGATTTGTATCAACTATTTTGAGGTGTGTGGTGGAGCTGGGTTTTGCAGGGTGATGTGAAGAGAGCAGAAAGGAAAGGGGAAGAAATAATTTCTTAGGAACAAAATACTCCGGGGCACAGTGCCTGATAAATGGTGCAACTTTGTGCCAGGCTAAATACTGAGCACCTGCACGTGCTGGAGGTGCTTCCCCTTTGCAGGTGATTGACTCCAACTGACCCAGTTGGAGTGCTAGAGAACATCATTGTTCTAAGTCCAGAGACTGCACCTTCAGCAGCTGCAGAGCAGAAACTGTCATCTATAGCAATTATTTAGCGCTTTTATGACACATTGAATTGGAAATTTGGAATGATTCATTTGCAACCTACTTGGGATTGGAAGCCAGTTTCAGTCAGGGGTTCTTGTGTCATCTATCACATCTATTCTATGTAATCACTTAGGTATTTCCACAGCACATCTGTATTCATAATTTACTGAATAGTCTAGAACTCCACTGACCATGCTCCTGAATTCTTTTAATATAAGACAACTTTAGTGTAAGATTGCCCAGCTATCAGAAGTCTAGGACATTTTAAAATGATAGTCAGGATACTTGAACAGCACTAACTTCACATTCTGAGTCAACCAAAAAGGTAACAATTCAATAATTTTTACCTAAAGATGGAGATACAAAAGCAAATAATTGAACTCCACCTAAGGCAACAAGAAAATCCTAGTGCAAATGCTGTTATATAAGTAGGTTGCTATTACTTATGTCTCACATTTCATGCCTTTATGAAGCTTAACAGTGTGCATGATTTTAGACATGAGAGGATTTTAATATGTGAACAGGCTTGCAGGCGAGAGAACAAACAGATGGCAGGTATGCCATTGTAGCAACTGTGAACTGTGGGTATTTCAGATTTTTACCACAACATTGCTGGAGTGCTGGGAGATGTTCCAAATTACCTCACCAGCTCATCACAATTACATTTTTAAAAAGTTGGGGAAGATGACATGAGCCTGGGGCAGTAGGCAAGAAAGAGGGGAAAGAGACAGGTAGGAAGGGGGCGTGGAGACAGTGAGAGAGAGAATGAAAGAAAGAAAGAAAGAAGCCTCAGAACTGTTCTTTCAATTTTCAAATGTTTTTCAAAAAGTATCAAGATGTATTGAGCCCTAAGGCAACAACCTAAAAGCTCATCTAAGTTGTACGTGGAGAAAACAGGAATAATACCACAGGTTTCAACCATGATTTACAATAACATGAATGAAAGCTGATTCTGGCAGAACTCCATCTACTTAATGAAAAACTTGCTGAAGAGGAAAAAAAAAGTCTAAAAAAAAGACTGATAGAAGCTTAGCAAGAACTAGCATGAACATGATTACAGCATTTGTATATCTATCATTGAACACCATCTGATTAGTAACAAATATTTTTTTAATTGCACTATTCCCATTTTGAATCTGCAAAGCCATGATTATCTGCCGGTTCCTTGTAGATGGCACAGCACATAAAATCTTGAACATGGATTCAAAACCTTCCAGTGTTATTCTAGGAAAGCATCTGTGCATGGTGATGTGGCAGAAAATATGAAGGTGGCAATATGGAAAGCAGACCCAAAGGCACACCAATGAACACTTTGACTCTCAGCTCCTTGTAACTCTATCAGTGTTTGCCTCTAGCCCAGCATCTCACTTTTGAACACTTCTTGAATGCAAAGAAAACATGCAAGGAAATCAATTATTTGATTATCTCCTCTTTTGTATCATTCCTTCTGAGGCTCGGGCCTCTGCTTAAAAAGGCAAGTAGCAACACTATATCCTCAAAGGCACAGAAATAAGAGCTGAAAAGCCATCTCTTACATCACTTAACACAGACTCTGCCAAGAAGAATTGCTCCCTACAGTACATTCAGAAGTGTTTCCTACTATGCAGCTCTAAATGACTGAAGTGATCAGGCTTCCGTTGTGTCCCTGGGGAGGTTTCACCACAGCCTATTCAGGCATGCTGTTTGGAGAGCAAGAGACAGTGACTTCATTGTGTATCACATCTCGGGGTTTCTGCAGAGAGGTTGGCTCCACGCTGCACCTGGAGCAATCTGAAACATTCTGATGACGCAGTGGTGAAATTTCCTGTTCACTTGTCATCATGAACCTGATGGGCAACACCACCGTCAGCCAAAGTGCAAGTGAGCCAAATTCCTAGTCAGCTCAGCTTGAAATAGATTCCATGCTAGGATACAACCCTCAAGTGAAAACATCTTGCAACTCTGCTTGGCTTCAATTTATGTCCCTTGGAAGTCCATGGACAAGGGACAAAGCTTTTTAGGTAAGCTCTTTGGGACAGTGACTAGCAGACTGTGTATGATGATTATCATAAATAAATAACAACATCAACAACAACAAAAGTTTTCAGAAGTCAATCTGTGCAGTTCTTCCAATAAATTGACATGATATATATCTAAGGCTAGGACCAGGAAATGCCTAAGTCCCTGATTATGAAAGAGATGGAATTAGGGTACTAGTTATTTTCAAGAGATGAATGAATTACATATTGTGATGCAAGGCCTGACTCTGATCGAACTCTTCTCATCTGCTGGGGTAACTCAACTGGCTCCTGTGGGGCTCTTCTTGACTAACATCAGTGCAGTGAAGCAAGAGTACCTTCATCTGTAAGCTGTGAATGTTTGGTAGCATATACAGTGCCTGTAGCATTCCTTTCTGAGAAACAGTACAGATGTTGGTAGGATGCTGGCACCAGAAATTACCACAGTGGTATAAAATATTTGAAACCACTAAGTGGCTCATCTTTCTTCTATTGGATTAAATATGGTCTGAAAAATTCTCTTTGTAATTTATTTAAGCTGCTACTTTTTCCCAGGCAGATAAAAAGAATCTTAGCTTAATAACATATTTTTTTATTATATTGGGGTTTTTTAGAGAAGTACCTTTAAGGAACATGATGCAGGGAGAAGACATTATTTGGAGGTTTTTTATTTGCCTTTCTTCTGGAGTCAACCTCCCTGAACTGCTGATAATGGTTTCTAAAACATTTCTATAGTTCCAAGGATGAAATGCTTAGTATTTTCGGATGCTGCTTCTTCGTGCTGATGAAACACTGGAGTCACATTAGCTGCAGCCTTCTGCATTTGTTAGAAGTACATCTCTTCAGAAGAGCTTAGTGTTGGCGTGATTCTATTTCCTGTGATGTAAACAGGTTTCGAAACGAAGATTTCCTTCAAACTTCAACAGCAGCAGATAGAGGCAAATGCTGAGCACAAAGTCTCACCCTTGGTGACTTGCCCCTACTGCAGCTAACTTTTGGCTGGAAAGCCAATATTATAGCAAGTGTATTGGATGTTTTTAAGCTCCTTTGCTCCTTTCATTTGTTCATAAGATCTATAAATAAATTCAGGCATTTTTGTTCCAATAAGCTCTATTCATAATGACATTATCCTTAAATAGCAGGAATTCACTATAGTAATATAATGAATTCTTTTCTGTGTTTTGTTTGCAAGTTGATTAAGTGCAATCACAGTGGCTTAGTTCAGAATTCTTCCTTTATGGAATACATTTAAAAATAAAACAAAACACGGTCACCCGTGAAGGACTTCATAAAATGTCCAGGCTGTGAAAGGCAGTCAGCAATCTGTGCAAGTCACGTTCAAAACCTTTGTTTGACAAACTTTCCCAGAAGATTGGCAAAATGTTAAATAGCAACTGTACATGGAATTAGAAAATGAACAGAATCAGCTGACCTGAGAAAGACCTGAACTTGTAGTTCTTCCCACAGCCAGCTGTATCATACAATTTTTTTCAGAAACATTATGCCTGATAAAATCTCCCAGGCTCTGAATATTTACTGCTCAGTCATTTATTGTCCTTTTTAATAAACAGGTCAGGGGAGGTATTTGTGAACATGGCATATTTTTTTCCAAAATCGACAGGCAGCCAATATTTTTCAGTACAATAGCCTACTTGTCTTGGGCAACTTTTTCATTCTGAACAAGGGCATGAATGTTTTAAGATTAGCAGGACAAATGACTTATTTATGTTTATCCCTCTTTTTGTTGTACCATTTCTTTAAATACCCTTTCATTCCATTCAGCTATCCTTACCTTCACTGGCTGGATAGTCTGGCTTTTGCATGAATTATTTTAGTTTCATTAAAGAATATCAGACTCTGAGGGTCCCACTACAGTGATAAGACCACCCTAATGAACAGTTGTTGCATCTCTTTGAAGGGTAATGCAGTGCAAAGACATGGATACAGTCCCTTGGATGATATATTCAAAGCTGCCTACAAATTAGCTACTTACAGCAGGCAAGACTCTCACAGGTATTTGTACTTCTTTAGTGTTAGTTCAAACATGAGCTCTGTATTTCTATACTCGTCAAAGTCTGCCTGTTTCAAGCCTTGAAATTTCATTGACTTTTCTAAGCAAATTAGCAATATTTTTGTCCTCTTGTCATTTGCATTACTTTTGGCAATGTTTAGTGTGCCTGCCTTTCCTCTGTCCCCCATATGATACCTATATAACCCCGTGATCCACCAGAATGCAGCAGTGCCTGTGACGTGCTGGAGGAGACGAGGATGCCAGAATAGGACACATGGTTGTGGCAGGGCCCTGCAAACACTCCTGGGTGCATTGGCTAATGTTGTGCTGGGATGCAACGTCAGAGTTAAGCATTTAGTTATTCTTAATTACTTCCTCCTGGAACAAGGGCTCAGGGAATCTCAGATGGAATGATCAGCACTTTACTTTGCCCTGAGCAACACTGGACTTGATTCATAAATGCTGCTGTGGAACAGGCACTCCAGAACAGGGATCAACTTAGCCTCATATCCAACATCCTAGCAGAACCAATAAAACCACTCAATATCTATGCCATTGTGCCTAATTTCAAAAGGTAATAATGTAAAAATGTGTTTAAAGACATGTAGGATTACATAAAAAAGGAAACCTCCAACTTTTGAAGAGTAAAGTCTTTGCAGATAGCATGCAGATAATTCAAAGATAGTTGTCCTGGTTTTGGCTGGGATAGAGTTAATTTTCTTCCTAATAGCTGATACAGTACTGTGTTTTGGATTTAGGATGAGAATAATGTTGATATCACACTGATGTTTTAGTTGTAGCTGAGCAATGCTTACAACAGTCAAGGAAATTTCAGCTTCTCATACTCATAGTGAGGAGCCTGGGGTTGCACAAGAAGTTGGGAGGGGATACAACAAGGACAGCTGACCCTTACTGGCCAAAGGGATATTCCATACTGTCTGGAATCATGTTCAGCATATAGAGCTTGGGGCTGCTGGCCAGGGAGGGCCTGCTCCTGCTCGGGGACTGGCTGGGCGTCAATCAGCTGGCCAACAGCAATTGTGTTGTGCAATTTTTCACTTGTTTTGCGTATTCTTCTATCATTATTTTCCATTCCTTTTCTGTCATATTAAACTGTCTTTATCTCAACCCTCCAGTTTTACCTTTTTTTCCAATTCTGTCCCCCACCCCACTGAAGGGAGTGAGTGAATGGGTGTGTGGTGCTTAGCTGCCTGCTAGGTTATACCACAATAACTGTGTCTTGGAGGCACAGAGCAAATACATGCCACATCCTTAAAAATCATAAAAAGACCAGAAGAAAGCAGGTATGATGGCAAGAGATTGAGGAAGATCTCAGAGATCAGAAGATCTCTCTAAGATCATTAGATCTGGAAGGTTAAATGGAATTTACCCAAAAGCAGGAATTTTGAGAAACTACTTGCAAAAGACATGGACATGCACAAAAAATCATCTTTCAAACATGTTAGGAAGAGGCATCTTGCCAGAGAATCTGTAGGGCAAGAGATTATTTAGTCATAAGGGCCAAACAATATCCTCTTTAAGAAGACAAGTGCAAAATCACATTTCCACTGCAGCAGCTTGGGATCTTTCTTTGCACAGGATGCAGCACATGATTTGCTTCAAATTGGTGCTAAAAATGATGCGAAACTGCAGGAAGACCTTGTCATAGTAATTGGCAGGTGGAATTCAACACAGATAAACGCAAACTCCATTCCTTACACCTACTAGGATAGGTTCCAAGTCACTGCTAACACTGAGGGATAAAGTATTTGTCTGGTAATAAATAGATATGCAAAATGATCATCTTAGTGCTCAGTACTGTTCTGCTGAGGCGTTTTTCTTTGTTCTTGCCTTTTTATGTCAGAAAAGACACAGAGGGGAGGAACAAGGGTGATTAGCAGTGCAAAGTGGCTTCAACACAAGACCCAAACAGTCTACAAGCACTCTTATACCTGAAAAAAGAATGAGTGATGGCCTTAAAACAGACATCACAAAGGACACAGAGCTCAGGATGGTGGTTGGAAAGGCTCTTCCACTGCAGGAACTAGAAGGTGTCAAATAAAGTCAGAGCTTCCAAAACAAAAAAAAAGGAATATTGTTTCACATTCCACATAGCTGAGCTTTGGCTTTCCTTGGCACAGGATTCTGTGGGCAATAGAAGTTTATATAGGTTCAAAAACAATTGGATAAAGTTAAGAAAATTTTCTCAGGGTTTATTAAATGTAGGAATGCAATCTCTTCTTTGAGAACAACAAATCACTGGAAGCTAGGAGAAAATCAGGGGATGTACCATTACATACTTATTTTGTTCTTGTACTTTCCCTACACACCTACTGATGGCTGTCAGAGGCAAGATCCTGGGCAAGGCAAGCCTTTGATTTGGTTTGATTTGATCCTTACTTTCTTATTGCTTTTTGAGACAGTCTGTGTGCATAGGAGATCTATAGCTGTTATACTAAACCAAAACATCAGACCCATTTTAAAACACCTGAACCAAATGCTGGAAGCATCCAGACTCTGCTGGCAAGCCCTAGGAATCAGAAGGTGGAGAGCAGAATCTGTGCACAAGCATCAGCTCTTGCTCTCCTGTGGGGTCCTGAGGTCATCTCCTGACACAGGCACCCCTGTGCCAGAGCCTGGGCTAGCGAAAGCATGAGGGAGGAAAGTGGTGCAAGTTTGTGCAATCTGTAAGGTCAGAGAGGCAAGACACAGAGAAAGGATGGCCTTGAGTAGAGTGGCCAGATGCAAATTTCTAATCCAAGGGACTTAAGAATGTTTTTATTTGTGTTGCTTTTCTCACAAAGCTGCTGTTTTCTCTTACAGCTGTAAAAGAGATCTGCCACTGGTGGGGACCTCTGGAAACCTGTCTGAACTGGTACATGCATGGAAAGGAAGGTGGATAGAAGAAACCCACTGTGGGAAAACCTCCAATGACCGATGTATTTCCTAACAGTCAGCAGTCTTGAATCAGGTAGGAAATACTGAATGTAGATATGTGATGCCATCACAGCTATCCAAACCACATAGCCAACAAAATAACTGTCCACAACAAAAGAGCAGAGAAAAAGGGCAGTTTTCTGCTGTGTTTTGTGCATTAACATCCTGCAGAGCAAATGGTAGGCTGGATTATTGTATAAAATTTGTTGTCTTTTCTTCTATTCCTTCTGCAACCTGTACCTTTCAATTACTGTGTCTCACCATTATTCAAGGCTAAACTCCTTTCACCAGACTATTGGTACTTGAGTACAGATTTTTTATTATATGTATATACATCTTCTAGGATTATGAGGTCTGTTCATGTAGGAAACAGCAACACAAATAATAATACAACTATAGGTAGAAAAATTAATTATTAACTGCTTTGTTAATTAAATAATTCTCTCAATGCATTCTGTAGTGATGAATGTGATTTTATGAGAAAATGCCATCTTGGAAATACAGTACTGTATGTTAAATGAGGTAATAATAGTAAGGGGACTTTGATGCAAAGGGACTGAATATCTTATATTAAACACTTACAGGGCCTGATTCCAGATTTGAAAAGTAATCACATGTTAGAAGGAAAATATCTATTACTTTATCATTCAAGAAATTCACAAGAGGAATAGGCAGCCAATGAAGACATTTCAATGTGACTAGAGGGTTTATAGGAAAAAAGTAATATTCCCTTACCTGGTTTGCAAACATCCTCACTTAAAATTCTCTGACATTCAGTGTTAACAGATTGGCCTTGATCACAGTAATCAGCTCTGTTACAAAAGGCTTCTGCTATATATAACACCAATGGTACAGAAGGTGCTGTTCTCAGCAGCAAACAGAAAACCAGATGAAACAAGAATAGTACAGAAGTACAACCTGGGTGATCATAGCTAATAACTAAAGCATTTTACTTCAACCAAAGTTTTAAGGGAGGAGACTTTCTACCAGTACAAACAGCAGTGATGCAGGTGGACCACATCTAATAGTTCTAACTGCAGAAAATGATTTTGCTGCATCCGTGCACGCCTGCCAGTTCGGCAATAGATATATGCATGAAAAACACAGAACATGGTTCCCCTTCAGCAATACAGTGAAATAAACTCAGATGAGACTTTAGACCTGATTAAGTCTAAAGAAAGTAGGAAGCTGATTCTGTGATGGACAAAGCACTTTCTTTTACAAACCTTTTCCTCTCTTGATAATTCATAGTGAGCACTGCAGAGCACACTGAGCATGCATGTAGTCAGCATGGTAGCACGGGAACAGATAAACACAACCCAAATTATTTCATTTGCCTTGGCTCTGCCAGTGTGTGCACCCAGAGCTCTGCAAGAAGCAAGGCTTTCTGCTGCATTGACAAATATCAGCTTCACTGAAGCTCTCATGCTGTGGAAAGAGTACCAGCTAAGGCTTTGGGGTTAGATTTCTCCCTTCTTTTGAGGGGAGCTTGGGAACATAACATATTGAACAGGCTTAAAAATGAAAATAAAGTGTTGCAAACATTTTCCATGACATGCCAGTGGAAAGTTGCTGAGCTGGTTTTAATCTGCAAAAATGATTCTGATTTTTCTGAAAGAAGGAGAAAAGTGTGCTCTTGTTGTGAGCTGTGACTGTTTTACAGCATACCTCCAAAAGCCTATCCACTCTACTCATTTACAATGCAGGCCAGGTCACCTCCTACACATCATGGGAGAACAGACAAGTATTTATTCTTCTTGCACTTGCTAAAAGTAGAGGAAATGGTACAATTTAATAAGGTTTTTTGTTTTTTTTAATATGTATCAGATCAAAAAATAGACCCAGACCTTACTTTAAATGGATTTGTGTGTCAGCTTCTAACTTCCAGCAGTGATGTTAGTGGCAAAGCAGATTAGAAAATTGAAAGAGCAGTAGGTGAACAGGAGTTCATACAAAGAAGGATGGGAAAATATCCAAGCAAGTGGCATCAGCAAGAGAGTTTATAATTTAATTAAATTATGAAAAGAGTAATGGGTCAAGTGATGAAAACAACAATACAGCCTTTCAAGGCAATAAGGATTAGAGAAGCCATCTTCCAACTCACAAAAAATCAGTCCTTCATTCCAGTAACACAAGAGCAATTGTAAATTCTGTTGATTGAGTTTGCATGCAGTGAGATATTAGATTTGCTCTAAGCTCTCCAATGCCTTCTTTAGCAACTGCACCACAAGTGCACAGTGAATATTCTGAATAATTTTATGCCCATAGGATGCCTATGGACCACAAGTGTGAATTGAGGTCATCATACAAAAAATGAACTATGAAAATGTTAGGATTGTCCAGAAGTTTCATTTTTCTTGATCTCTTTACAGCATTAAGATACAGACTGTCAAATTTAACACAGAGGCCAATAATTGCTATACAGACATCAGAGAAGCAAAACCATCCCTGATTTCTAGTGGCATCTCAGACTGAGCCCATTCTGTAGCTCTTCCTCCCCTGCCTCTTACCTTGTTTTCCCCTTCATTTCCCATGAGCAGAAGGATCCAGATCCTAATTGTCCCATACAGAGTTTTAGGAGTAGATTTTCTTTCAGTACTCAAAATATTTTTTCCTTTTTCTGAGTTGTTTTATACCTGTTGTTTGATTTGCTTTATACAGCTAAATTTCTTCACATCACGACAGCTTTGGAGAAAGTATGCAAGAAGAAAGCAAGTGAACTATTTGTATACATGCAACAGCATTGCCTGAACTGAGGTTTTAAACTGGCTTAAGTGTCATAGCTCTCTTCTGATGCCTTTTTAAAAAGCTGCCAGCAGTCCAGATATTAGTTGGAGTTTTATAATATTATACTGCTCATAGTAATAATACTATTACTGTAATTTATGATTAATAGAATTACTCAGACATTTAGTTAATAAGCCTTTAGTCACTTACTTTGCCTGTTAGCAAGATGGAGTTGACTGTCCAGATCACCAAGCTATTTGTGTTGCTTCCCGCTTCATTTCTTTGGCACCACTTGTTCTGCTGAGGAGTTCAAAATCACTCATAAAACATAAGCAATTGCCAGCAGTTTGTATATGGGGTAGCACTAATAATACTGTAGAATGAGGATTTTGAGCTTGGAAACTCTCTATTTTTATTTTATTTTGAGAACAAAGCAGCAGGATAGATATAATTAGACTGTGCCAAAAGAGGAAAGTGATAGAAATACTAATAGCAAGTATCTTCTCCTAGACCGCACTGACATGAAATCTGGGATTTAATTAAGGAAACCAACAAGCCACTGAATGAAGCAAATGAATGTCCAACAGAAAATGAACTGATTTAGTGTGTAACTGTTATGGGAGATGTTTGTCCACATGGTGATCCTGGACCAAAAGCTCCCTTAAACTTCCTTTGTGTTTTCAGTGCTATTGCAGAGATATGATAGAGGATCTTTCTCTGCACTAATCTTTCTTACAACGTTCTTACAACTGCAACTCTATATACCTTGTGGCTGTCTTTGGCAGCCCTTGATTAGTGACTACTTCACTGGTGATGAAAAGACTTGGAAGAATAGTTGTCTAACCACCTGATCAAACCATCTTAGTTAGAACTACAGCTAAAATATAATAACAATTATAATAAAATAATAATAAAATAACAATAACAACAACAACAACAACAACAATAATAATAATATATCAGCAGTAGTGGTTTAATTTATATAATTATTTTGTTACATTTTAGCTACAGAGCTAAATAGGATATTTTGATCATGTAATGCAAGAGGCTGCATTATGTTCTTCCAGTGTTGTAATAAGCTGAATTGTTAAAATCCTTCACATTTTTTCCTATATCAGGACTGCAGTGGTTGATAGAGAAAGCTGCTAAGACAGAAGAACAAGACATTCCCACATGAAAAAATATGAACAACAAGTAGCAGAGGACTGTGTTTGATGCATGAAAGAGCTACAAATACTGAACAGATAAAGTGAGGCTTATTATCTCTTACTTCGTGCTTCAGAAGTTTGAATACGCTAAGAGACTCAAGAGTTGAAGTGCTGTAGCAGGAGTAATCTGGAGAGCAAGAAACATTGCCTAAGTGCCAGGACTGCCAGGCTGTCACATTCCTACCTGGGCTGGCTCTCAGACAGAAGTGTGGTCGGAGGTCTGCAAGTGTCTTGAATGCTGTGCATACCACCAACAAACTCCGAAATGTTAACACTCCAAAGGTTGGGAATTTTTTTTCCAATAATTACAGTTAATATTCAAGGCTTAGGATGGCTTCTTTTGCCTTTAATTATAAGATATCAGGCTGGGAATGCATTACTTAAGGAATGGGGGTGGGTCAGGGTATCTGTTTTTTCCTCTAAATTCTTAATCAAGTTTCCTGTTGCTTAATGCTAAATACTGAGCAAGGTGGGAGTCAGTGTCCTCTGTAGTTTCAGAACAAGTAACTTTTCTCATGGTAAGAGTCTCCACAGCTTTCCCATGAAAGCAAGCAAGTTTCTTGCTGTGGGTAATGGGTGCTGTTCCTCTCAAGTAAATGAAAATCTGGCTTTTAGAAATTATGTAGCAACTGTTTCTTGTTTTGAGTATTTTCCTTTTTTTAGACCATTTGTCACTACTGGTCAGTCAAACACTTCCAGCAAGCCAGGAACACTCTGTTACGGAGCCACTGATACAAATACCCTTGTCCCAGCTAATGCAATATTAAATGCAAAAGAACTTTACAGTTCTGTGATATGTTTTCAAGTCTGAAAGAAGCTCATTTTTGTTAAGGAACATGCCAGGGGTCTGGAAACTGTTGTCGTGTGAGACTTAAAAATATGTTGTACAACAAAGATCTTGACTTTTCGGAGTTTGGGATGCTTTGGAGGGTGGCCTGGTACGTGTCTGGTTTTATTATTTTGGGATCAACTACCCTTTGTTTGGTGGGCTTTCCTTCCTTTCTAAAGCTACTTCCAGTTCCATAATTTTTTCTTCAAATCTTCCCACTTTTCTAAGACCCCAAATACATTATGTGCTCCTGACTATATTCAGGATATATGTGTGGAACCAAGCCTGTTCTCTTACATGCTGCTGCAAAAAGGTCAGCTTTTTGTCATTCACTTATCCCCTTCCTTTTCTGTTTCTACATGACTCACTTCAGTGGCAGGCTATAATTTATAGTTTCCTCCCTGTAATATAAGTGAAAATGGTTAATTTTACTGACATAAATTATATGCAAAGGACATGCTTAAAGTTGATCAGGCTTATGAGCTTGCTCTTACAGCCTTAATTTGTACCTTATACAAGCAGAAAAATAATAAATGAAAAAAGAATGGCATAAGGGAGTGTGACAATTAAAATAGGTGGGAAGAGAGGAGGGAGATCTTTTCATTGGAAACATTTTCCCTGGCAACTTAATTAACTCTAGATTAATCCCACAAAAAATTAAATAATTTGCAATTTATCTCTCAGTGTGTTAATGCTGTATTTTTGGTGAAATAAAAGAGAAATAAGTATATACCCCTAATAATTGTATAACCACCCTTCTGGACATGAAATTAAAGAGTAAAGAAAACAAATCAAATGACCCTAAACAACAAGAAGTGAAGTTTATAAAATGGGAAGCACTGTGTATTGAAATTTAGGATAGGGAGCCAGCAGCAGCACAGCAACATGTCTGGGTAAAGCAGGAAACCCCAAATCCAGTGAGCAGCTTTGTAATTTAAGATGCTGATCTTAGTGCCTGTAACACTAGTAATGTGTCATTTCTGGAAGCTAGGATGACACAAAACCTGTGTGGGAAGGAGGGAAAGCAACCTGCAATGTGGGATTGTTTGCCTTTTAATGAAGGATAGCTGAGAAGTTAATTGTACCTATGGGTTTTTCTGTGAATGCCAGCAACCTGATCCTGTGAAATCTATGGATGAAGTTCACTGTTCGTCTTCCTGTGAAGCTTGGTATGGGGGCTGCTATTGTGCACAGAAACACAGGAGACACCAGTGCCTGGGAGGCAGCAGTCAGCCCTTGTTTGCTTTCATCAGTCAACTCCAGAGCTGTGATTAGGATTCTCCACAGACCATTCATGCTTTCCCTAGGAATAACCAGCATCAGTATATGATACATCTTTCTGTTAGGAGAGGAGCTCCTGTATAACTTGAATCCTCTTTTTTTAGGTATTGCTTGGAAGCTTCAACTCGTGCTTTAAGGAAAAGCAGCCACCGCATTCCCCCACCAAATTGAATGTACTGGTGTTAGATTTTACAGTCTTCTTCAGTGCCAATGTAAGTAACATCAGACCTGTTAGGACAATTAACTTAAAAATACCTTTGGCAACTCCTTCCCAGATATTTTAAATTAGCAGGGAGAAAAATCTAAATTGTCTTGCATGGTATGCTTTCAAAACATCAAATTGGAAAGCGATGGGTCATTTAACAAATAACCACCTTGACAATAAGAAAGAAATTAGTGCTAATTATAAGCATTCTATACAATAATTTTCTCTGAAATAATGCTCCCAAATATCTACTGGAAATCTAGCAGCTTCTCTAGACATAATGGACTCAGTTTGCTCCCTGGCATTCATACCCTTCTGTTCAGGTTGGTGGCCATGAGATTTATGACATGAACGTACTCTGGCTTTTCCCATCATTCCTCAGAACTAGGAAACTGCAGTAATGGAGAATATATTCAAAAATGCATCCACATCAGAACCTGCCTGCTTATTTGCCAGAGCCAGAAAAACACTCCCAAAGCAGACAGGCCATCAGCACAGCATGTCTTGCAGCAGCCTGCATTTGAAAGGCTCCTATTAAGCAGAGGAATCTGAAAAAGTTGACCTCAAGTTGTGGAAAACAACAAAAGTATTTTTCTCCTTTTCAAGAGTATTCCTGTTGGACTACAGGAGCCAAACGGTGCTGCTTGTGAGCAGTTCCCTCACCACAAATGACCCCAGCCTGATGATTGCACCTGTTTTGCCCTAGAGCATCATGATGAACCACAGTTTTTCTTTTCTGAAGAAACTCATAAAGATCCTTCCTACTAATGCTGTTTAAACATGAAAACTGTACAGTTGTTTTTCTGCAATTTCTAAAATTTCACTGTCCCAGCAACAGGCTCAACACATCCGGGTTTCCAAAGGCTGATGTTGGTGTGTTGCATCTATAAAGTAGATTATATAACTCTTACTTATAAGAGTAACTACTATTAAAATAGTAAGGATCTTCATCCAGTAATATCAACACTGTAATGCTCTCCTTCATTTTTACTTCTGCAGCATGAACGAAGAAATTCCTGTGAATTATTGATCTGTTTCAGAGACACTTTAGACAGAACATCAGCATCCTGGGTGAAATTTCGGACAGAAGCCAGATGGTGGAAAAAATCCCAAGACAACACGATATTTAGTTTAAGATCCTAGTTTCTACAATCTTATGAGCTCACTCTATATGAGAAATCAGTACTGTATCTCTGAAGTCCTTCCTTCCTTTTGGACTTTTGTTAGCATGGATCAAAGACAATCTTCACATGAGTTAGTTTTCTTTTATTATCACGCATTGAAAATTATGTTATGCTGTGGAGCCAAAGTCAAAAGGAAAAGAGGAATAACTTCCAATTACTTATACTAGAAATTAATTCAGAATCTCCTTTGTGACTCAGTCAGGTATACTGCTAAAGTTCACACCGAACTTATTTTTTAATTTTTTTGACATCATTCTAAAAGAAACAGCTTAAAATTCCTTTAAAAATTTCCTGCAAACAACCATGTTCAAAGCATTGTTTTGGCTTGATCTAGTATTTTTAAAGGAAATTGAGATCTTTCCTTTACAAAAATTTGAAGACAGTTTAATCAGGCTTACATGATTCCAGATTGAAGCTAACTGAACAAAACAGATGAATTTTATAGAATCAGAGAGGGGGGGTTCATACTGAGACAAGCTGACAACATAAATAATAATCCATCAGAGATTTTGGTTAACCTGAATGCACTTTTGTTTTAATCAGAGAGCATTGTCCACGTCCTTACAGATGGTTATTTCAGGTTGTAGTCTCCATGGACAACTCCAAAAACAGCATTAGTTTTTGGCCAAGGGTAGAATAACTGAGTGCAATCCTCTCTTGATTTACGTGGAGCCACAACAGTGATGTTAGATTAAGTTAACTTGTAAATTTAGCCTATTTATTAGTGGTCAGCTATGTGCATTGCTCAGTTCCACTACACTGTTCATGATTCAGAGGAAATTTAAACCTCTGATTCCGTTGTGTGCAATTAAAAGTTAAGTTTCATCTTTCATTCCACTAAAATAGTATAAAGTCCATTTTTATTAGCAGTGAAATCATACCC
Organism: Pachycephala philippinensis; assembly: GCA_013397055.1. Lineage (NCBI taxonomy): Eukaryota > Metazoa > Chordata > Aves > Passeriformes > Pachycephala > Pachycephala philippinensis. The sequence goes on from VWZT01008132.1 coordinate 1,570,544, forward strand.
TTTGCATTTCACCAAATAGCAAGTATTTTCAGCCAGTCTTTAATGTTCTTGCAGTTCTAACTGCTACAAAATATCTTATTCAAGCAGTCAAAAGTAGTATGCAAATAATGCTATTTGCCTTCTCCAGTTAGCTCAGGTACTCTGTCTCATTATGGTGGGGTATTACGTGCAGCTGCACCTACCTTTGTCACTTCTTAACAGGGCCAGAGTAATAGCCAGGAACACAGGACAGGAAAGGACATTCCAGGTAAAGTTTGTCCCACTGCTCTCCTTGGTGCCATGTCATAGAACCTCTTCCATTAACTTTACAACATCTGACCTGGGTATGAGGTCAGCCAGCCCCCTGGGAATGCCAGCCAGTGCTGGCTGCTAAAACAGCCAGAAACACACCATGCCTGTCCACTGGTGCTGGCCCCAGCTTCCCACCAGAGCACATCTAAAGCCACTTACTTATGACACCAATTCTTCATGCCAATGATCCAGTACTTGCAGCATGGACAAGGCCACACAACACCCTGCTGAGAGTTCTAGCCTGAAAACCTTCTCTTGAAAGTGAGGTGCTGGTAGTTGTCCTGGTGCTTGTGGAAAGAAACCTTGTGAAGGAAATAAGTCTCTCTAGGCTTGTGTGATTTTGCAAATACCCACCATGACTCGCATGGCTTTCCTTCCTTTCACACCACACTTTGAAGGTGAGAAAACCTCTTCCAGGAGAACCTCACATTAACGTTGGGGTTTAACAATTTAAAGAGGACAGGTAGGGCTCAGACCTGGACTTTGATTTTGATTTAATGTCTAGTATGATCATATCCAAAGAGCAAAAATTACCTGCCTCTGATAGATTCCAATGTTTTGTATCTATCAAAAGTACTTATTCATTGGAACCTACACCAATACAAATTCATCCCACCACTGAAGTGGTGTCACATCCAAGAGCAAAAATCCCAGGGTATTATAGGGAAGCTTTCTACTGACTTCATCCTGTGCTGGCCTGAGCCCTTATTTGGCAATTTTCCTGAATCATGAAAAAGGAAAAAACAGCATGCATCTTCTCCTGGGAGACAGAAAGCATCTTGTCTGCCTCTCATTCAAGCTTTCAAACAATAATTCTCCTTTATAACTATGTATTGTTTCTGGCAATAATTATGGATATAAAGCCAGATAAGTTTGGTGTAAATTAGCAGCACTCTGTGAAGTCACTGGAGCTGTGCCAGTATATACCAGTTGAAGGAAGGGCACATAATGTGATGTTCTGGAGCTGTGCCAATATATACCAGCTAAAGGCATGGCCCATAATTCTGTACATCAGCATCTTTGTGCTGTGCTCCTTTATCAACAGCTGCTACATATTCTAAAAACAGAAAGGGAGTCCTGTCTTTCAAGGTCTGCACAGAACAGGCAGTTTTCTCATTACAATTATTTTACAGGATCTTTGAGAAACAGACACCATATGTGATTAAGGTTTCTGGGCCCTTTCCCAGTGCAAATAAGAAATAATAATTGCATTAGATCCATGCAGTGTTTTTGCATGTCAAAGGTGGTTTGGTCCAAGTGATCTGGTATCCTTCTAAACTCTAAAAGATGCAGAGAACTGCTCCCTTCAGCTCCTCATACACAGGCATTTGGTACACAGGGGGTTCTGACCATTGTACTGCACACAAAAGTCACAAGCAACTCCTACCTACATCTGAGCTGCACTAGAAGACAAGTGCTCAGGCACAGGGCATGTTTATATTTATTCAGTTATTAATATAATTCCATATGTAAGTGTTTGATGAATTTGAGTGTGTATGTATTAAGAGGATTGAATTTTGTTTTCTTGCTTAAAGTTAAACCACCAAATTTTAAGCTCCAAAAGGTATAATTAATAATACTTTCACTCTGCAGTTATGGTGTTCTGCCCTGTATTCTAACACAGGACATGAGTTTTGCTCCAAGGTATTTACAACTTCATGTTGCCACAGGAAGTAAAATTTCTGGTTTTTTCTTTGCCTCATCTAATTTATTCTAGAGTCAGCTACATAGCTAAAGCCTGTAGCTGCCACCCCCATACTAATACTTGAGCTAGACCACCTAAAAGCACTTCTCTTACACAAATACAAATGAGGACAATTGCTAAGGATCAGTGTTTCCCAGGAGACAATACGACCTTTGTTCAGTTGATACGTGCTTGGGTTTTGTTGGGTGGTTTTCTTCCTCTGAAAGAGTGGTAGCAAAAGTGCAGCTTTCCCACTTTTCCTTGGAGCCTGGGATCGGTAGGCTGTTGAGTGCAATTTCTTGCCTTATCTAAACCGCTCAGTGATGGTCACTCGGGAGCAGACAGGCAATGCCACAGACGTTCCCAGACAGGAAAAAGCGGCCCCAGAGGAAAAGATTGAGCAGGTCTCTGCTTAAATGGATCTGACAGCTTTGCTTAGGGAAAGCTGTTTGTCCCTGTTTATGGACGTGTCCTTTTCCCCCCTTACGGTTCCCAGGACCAGCGTTACTTTTTACTGTGTGTCTGACTGTCTGGTTAGGGAGCCGGAGGTCATGTGTCCCACAGGCAGTGGGGATGGCTGAGAAACAAATCCACCAAGGCTGCTATTCGCAAGGGGCTTGAGTCTTTTCCATAACATTTCCATTATCCTATTTAAAGTTTAATACCCCAGTGATGGAAGTCTCTCCATTTATATCAGTGGAAGTAGGGTCAGTGTCTGTCCTAACCTGCACACGCACATATATTTTCACATGAACCCTCCTCAGGCTGGAAGAACAAAAATGTCAAAACCATTTTACTGGTATTTAAGTTACAAAGTGAAATCAGTGGGTAATCAACTGCTTGTACCGATTCACAAATTTGTTTTTCCAAGCTGTGCTTTTTATTTTTACCTGTCAAGATAGAGACTATTGTTTTTAAACAAAAATATTCTGTAGACTTTGTTTTTTGCTGTCAATATTTGCATTTTGAGTACATCTAGCAAAAGTCAGAGAATCTTCGGCCAGAGTTTAATTTTAGAAAGGAAATGTGGTATCATGCTTGAAGATTTTCTTAATCAGTCGGATTTGTCCTGACTTTCAACTTCAGATAAGAAAATAGACCATTTTATCACAAGGTTTTAGTGTGTGTGAGGTTTAGTGCCAACCAAAAATGGCTCCCAGTACCTTAGTTATTAAAGTCACATTTGCTGGTGATTATAGCTATTTCCTGCATAAAATTAAGTTTCCACAAATACTTAATAAGTCAAAAGAAGTCAAATAAATGGCATGCCTCTGGAAATATGAAATAAATTAATATTGTTCTGAGACTTGAGTATCCCATTCACTGGGTTAAACGTACGCAGGAACTTACATTTATACCTGATAATGTCTAAAATATCCGGCGTCTAATAAAGCTTCCCCAAATCATTGTTTCTATCATCCAAGATGTTGAAGCTCTCTCTGTGCTCTCTCCTTTTTGGTGTAGAAGAGCCAGACACTTTCCACCACTAGACAGAGTTAGAAAATAGCCTTCTGCTGTGATCTCAATATTTGAACTCTAACCTCTCTTTAAAATCCCAGAGACTTTTATAATATTTTCAGTTACTTTAGTCAGTGGTTTTGCTGAGATTTTTGCTATAAACTTTGAGGTAGATAGATAGATAGATATAATAGATAAGTTTTTTCTTAATGCTTATCTAATAAGCTTTTTCTAAATGGTTATCGAAGAAGTACTATATTTAGTAATGTTGCTGTTAATCAGAGAAATATGGCTATTGTAAAATTATTGATATTGAATTCAGTCCACATACTGTAGGAATAATCTTTTGAAAGTGCACTAGACCAGTCAGAGATAAAAGGAACTTTAAAAAATGACAAAAAAAACCAATACAAAACAATGCAAAAAGTCGTTCCAATGCTTTTTCTTCTCTTTCCCACAATCTTGTGTTTCTGAAATAAGTGCCTGAAGGGCTTGATCCAAACCCCTGAAGATGAAGGGAAAATGTGCTGTGGAGCTTTTGTCCGAGCCCTGTAGGTGCTCCTGGTGCTCCAGGTTTAGCAGCCCACCATGGCTGCCCGTGCAGAGCAGCTACACTTGGTGTTTGCAAGACATGGATTAACACACTGAATTGGATCCTGACAGTCCTGCACATTTTGTGTTAAATTTCTTTCATAAGGACAAAAGAAGGTGTCTTTCCCCTTACTTCAGTAAATGTGAGTAAAGTCAAATATAAGAAGAGTATTTTGGAATAGTCACAATGGCTGCCAAAGAACACACAAAATCTAGTAAGATGCAGCACTATTGCAGTTCACAGAACAAATGACAGAGCATGGAAGGAAAGCTTGAAGTCCACAGTCAGAAAAATAAAGCCTAATCCTTGATGCAGACAGAAACAATTATTTGCCTGCAGCAGTTCACTGGGAAGAACCACAAACTTGTGAACACAACTCATGATCTATTTAATCATTAGTGGACACACCCCACAAAATAATGGCAGGGTGCTAATTATACTGAACCATATACTAAGGTTCTAGTTCATTTTTCACTCTGGAAAACTGTCATGAAATGAAACAAAGGTAGAAACTGAAGGACTTGACCTATTGCAGCTTACAAGCAGGCATCTACCACAAAATTCTCTGGCCAAATGGGTTTGGGCAGCTGCAAATTAGAGTTTTTCTGCTTTGTTCTCCTTAACGAAAATCTCATTAAAAATCCCAAAGATACAAATTATTTGGAAAAGGCACCATAATCAAGGCCCTTAGTGCCCACCTGATTCATCTTTCACATCTGAAAAGCCTTTCTTGTCAATTCAACCAAGCTTTCAGCAGATGCTGCTGTACACAGCTGAGTTTGGCAATTACTCCCAGGAGTGCAACTAAACTGGACATTGTCTTGTGATTGCACGGCATGCTTGGCTTGAATATCAATACAAGGAATATAAAATTTCCCTGTGTTTGCCCCCAGCTTCCAGCATTTTCACAGCCTGCTCTCCCCGCCCTGTATAGTATCTTCACATCATACGTATCACTGCTTCTTGTTGACTGGAGGAAGAAGACAATTCCAGATGGATTTCTGCACTAGGTTGCTCTCTACAGAGAACTCAGGGGTTGAGAAGGGCTCCTAAAGAGAACACCCCTTTGGCTACAGATAACTTGGCAGCTGACCCTGTATGATTTGTCAAAAAACATAGACCTACTAACTTTTTCTCCTGCCATTTCTTCCAGCAAAGAAACTGAAGGTAGTTTGTCATTGTCTCATGTTCACTCTTGGTGAAGTAGAACTCACACATTTCTAAAATGCCTTGTACAAGTGCAATCATCCCTATGTGCAATGGTGTGCTTCACCTCTGAAAATGGGGATGAGGCAGCTACCTTCAGCTGCTCTCCCTTCTCCTCAGTGCAAGCCTTTGGACTGTTGGGAAGGTAAGAGATCTTGAAGACTTCTGACATTGTGACACTTACTCAGTTTCCCTCCTCATTTGCCAGGGACTTACAAACACTTTGAAGTTTCTGAACAGCTTCCCATTGGCTTCAGTGGGTGTTGGATTGGGCTTGTAGGTACAACTCCAAGTCTATTCCCAGTGAGGCAGTGTTTCTGGCCCCTGTAAATTGCTAATTTGGGATTCCCTGCTTTTTTCCAAACCTAAGGGCTCCAGCTATGGCATTCAAAGTGCTTGAGCCATGCCAAGAAGCCAACTAGAATAATTTTTTGCATAAGAACTAATTGGGTTAAATTGGGTGCCCTGCTCTGAGGGATTCAATCACAGAGGCGAGTGCAAGAGAAGGAGCCTGGCTGGTTTGGCATGAGCAACAGTGAGGGCTGCGATTGTGCCGGTCTGTGAGAAACCTGGGGCTGGCGAGCAGTCTTCACATGATGTCACCTTTCCCAGACTTGTAAAAAGGTTGCAAGGACCTGCGGCAATCCTCCCAGAAAGGCTCGGTCTTGTTGCTCCTGGATGCTGAATGTATGGCTGCCCGGGCACACACCTCGTTAGGGAGATACGAGCAAGGCAAACAAACCCCACTCTGAGTGTTTATCTCATGGCACAGAACGCCGCATGCCCCCGCATCAAAGCTGGTGGGAACAGATGCTGTTAGCAGAGCAGCGGCTGCACTCAGATCCTGTCCACACCCTTCCTGTTTGCAGCGGCCCACCCGGGGGCTATTATGTTCCCAACAGGGCGATGATTGCCCCTCCTTCCCAGCCCTGCTGCCACTCGCCGAGGAGGGTGTACCGGCGCTCGCCTCGCTGTCTGCCTTCGGGTTCTCATTGTTTCTTTCGGAAGGTGCAGATAGTGGGCTAGACACTCCTTGGCTGGTGCTCTGATAAGGGTCTGGAAATTGTTCTCATGGGTTACACAGAAGCCTGCTTGAAAAAAGGAACTATACCCAAAATAACAAAACTGACCTCAGGGCTCATTATTTTCTTTCAAGTAAGGAGCTTGAGCCTGTCCAGACGGGCAAAACTAAAAGGTCAGACTGTATCTTTTACTAGACTGGAGTGAGGTGGCATTGCAGCTAGTGATGTTACTGTGCTTTCTTGCAAGTGCTCTGGAGATTGCATTCCAGCTCTGCATGCAAGGAAAACTCTATTTCCTCACTGTCCTGCAATGACTTGACTGTTGTCCAAGTCATTTATATCAAGTTTGGCTTAACCAAAATAACCCTAACTGTGAGCAATGGTAGCCTAATCTTTCCTTGGTAGGGTGGAGAGAACTGCACTAACAGTGAAAGGAGGTGACTGGGAAAGCAGATGGTCAACAAGAGGCCCTGGGCAAGAAGGAAGCATGTCCCTTTTCATCCTAGCTGTCCAATAACCTCTGATCAGTCCATTAGTTTATGATTGGGTCAACCTGTAAAACACAAGCAGACTTGACCCTGATTTTCACCTGTGAAAATCAGGAATACTTGCCAAAGGTATCACTGCAGCTAATCAATAGAATTCAGATTTTAGAATGCCTTCTGATTTGTCTCTGTAGCAAAGACAGAAATCCTTTGGCAGCTTTGGTCTGGCATTGTCAAGCAGTAACACAAACATTCCTACAGGTAAAACATTTCCTACCTTGCTTCCAGTGTGAAGCCTAATTAGTTCAGACGAGTCATCATCTTCAAAAGACCATTTAAAACACACTGCTGGCAGGTACAGTTTGTGGTTTATTTTTCCTTGGTGCTTGCAAGTTCAACAGAAAAACTGATACAACTGGATATAATCTAAAGTTACTTCTCTCAGAACAAATACCATCCTTCCCCTCTACCAGCCCATAGTGAGGCCACATCTGGAATATTGAGTTAAATTCTGGTCTCCACAGTTCAATAAAGACAAGGAGCTATTGGAGAGGATCCACTAGAGGACAACAAAACAGAGGTCCACAAAGATGATGTGGTGCTTCTCTCTCACAAGGAGAGACTGTGGGAGCTGGGTCTGTGTAGTCTGGAGAAGACTGAGAGGGGATCTTATCAATGCATATAAATATCTCAAAGGCAGGTACCAGGAGGATGGTGCCAGACACTTCAGTGGTGCACAGCAACAGGATGAGGAGTAATGGCCATAAAATAAAACAAAAGAAGTTCCACTTCAACATGAGGAAGAACTTCTTTGCATTGAGGGTGGCAGAGCACTGGAAGAGGCTGCTCAGGGCAGTCATGGAGTCTCCCTCTCTGGAGAAATTCAAAACCCAGCTGGACTCACTCCTGTGTAACCTGCTGTAGGTAACCCTGCCTTGGCAGGGGTGTTGGACTAGATGATCTCCACAGGCCCCTTTCAACTCTAACTATTCTGTAATTCTGTGATTATATCAAAATTCTTAGATTAGATTGCCCACTAACTTAATTTCTTGAGACATCTTTTTTTTCTGTCTTACTATCTCAGAGGTGGAAAAAAAGCAGAAACCACACTAACGGCAAAAGAGTCAATTGCATTACCTCACATCAAAGAGAATCATAGGGTGCTCCAAGTGACCAAGACAGTGAGTGAACAGAAAAAATAACGATAAAAATACTGATAAATATTAAATATGTTTTGTATTAAAAACATGATTTGTGAGTTAGCTCATTCAGAATTACAGCAGGAAGTGACAGACACTTGTGCACTCTTGGGGCTGTGTTGGTCCATTGGTCACCTATTCTCTTATATGCTTGTCCAACCTTCCATTAAAGTTCTGGTCCTTGCCCACTCTTCAATACAGGATGTTGGATCACAGAGAGAGCTTTTGCCATTTCCAATGTGCCCAACGTCTTTGCATCATACTTTTCCCAACTCAACTTCTGTCCTTACGATCCACCATCAAACCCTCTAGATGATGCTTTCGGTGGGAGTGCAAAATGGCATCCACGACTGTATCTGTGATGATAAAACATGCTGAGATCTGGGAACGCATTCTCATCTATGAACATTTTTAACTTTCTGAAAGGTCCCTAGCACAGTTCAGTCATGCCAGTTAGCAGTTCTCCCAAGGCGTTCCTGGCCGCAGCTCACACGGGGCCTGTTCCCAACGGGCAACCTACCCATGAACACTCTACTTTGGAGGTTAAGAGAGTTCAGTAGCTACAGATGTGGCCAGGCTGTATCTCCAACTTTGCAGCCAGACAAAGGGCTTTAGTGCTGTTTAGTTTACTGATATAGATGCAGCCAATGGCTATGAAAAAGCCTCTCAGTGTTTTCCTGATTAACCTTTCCCTGAAATAATACTGCAGAGGGAAACTCCCTGCTTACAAATCCTAGATCAGTCTGTCTCTTTCCTGGGTGTTTTCTCTCTATTCGTTTGTTATTTACCCTGATAGCTTATTTGTTTTCCCAGTTGTGCTTTCCTATCTGCCAACTTGTGCAAGTTGCACTGTCCTTTCCTATTCCTCTGTCTCTGGTGTTTCCTCTCTCACCATCATTTTGCACTGTGGGAAGAGCTTTCCTTTCTCCTCTTTGCAGTCTGTAAGTGCTGACTGCAGCCCCGCCAGTGGGAGTGGGGAGGAAGGAAGGCAGCTCTGCCTGGTGTTTGGTGTTGCTCCCTCTCCTGTGCAGGGACTGTCCCGTGCTGCTGCCACACTTAAGCTGGTATGGCTTTTGATCTCTGCTGTCAGCATTATTTTGGCTTTCAGTTTTTTCATCCAAAGTCTCTGTAAGGCAAGAATCAGGTCTCTGTCCTTCCTTGCATTGTTTGCTGCTCTGCACAGTCACCACATCAGCAGGATAGTGCAAAATATCCCCCAGGCACAAACACAACAGGCTGCCAGGATGGCATGTCCAGTTCCAAATGCCTTGAATCCCTTCCCACTGTGGAATGAGTCCCTTGGTTTTTTTTCTCTGAGCAGTCTGAGTAAGAGGATCATTTAAGCAAGAGAACTGTCAGATATAATGTAGCAGTAGCCACAATGTGCCCAGTTCATTTTGGTCATAGGAAATGTCCCACATAGGGATAGATTGTCTCTCCTCTCTAGAGGAAGACAACATCTTTGCAACCCCAACCCTGTCTCTGACAGCTGGAACTGGACAGGATTTCTAACTCAATTCCCCATTTTTTTGTTTTCTGTTAACTCATCATAGATGGCTTTCTGGTCAGGGTGCTCAGCACGCTTTGTTAAAGTGATAGAGGGATGCAGCTCTGACCTTCAGATTACATTCTGGGGGCCAAGCATACAGTTTGTGGTTGTGTTGTCTTTTTCTTGGATCTAGCTCCAAACAGCTACTAGCTGTGAAATACAGTTCAGGGAGCTAAAAGTCACAGAAGGAAAGCGACAACATGGTTATTAATGGAATTGCTGCCTTATGACAGCTGTCTCACAGCAAACCCAGGTCAAGAAACCAACAGGAGGGGATTTGTGTTTATAATACAGCACAATCGAGCAGTAACACCAAGATATTTTGGCAGACGTGACCATTGTGTGCATGGCTGAACGTGTATGCACAAGTGGGAAGTACAGAGAAGTACTGCAGAAGGCATGAGGTGTCAGAACACTGCAAAACCTAATTGCAGAGAAGTGATGTTTGGGTGTGTTTTCTGCTTAACAATTTTTTAAGGTTTTTTTAAATTGTTATTATTATCTTAAACGTCATTCAGGACCCCAGCATAAGCCAAGAGCCATTACATACATGTAGCTGTGTGTTTCATCCTCCAGAAGGCTTTTTCTGGCAGAATGGCAGAGAATAGCATGGTGTACAAGAGCTCCCTGTCTCTCTCTTTTTTTTTTTTTTTTAACAGTAAATAAGTGTTTCTGAATAACATACAACTCTGATGAAGTTAAATTTCATCCTGGTTGGTGGCTATGCTGGTACCAATCTCTCCTAGATTTCCTAAGAACCACTGATGCTTAGTCCACAGATTCCAGGTAAGTTCTGCATCCAAAGAATGAAGAGTTTGATACAAAAATCACCTGTTTTTACCAAGAATCACAGTATTACTCTAATGGGAACTGATGCCGAGAAACTCCAAGACTGAGCTGATATTTGAAGACATTTCTGTGCTGCTACAAGTTGAAATAACAAGAAAAGTGGGCTACAAGCCTCTCCTCATGAAAAGAGAGCTGGATGCTCCTGGAGCTCACCTTCTGCTTATCTGGAGCCTTGACCCCTGCCTGCACCATTTGATCTGCATGCCTACGACTGCTGGAGACTTATCTCTTGCAGGAGGAATTTGCCTGTGCCTCATGCACCCATCTTACAGCCCACTTACAAAGTGGATTATGGGACTAACACTTCAACGCTCACAAGTGGGAAACCTGAGAGCAGGTCATGGTCTCCATCACAGGCGAGGTGTAACAGAGTCAAGTGGGAGGTCAAGCAGAACTAACTGGGTGAAGCTCAGCATGTTTCCTGACTCTCCCCAGCCACAGAGACTCTAGGTGTTATCAGTGTAAAAGGATCACCAAAAGCATATTTAGTAGCTAAATAATTACTTATTTCATTGAATGTAAGTAATTTTTTCTTCCTGCTTTCCTTCCCAAATTTGATCTTTCCATAATAATTTTAGACAGGTAATGGAAACCTTCCCAGGGCATCCTGCAGCCAGAAAGACTGCTTGGACTAGGGAAACCAGGAAGCAAAGCTTTCTCCAAAAACACTGACAAGCTGCAGAAAAGGAGGGAAGGGACATACTGTAAAATTCTAAGTCACATGAGAGGAGACTTGTCTTCCATCCTAAGAGGAAATAAAAGCTAGATGACAATTTTTTTTTTTTTTCCTCCAACACATTATATTTTGATCCAAAATTATTTCCCCTTCTTCCTCTCCCATACTGGTATATTGGTAATTTTCCATATATTCTAAATGCGGCAGTCAAAGCTTGGTTTTTCAGAACTCTTTTGTTGTACTTGAATATATTGATTCTTCCAACTGCCCCACTACCCATTATGCCATTATGCTAAGGGAAAGTTGACAGTTTGCTTTTGGTTATGACTTTCTGGGCTTTTTATGGAGCACACTGTTTCTTAAGGCTTGTGCTGGGGCCGTTGTGCTTCCAGCCTCTTGGCTAACTGGCAGCCAGCAAACAACATTTCTTAAAAATGGAGTACTTTCCTGAGGAACTTCTCTAGCAACTTCTTGAGTTGTTAACTGCTGAAGGGGAGAGAGGAGCGGGCAGAGGCAGGAGGCTGTGATCACTGCGAGCAAGCATTTGGTTTCGCCTGATGACACATGGCTTTCCAAATTAGAGGGCTCTGAATAAAATAAAAAATATCAAAGCCATGTGTCTGCTTGTGGGTGCCACATTCCTTAGGATCACAGTGGCCGTCCTTCTGCACGAATGTCACAGAAACGGCTCGGTTTCATCCCACTTGAATGATGTGGCAATATTGTGAAACAGGGTGGAAAAGCGTCCCGAAAACCGTCAAGCGAAGAAACCGCTGGAGAGCTGGAAAGCGGCTGTAGAGACCCAAGTGCTGTCACTTTAAAAGGGTGATCGGCCTCTGCGCCTTTGAAATCATTTATCACAGAAGCCGTAACATCTGCCACCATCTTGGATTCATTCGAGAAGTGCGTCTCAGTAGCCATTTTAAATATGTTTGTTTTCAATTCAAAACACATAATTAAGTACAGGCTGGGGTAGAGTATATGCCTTGAGCTGCTTTCTCTCACCCTGGTTCAGAGCATGGCTTTTTCACAACTATGTGCTTTGAATTGAAAACTTTTTTTCTTTTTTTTTTTTTCTGCAGGGCCTGTTTTTTCTCAAGAATCAATTGAAAGTAAGGCTGCAGATTTAAAGGAGCCCATCTGATAGGAGTCTGAGCAACCTGAGGCCAGAGGGGCTGCCCAGCCTCCTGGGGCACTGAGGAGCTCCTTCCTCCAGCATGGATGGAGCTCAGCCCTCGCAAACTGCAGCTGAAGCCTTGCTGTCAGAAGACTAAGCTACGCCTTGTGTTCAATTTAGCCATGTCCCACTTCTTAGACAAGAGACACTCAGATGATTTGTTGTCATGGAAGGAATGAACAACCTCGTTACAAGTCTCCAGAGAGGCTACAAAAAAGGTAGTTATGTCCTTAACACACTGTCCTTAATAAACTATTCACATCCTTTTTCCAGACTTTCTAGGAGGCACTTCAGAGGGACAGCATGGAGACAGTACTTGGCTGTTTACATTACCTTCAGTTCAGCCGACTTTTATCACCATCACTGACACGTTGCAAACAAGCCTGGGGAAAAGACGAGCGAATGCTCAGGAATGAGCCACTCCAGACTGACAGAGGATGGGTTGGACCTGCAGTTCTAACGTTATCTCCTAAAGAGACAGGAAGAAAAGCAAGTCGCTAATACAGGAATGAGTCAGAAGCATAGCTAGTGCAATGCTCTGTCCACTCTCCCAAAGAAGAAGAGGTTTTTCTATGAGGCTGAGACAAATCCATCTATCTGAAACTTCAAGTCACACAAGTTTTCTGAACGAACAAGGTGCTCAGAGGCTGGGGCTACATGTATGCTGGTGCACCATCCCCTTTCCTCAATTGAGGCAGGCAAAAGAGAATAGGTGGGTACTTGGGGGTGCATAACAGAGACCTGTTCCCCACCCCTCTGGATACTGTGGTTCCTGATCTGAGGAAAATCAGGTCTACAAATGGGCCAGGATGTGCAGCATGCTTTAACCACCAAATTTCAACCTGAGATGGTTTCTGACTGATGGATGAACTGGGGCTTAGTGAGCAGGTATGTGCAGCTCATGCTAATGAAATACAGAAATAGATTATCTCAGATTTCAATGACTCCATGCTTTTAAACATGACGCCTTAATTTTAAAACACAAGTGTATGTTTTAAAAAGCAAGTGTATGTGAGGCAGTTTTTCTTTCCTGAAGTTGCCTGTCAACACCTGAATTCAGAACTATGCAAACAGAGAAGACCCTGTCATACGTCTGCAGTGAAATGAAGAAGCAGAGAGCTTTTGCATAATTTATGCTCCAGATTTCCATAAGAGATACCTACAACAAATATGTTCCTCTGCTGATGAAGTATATTCACTATTCTGTCAGTGTTTTGATTGAAAGAAAAAAAAATGGAGGAAAAAAGAGGAAACTAATGAGAGTATTACTAATGATAGGGTCCCTGCAAGAACAACTTCTGCCTGTGGTCACAGTCCTGTACAAAGGAGATGGGACACATCTGTGTTGAGAGTAAAAGTATCTGCTTGGTATGCATGCTCCTAGTGCGTGTTTGGGAATAGACTGTAAATCCGATGTGGGCAAACTGAGAGCAGAAAAAGCAAGATACCTGCTGCTACTTGAGCTAGTGCTTCCGAAAGACGAAGCCAAAGCATGCTTTTAATTTTCTACTACACCCATCTTTCTGAAGTGTCTCATAGCCATAAAAGGGGGGGGGAGGAGGGATGTTGTTATAGATTTCAAGGAGGAGGGGATTTGCTTTCTTTTTTCTTACGAATCTTTTTCCCATGGGCTTTCTTCTTTGGGCACACATTCCAGCATTACAGATGAGTGCTGAAATTACAGGGGTGAGAATTCAGCCAGGAATGAGTAACATGCAGCCATACGCACGAAACAGAAAACATCCTCTTTGACTAGGTGATAATTAGAAAGGCTGCCACATTGCTGTGTACACAAACAAAGCACATCCGCTTTGGGAACGTATTTTCTTTCCTCTGATGCAAAATATTTTTTTTGGTGGAGGACAGTTTTTCACCACTCACTGACATACTTTTAAACATAACTTCTTGTTCCAGCAGCTGCTTCCACATATAGGCATGTGACCACTACCTAAATGAGTCTAGCTGGTGTGTTGGAGAACAGAACTAGTGTCTGGTTAGAAAGGGTTGATAACTTATCAGTGCTCTGCGCTACCAGAATAAAGCAAATTAAAGGTGTCTTGGAAATAAGCTACTATCTCCTCATCTTGGGCAGAAACACAGACTGATAACCCTGTAGCCACAGCTGGTGACTGACAGGCTGAGCCAACTATGAGCAGCTGACTTTTTCTTCCACTAAAGGGCTCATCTTCTCCTAATCCACTTCCCTTGTATTCAATCCAGAACACAGGGGCTTTCCTCCGGATCTGACCCATCCTCTGCATTTCCTCACCATGGTCTGACTGCAACTCCAGCAGCCTAGAACAACCTTCCCAGAAAAGCCATATCTCCCCATGCAGGCTATAAAGGAATAATTTCTGAGTAGTTAACAGATGCAAATGTGAACTTTTTGGACTAAAGGGATGACAGGCTGAGACAGCATACTGTTGGATATCTTGCAGTGACACATCCCTGAAGTCTTTCAGGGAAAGGAAGGAATATACTTTATCTGAAAGGGAGGGAGGGAGGAAGGGAGGGAGGAAGGAAGGAAGGAAGGAAGGAAGGAAGGAAGGAAGGAAGGAAGGAACGAAGGAACGAAGGAAGGAAGGAAGGAACAAAGGAACGAAGGAAGGAAGGAAAAAAATACTTCTTTTTATGCTATCCTTCCTGTGTGCATTGTCTACTTGAAGAGCTGTAATCCCATTCAGAACCAACCTCTCTTGCCAGAGTGCCTCACAGGAAGGCTGATGGTGTTGACCCTCTCCAGCTAAGCTTGGCTGCTTTTCTGGTCTACATGGAGACAAAAATAAGACAACAGCACTTCAGGTTCGAGGGAAATCATATGTAAATTAAGCTAAGAGACATGTGTGAATAGTTGCAGTTCTTTCTGGTGGATAATTATTTCAAGTTCTGTGTGATCTCCAGGAAAAAAGAGCCATGTGAATTCAAAGAGTAGCTCATTAACTGGCTTACAAACATTCATACGGTGAGGAAGATATTAAGGTCAGAGCTGAAACTTGATTTAGGTTGTTTGTTTTTGTTAAGACTTACTAGACATTCTGCCTTGCATTCTACAGAGAAAAGGACAGAGCCTCATAAGAGTTAACAAGTCTTCTTAAGGTCACTATTATCAGCAAGCAAAGAAGTGGCAAGATATCATTTGCTTTCAAAGAACATCACTTTCCATATTTGGATATGATTTTGTATTCAACCAAAACAAAAAGAGAAGATCATTTGATGAAAAGGTTCAACAGAATTTAATGCAAATTGTGTAAGAAAACAAAATGTTTTCTCCCTTCCATATACAGTGGTAGCAGCAGGCCAATACTGATGCATTTAAATGTATTCAAAACATATAATTTACATTTTTCTTCAAAGTTTTAGGATATATGCACACAGCTTTCAAAGGGGGCTTTTGAACTGAGATTTAAGTAGGACTCACAAAACCTGCTCCAAAATGAGCACAGTTGAACAACTAAAAAAATTTATGCACAAATTTCCAAACAACTATCTGTAAGGCTCTAAATGCCATTATATTCTGATGCCATTGCATGTAAAAACACTCATGTAGGAAGCAGGTGGCTTCTTTTAAGATTTAACAAGATGAAATAGAGGTCAGGTTTGTACCAGGTTTTATACTTTTCAATGCACAAGTATGGTGTATACAACAGCATTTCCTATTTCTGCAGTAAGACACATTTCAGCACAATCAGGTCCTGATTCAACAAAATCTATGATAACATACCCAAATGTTGGTATCTAGCAGAACCCACTAATGCAAGTCAACCTTCAGTCCCATCACACTCAGTAGGTCTCTACCATGTACTTAGAGCCAAGCTCGGGCTAAGGTGATATAGGATCAGAGCCACCCTTCCTCACCCTGTATGGCTGGGGTTGGAACCACCTCCCTGCCTGACCCAGCTCTGCTGGCTGATGTTGAGCCTGTGGCAAAGGGCTGGGCCCTCCTTTGGCTGACCATGGAAGGCACTCAGGAGCACAGGGCAGCCCATGCCCTCCACAGAGGCTGGCTCAGGCCATGGGGGAGCAAGGCAGGGCAGGTTGTCTCGCCCCTAACGTGACCCCACCAGCTCAGAGCCAGCTGCAATTGGCTTTAAAGGGCTGCAGGAGTGCAGGGTTTTCCACAGATCGACAGGAAAGAAAGAAACAAAGCATATGGTTTCATCTTAATCAGAACAAAATATGCAACAAAGAGTTTTTTCATCTCAAAGGTGTCTAAGTAATTCTTGCCTAACATCTGTGTGTGAAGTAGAGTTCTTCCCATAGTAATGCCCCATAGTGGTAGTTTTAAGTCATAGAGAATCCAAGGGCTTTCTAAAGTTTTAAAAGAAAAAACCAAACAACAAAATCGAGGCAAAGCTGTGTCACTGGGTTGAAATTCCTTTGACAGATGCAAAGGTCTCGATGACAGTTATTTTCCAGGTCTGCAGCTCAGCAATCCTGCCCCCGAATGGTTTCCCACATGAAGTGTTTGAAGAAGCGGTCGACGTGTGACTGATCTCCAAGGCCCACTGCCTGGTCTTCTTTAAGGATGGGGCAGGGCCAGAAGGAAAGGTGATGCTGATAAGGGAATCTGAACCAAATGTTGTCGCATTCTAGAGGTGATTAGATGCCCTTGCTGTGACTTATTACACAACCTGGAAGTGGACAGGGAAAACCTGGGGTGAAATGCAGCCACAGGAGGGGGAGATGCTTTTTCAGCAAAGAGCAAAAGCCAAGAGAGAAATTGTTGTAGATGCCTAAAACAGGTCAGATATCAGAACATTTTCTCTGCTGTGAGATAGGTGTGATACTGCAGTAAATTTCCCCCCAGTCATACTTACTGTGATTTGCATTTATACCTTCACAAGCTGCTGATTATATAAAAAAAGGCTTGTCTTTAATAAAGAACAGGACAATGCTAAAGGTCATTTTTTATCAGTCTGGGTTATTTCAGATGTTGCTTTTTCCTTGTACACTTGAATGAATTAAAGCTTTGAAGCCTAATGTATGTAATAGAATTAAGAGACTTAAAATTAGAATGCTCTCCAAACTTCTAGAAAATGTTTGTATATTTGTTTCTAAGAAAATTTATTGATTCATATATTTCACATTCTTAATATTCGTCATGGCCTATGAAATAACTAAATTACCCTCCATTTCCCCCAAAACATTTTTATAAAATGTCAAGACCTTGGGGCAAGGATTTCAGGATTTAGTATGTTATCATTATGTGGCTTTAGGTACACAGTATTTGTAAATTTGCATTATTGCATGTGTTGATACAACAAATTGCTGTGCAAGTACAGGGGAAAGTGCAAATTTTCCTAGTCCAAAGGAAAAAATGACCATCTCTTTCTTAACCAGGTGTCACACTTCTCTCCAGCCTCAATACCTATCACAGATAGCCTGGGTTTGTTCTGCCTCTGGATGCCATGGTGGCTACTAATTGTTCCCCAGCTTATTACTTAATTGTTGAAATTCTAACTGAGGATGGCAGCTAAAATGCCATACAGAAACACTGGCCACTAAAACTTACCCCAGATGTCCAAGGGATCCTAAGCTTTTCAGAGTAAGAGGGAGGATTTGATCTAAACTGGATTTCAAGTCCTGTTGATACTTATCTGCTCAAGTTTCCCATGTTCAAAATAGGCCTAATACAACACAAGTCTGCTATGCCTGGTGAGGCACTGTCTGCCCCTGCAGTTGAAGGGTAATCTGAAGAACAGCCCAGGGCCAGAAAAACCGTGCTGGGGACAGCAGCTGAGCAGAGGCAGCAGCTCTGCTGTGACAGTCTCAGCATCCTGTTGTCTTTTCCTGATGTGGCTGAATAGCCATTATAAATGCTGGCCTTTATCAGGCCTGCAACTGCCTAAGTAATGTCCCATGGTGATTATAATGAACAGAAGAAGATCCATAGTCTGGGAAAAATTAAAGTATGGGCTCTCCCTTTTACCTCACTTTTGTAGCTAAGGAGGAACCATAATGAGACTGAGGTTTTACCACAATGTAAATTATTGGTTTTGGTGTCCCAAAAAATGCATGTCTGGAGGCAGCCAGGTGGTGAGCACTGCTTTGTAAGCAGCTGCAGGAGTGCTCTGTGGAGCTGAGATCAGCAGGAATTTGGGTCGGGAGTGTGGCTGTGACAGAGACAATCTATGGCTCAAAGTTTCCCATCCCTCTGCCACATACCGTGACTCACTGTGTCAAGCAAGATGTTGTAGGAAAGAAAAGGGCAACAAAGGGAGAAAGAGAAAAATAAATCCTTTCCCATTGATTCCTATCTTCCTCAATGTTATACCTTAGCAGTTTGAGAAATGTATCTTTTTTATTTCCTTCCTCAAGTCTGTGTAATTTTAGAGACTCTCCATGCACTACCTTCATACCTTCTTTTATTATCCTATTTCCCTTCATCACAAGCACTTGCCCTCAAATAACTCTGGGCACATTTGTATTGCAGGCACTGGCAGACGAGGACAGCTGCCTTCAGCATACCCTCTTTTCACCCCCATTCTGCTCTTCACCAGGTCTTCAACCCCTGCCTGACCCCATCTCTTTGCTGACAGCCTCACAGGGGTCTGAGTGGCTCATCCCTGATGCTGGGCCAAAATACACCAGGAACGCAATGAAGGGTACTGCCTTTTGTTTATTTTCTGTTCCACCAGTAAGCAGGAAGCTTTACAATATAGTGTTGTAGCACAGATACTTAGTTTGCAAACTCCTGCCGCATGTTCATAGAGTGTCTGTGGACCTGGAGGTCCAGCCCATAATGATAACCATACCAAAGCCTGTATGGGCTTTTTAAAATACGTCTGCATGCAGAATGAGAACATTGGACCTGCAGAAAATGTTATATTACTTCAAAAGATGAGTTGGGCAGCTTGCTTGGCTCTTTGTGTGCTGAGCAGAGTGAAGTCCCTGGCCAGATGTCAGGAGGGCCTGGCTGAAGTCTGAGCTCAGCGAGAAGCTAAGAAGGACACAGCAACATGTGACAGCAGGGTGCTGCAAAAGCTCTGCTCATAAATGCACACCAAGTGGGGTTTACCCTCCTTCTCACAGCTGCCAGCTCATTTAGGTACATGGCGTCATCCTGCTTTATTAAATCAAGGCTTCGATCTTGCTTTTGCGGGGAAGACTAGCTCAGCTCTGGTTTTTCCCTCAGACCTGCTATCCAGTTGTCTTTCTGGTTACTTGACATAGTCTTATTTCCACAGTCACTGAGTTAACCAAGGAAGTGTCAATCCCATTTCACAGGTGTGGATGTGAGGCATAGAGTGTGCTGAGAGACACCTGTTTCACCAGCTCTCTTCAATCTGTTAGTTTGCTCTTCCTAAAAGCAAGAGGGGATGCTAAACTTCAGAGACAGTGGGCACAGGAGGGAGCAAGCAAAGAGGAGGAAAAAAAGAGGCTCTGGCATTGACTGGATGCTGGTTGCTTGCCATGCTTTGCTGTATCTAAGCTTTTATTTAGAGGGAGCTACTGAAGGTCCCAGTCCAGGCTGTCAGAAAGTGATGGGAAAGAGTGCATGAAAATCTACAGGGGGAAAAATCTCAGTCAGAAGGTCACTGGTGAAATCACCCCAAGTGAACCCATATGGTCCATTCCATATCCCCCACAATCCATACCATAAACGGGTGCAAGAGAAATTTTCCCAGACACATCCCTTCAGCAGAGATGGTGAACAGGGGCAGGAGGGACTCATTTGCCTCTGTCTCTTGCAGCCTTCCTCTCCCTTTTTATGCAACTAGGTACACCTTGCTAAAGGGTTAGAGCCTGCTCTGCCCTTCCAGCTGCTGGTTCAACCCTCACTCTTGGGGTCACCTTATGCTGCAGCCTGGTCTACCTAAGGAGAGTATTTTTACTGCCAAGCTTCCAAGAGGCATACACAGTGAGGGTGTCAGCAGCTCCTCTGATTGCTGCTGAAAGATGAGCTACACGGCCCCACAGATGCCAAGGCTGGGGAGGAGCTGGGAGAGATGAAAGATGAAAAAGTGGGAGGGAAGATTTGCTGTTTCTGTGGAAACTAGGACTTTACTCAAATTCAGGTTTTTACATCCCTGACCCCAAGGTGACCTGCTGACCTCTCCTCCCTGCCTGGCTCCAGCCCAGCTGTTTCTCCTGAAGGAAAGAGGCCAGACTCACCTCCTGCACTCTGCTTGACAGCGTGTCCAGGCAGACTGCTTCCTGCCAGAGTAAACACAATTACAGAGCGTCATGCACAGGGTTCGGGCCACCTAACACCAAAGAGGTCAACAGGATAGGTGCCCCAGAAAGCCCCAAAGTGACAGTGCCATCATAACAAGTAAATAACTGCACATGTGCTGCTCTTCTGAGTTTTTAATTGCGTAGGTAAGAATTGTTGGATGTTGTTTGTTCTGCACATATGTGTAAAAAACTGTAAAATAAAGGTCTGAAGCAATCCATGAGGTCATGCATCCATCTTGAAAAAGACATTCACTAATCACTTTCCTAGTCAAAGGAACCTAATAAAAAAAACAGTGGCAGTATGAAGCATGAGGGCTAAACCATCATGGACTTGTAAAGGAGCAAGAGACATATGGCTGGCTCCTGACAGAAAAATTATGTGAGAGGAAGAAGTAATATTTAAAAAGCAGTCAAGAAATAATCTAGTCCACAGCCAGGACAAAACAACTACAATTATGGGTGCTTGTAATAGGAAGGAGCAGTGATTCCATTACTAAACTCCTTCCTCAGGCAAGAGATCAAAGGAAATTACACCCATAAAAAGAATTTCTACAATGCCTCACTAATTAAACAGCAGTTGTTTCATGTAATATTGAAATCAAAAACCATGCAACAAACCTTGAGACAGGTTTGAATATTTTCCATTCAGATATGAGCCTGAACAAACTCCATCTTGCACTGTTCCTGAATCTTGGAGAAGTTTGAATCCAGAGATGGATGGATTCAATTTTTGTGTTCTGGACTTACCTTCACTTAATATTAACAGAAGTCAAATCCTTAGCAAGTAATGTACAGTAGCTTGAAAGAAAATGCAGAACACAGCGAGTGACGGATAAGAAAATGTCAAATGTATCCAACTTCAGTGATGTTTCAAAACTAAAAATGAGCCTGATATGTCACATACTTAGATGTAAGTAAGACATTCAGTAACTTCTAAGTAGTTAGGAAAAGGAAAGAGCATTACAGTAGCACAACTAATAGCAGCACCTTCCAGTATGAGTGAGAAGGTTCCCAGGCTAGTGGCAAGGCAGCAACAAAGGCCAGCAGCATCCTTCTCTCACACTCCCCTCTGAGTGGATCTACCTCCCGGAAAGTTTACGAGTGCTGCAATGTAGGTGGTGCTGAGCTGGTCAGAAAGGCAGAGAACAATAACTAGAGTTCACTACAGCTCGTTTATACCAAGGTCTATGAACCCTGGCTCTGTAACACCTACAAATCTCTTCCAACGGAAGTGTTTTGAAGGGGTTATCCCTGCAACCACATCTGGGCACCTAAATTAAAAAACTGATACCTAAAACCAGGAAGCTGTGGATTGATTGGCTCTTTTCCTTTCCATTACCATTTTCTTCTCATTGATTTAAGACTTATTTGCAATGCTTCTGTCCATCAGAGTTCCTACTGGGAATACTGTGATTGTTTCTCCCCTTCATGACAGAGACCTCTCTTTTCCCAAACTAGCTCCTGCATTCTAGTTTTGCTCTGGCTATGCCTGCTCCAGTGAATTCAGCAAGACAAGGCAAAAGGCTTAAGCACCAGCCCATGACTGCCTCTGACATTTGGCTGTCAGCAGGCTCCTGGCAGCTGTGCCGATGGCTGCCTCTGAGCCTGCTTGCATTGCTTGGGCATGGCTAGCAAATGCCAAGAACCATTTTCTCACACTAGAGGTAGCCCTGTAACCTCCCGTCCCTCTCAGTCACTGCCCCTTCCCCACATTCAAGAACCACCCCACCTCATTCATGATTACATTCATGTTAACATGGCTCTGTACGTATTCACACAGCGTAATGCTGCAGTCCGCTGCTATTCCTGTTTTTCCCTTTGAATCATAATCCTGGAGCCCTGCAGCTCTAGGCAGCCAAGTTTCTTTCAGAAAGAAGATTTACAAAATGAGAATTTCCTTCTCAAGAGCACATCTGTTTAGTTCCCACCTGCGCTCTTAATCCTACCAATGACATCAGAGGGAATGGGCAGACATTTGAATTTTCAGTAAAAGGCCAAAGTGAGTGGTTTCATATTCATTGTCTCCACCCACACCCATCTGTTTCCAAAAAAAAGTGAAAAAAGAAGTTTCAAAAAGAAGAGAAGAAGTAGAAACAATAGAATAAAAAAACCTGCACACACAGAAATATGGCAGAATCTAAAAGCAAACACTTCTGAGTTTCGTGTAACAACAAACTGGATTCACAGTTCAAGTACCCTTTGGATGTGGTAACCAAGAGCTGGAACAAGCAGCCAAATGCTCGGCGCGGATGTGGCCTCTCGCCAAGGGCAGGGTAGGAGATTCACAAGAGCCACACTTTCTCTCTCTCTGAAGGCAGAGCACCAGGAAAGCACATCTCCCTCCCTGGGAGCCAGGGTGGCCACAGAGCTGGCCCAGGTTCATAGGCAGCCTCAAAAATCCTCCCACCCTTTATGTTTCCACAGAAAAGGATATTCCTTTCCCAGCTCACCTGTGCCAAGTGCTTCCCTCTCGGGGCAGCTCAGAACTCTGCTGCCTACCACAGACATCTGCAGAGGCTCCTCTGCAAACAGCTACTTCCAAACAGCTTAACCCACACAGATTTTTGCTTTGCTGGAAAAGGACATCATGCTTAACTGCACGTTTGGAAAGTCCTTGCACACACACGTGTACACTCACACACACGTTCACAAACGGTGGGGTTAACAGCTGTCACCTGGGGGCAAGTATATTCAACACTGGGTAAAGCATAACTCCACTGCATCCCCTCATTTGATGAAAAACCTTAGCAGTAAAATGTCTTAGGAGAAGAAGCCACAGGGCTGTTATAGCTTTAACAGACCCCGAGTGCTTATCTCAAGCTGAGAGAGTGATTTCATGGCAATAATTTGTTTAAAGTGTTGCTGATTGCTTCCTATTTCTTCCCAGCAAATGACTTTTACACCTTTCTACTGTTGCTTTTATATGAGCTGCTATGGCAATTACTCTGCGGGAGGCTGTGTAAACATCACACAGACCCTTTTATCTCCCTACCAAAGGCCATAGAAGACACTCCTGAGACCAGATAAAAAGTATTTTCATACCTTTTCTCCTTCCTTGAAAAAAAAATATTGTTATTAAGTTGCTAACAGAGTTTTCTCTTATTCTTACAGAATGCGTTCAAATGTGCTTCCAACAGATACTGCCTGATCCCTGTGTGTAGCCCCTTTGAAGGGAACTTAAATAAAGTAATAAATAAAATTACTAAGAGTTCCAGGGGGCAAGGAATTGCCCTTTCTATGCTAAAAGAAGAATATCTCTGATAAAATTATTTAAAATAAATTGTCTCATTCAGAAGAACTGAGCGTATACAGGAAATGATCAGGGCTAATCTGAGGAATCTCGTTCCAGTACCTCTGGTGTCTCCTTTTATTCTCCAGTGCCAGTGCTAGGTGTTAGCTCAGCTGTCTGTCTCTCCCATCCCTGCAAGGAACAGGTTCATGCAATGACTTTTGGAGTCTGGCCAAGGCACTTTGCATGTTTGACTGGGGCTCCAGCCTGAGGATTTGGTTTGGCCTATGAAAGTTTTCTTCTCAGTCCCAGGTTCAAAGTTTCTGCATTCTCTGGTCAACAGCTCTCAGAGATACGTGCCCCATCAGATCACCCGTGAAGCCCAAGCTCCATCCCCATCTCTGTCAGATTAACCAGAGCACACCTCAGAGCCTGTGCCAGTTTTTCGCCTTTTTCTGTCAGTTTTATTCTGACTTTAAGAGGACTTAAAATAGCTGAACCAGCACAAAGTTAGGGCAGCACAGGAAGATAACACAAGATATGGCATAAATCCTCCTAGTGCAAAGTTAGGTTGTCAATGGGTTTTGGCACACTTATGCTGATGATGTGAATTTCTTCCTAATCAGTGTTTTGTGTCATGTGACCATAGTGGTGGGTTTTTTCCTTGTCAAGAAAAATCCTTATGTTGTCCATAAAGAGTGAGAAAGACACTCTGACAGCAATTAGTAGAAAGAGAATGGCAGAGCATTAAATCTTACAGGATGATTAACTCAATAATTCACTATTGTAGGACTGTGATGCAAGTTCCATTTTAATTCTTGATTTTTAGTTGTATGGGGGGTTTGATAGTCTCACTCCAACTCATATAAAAAGAATTATTGAAGTGCTACATGTTTAGCAATGTTATCTTTCTTTGTATGATTTAATGCAACATAGTCTAATATGATATTTCTTTTTCTGATATTCCGTATGAATGAGATGTTTCAAATGTCTTATGGATGATGTCCCAAAATGCAAAAGGAAAATTTTAACACTTTTACCTGTAGGCAAAATGGGGAAATCTCTGTCGTGTTATCATAGATCCTTAATCACCGTTTTCAATTTTGTATACAGTTTGTATTATTATTCCATTTCACAATCTCTGAGCTCGTATTTACTTTGAGACAAGACAAATTTGAGAGCAAGCACATTGGTTTACTTCCAAAAGCTGCCACTGCCATTGTCTCAGGGATGAAGAGAACGCGTACAATGTTGTGAGGGGGGCACTCTTAGATTCATCCAGTTGTGTTCTTTACCTTTTCTGAATTACAAGTCTGATATTGGTCTTCCAGAGAATCCACTGCCCTGTTGGTCCCTCTGCTGTTCATCCACCCCTGCTGATGCACCATTAATAATACACAATGGCAGCTTCTTTTATTAGCCTTCTGCAGTAAGTTTTGGATGGAGATTTTTCAGTGTTTAAAATATATCATCAATATTATCAGAAAACAGGACTCCAGTAGATCAAACTCACATTCAATAATGGGAATAAAGGATATTATTACCTACACACCTTAACTACACAGAGTTCTCATTTCTATTTGCACTTCTGGGCAGCAGAATAACTCCCAAGCTTTAAGAAAAAAGCAGGTACTCATCAATAGTCTCCACAACATCTGTTGAAAGACATGCTGTGTGCAGCATGATGTCAAACAGGGGAGCGTGAGCTCATTAGGATGTTACGAAAGGAGTTTCCTTGTTCCTTGGACTGAAATCCCATTGCTGTCTCCAGGTGGTAAAAACATTAAAATAAGACCAAGTGTGCAACTCTACTTATTTCACACAAGCAGGAATTGGTCTGGTACAAGAACTGTCTGTCAAGTAAATGAAATGAGATAAGCAGGACTAACACAGTATTATGCACTTGGCGTTACAGTAACTCCTGTAACATTATCTAGACGGCTCCATAAATTGCTCTTAAGTACTCCAAGTGTTTTTACATGTATTTTCTTTACAAACAGGCTTGGTAACATTGTTCTTCCAGACCTTTGCACAGCCCTGTATGCTCTCCTTCAGCTCTCAGAAAGGAGAGCTGTAACCGTGTGAAACAAAAGCTGAAATAATTGAAGTAAAAGTCTTCTGAGATCTCTTTGCTGTATACGCCCATGGGTACATGAAAATTCAATGCAATACTGCCCCCTATTAAGTGAATGTTCATTTGCCCAACATGGAAAATCCTGGTTCAAGTCCCAAGATGTCTGCAAGAACACCACTTAGACCAAACAAAAAGGAAACTGCTGTACAGTATCTGATGATCATTTACAAGCCAACACAGAGCTAACTAATTCATCACTGTTCCTTAATATTATCAAATTCAGTCCTAAAGCCTCACTTGGTGTGAATGGTGGCACTATTTCACCACAAAAACTTGTTTCAGATTAAAAAATATAGTGTCTGTGTCTAGTCAAAGTTGCTTCCCAAATACCACCCCCTTCAAGCCATTTTATACAAATGAGACTATTTCTAACCTGTTTAAGTGGAAGAGGAGGAGTACTCAGAAAAAATTCCACTTTCCCAGCCACCTTTAGCAAATTAACTGGTGTGGTTACAGAGCTCTGGGAGAGGTGCAAGGCACCCAGGCTGCCTTATCCACCCTGGCTGTAAGGAACCCTAGGGAGAAGAGGATCCCTGTGAGGGGTATCCTGGCTCCCTGCCCACAGACACAGAGAGATGTTGGAGCCCCCAGGACACTGAAGACAGAGTGGGAGGCAGGTGGGACCTGTGTTCTCTGGACCAGGAGTGTGAGTAGCCTGGGTGTCACTGAACATCAGTGCCCATGAAGGAGGTCCCAAAAACAACCTGGGGACAGCACAGGCAGCGACAAGAGGAAATGGCATCAAGTCACACCAGGGGAAGTTTTGATTGAATATCAGGAAAAATTTCTTCACCAAAAAGGTTGCCAAGCACTGGAACAGGCTCCCCAGGAAGGTGGTTGAGTCCCTAACTTCAAGGGCTGAAAGCAACCTCTGGTCCTTTTTGTTCACTGGTGTAGGTGTAACCCTGGGTTTCCACGGTGACATTTCTTGAAGAACTTCACAGTCTACCCAAAGAGAATGAAATAATAGATACCAAAATGTGTCTTACTCTAATACATTAATGTAATTACAGCTTACTATAAAATAAATATCCAGATGTCAATTTTCCAGCGTTCCTGAATCACATCTGAGTAATCACAAATCTCTCCTTAAAACAGAAAAAAAAAAAAAGGAAATAAAAGAGCACACACAGAGAATTCAAATTTGTCTAACATTTCTGTCTAAGCTATTTCTATCACTTCTCTGAGACATTTAGGATTTTCTGTTGTTTGCTTGTCCCTGTCTGACTGTCCTTTCAGAAGCTCTGGGAGTTTGTGAGATGATAGTCCCTAACAGGTTATCGTCCCCAGGGATCTCTCCACCTCTGCCCTCAGACTCAGCTGCCATCTGCCTCACAGCCTAAACCAGTCTGGGTAACAGGGTTGGCTGGGAGCAGGTGAAGAGGGGACACTTCATCTGTCCTCACATCCCTGAAAGAAGTGAAGTCGCTTGTTGCTTCTAACCCAAGGGTGGCCACAGGGAATGTTCATGGGACTTGGGCTCCTAAATCATCACTGTGAAAGCTTGACCCCAAATCTGGAGCATGATGTGTAGCCACTCACTGCAATGTGAGGAGACTTGGATCTCTCTGTTCTTAGTGGTTTGACTGTGGTTCCTTGCTAAAACAAACATTTTAACAAGTTTGTCTCTGGAAGCATTTGAATTTATTATCCTTGCAATGTTTGTTCTTAGAATGGCCTGTTGCAGGAAACACTTAATATTTCACATTCTTTTTGTATCTGGTAACACGCAAACTTCAGGCCTGTAATCCTATTCTTTAGAGTAATTGTAAATCATTACATCTTCTTTCACACTTCCACTTCTCTGTTACTGCCCAGATAGCAATTGTTGTAACCCACGATTTGCGAGATAGATGGTGAATTGCAGACGACAACAGCAGAGCCAGCAACATTGCTCCTTGTGTGTCCTTCTAGTCTATGATCCTCCTCCATTTGGAAAAAAGAAGCTGGTTTTTTATATAGGTTATTTTGTTAGCTCTGCTCAAATAATGCAGTGATTGCCTACAGTCTGTGAACACTTTCCTCTGAGACCCCATGGACCATATTGTCTCCAAATAAATCATTCTAGGGGATACCTGCCTTATTTTCTACTTCTCCAGGAAACTACAAACCTGAGAGTGGAAGAGGCAATAACTTCTTTCCTATATACCAAGAAAAGTAGTAACAAATTCTCCAGTGTAGCAAATTCTCCAACCCAAAAGCAACTGCTGTAACATTTTATATCACTTTCTACTAGGGTACTTTTGAATTACTAGCTTCAATGTAAGACTTCGTTTTCAGTTTAATAATAGTAATTTGCCACGTAAATTTATTTCCTCTTGTGTAAGAATTTTTGTAACTAAAGTTTATTGTCACAGGATTGTAGAATCATTTAAGCTGGAGAAGACCTTTAAGATCATGAACCCAGCATTGCCAGGTCCACCACTGAACTCTGAACCTTAATGCCTCATCTACACATCTTTTAAATACCTCCCGGACTGGCAACTCAAACACTTCTCTGAACAACCTGTCCCAATGCTTGAACACCCTTTTCATGAAGAAATACTTCCTAATACTCAATCTAAACTTCCCTTGGCACAACTTGAGGTTGTTCTCTTTTGACCCATTGATTGTTACTTGGGGAAAGAGAACAACACCCTTAGTGTAGCCAGCTTCCTCCTGGAGCAATTCTTGAGACTACATATTTCTGGTCCTTTTAGGCAAACCAATTAACTCTCTGTCATCTTCAGTCACCTGATTTCTTGCCACATATATGTTCAGCACAGCTGTCAAAAGAGGAGCATTTTCTATATTTCTATATTTACTTACATTCTCTTGTCCCAGTTTTCTCAGGAATGTAATATCATGCTATAAATCTTTATCTACTGAGTATTTCAAAGTCGTCACATGCTTTTAAACTGGATGACAGACAAATGAAAAGTATGTGTTGCATAGAATGGCCAAGTTTGTGGCATTTCTTGGAGGAATGATGCTTCATTTTAGTTTAGGAAAAGAAAATACAGGAAATTATTCAATCTGCTTATCAACGAATATGATAACACAATTCTTACCTTTATGTAAATGAAGAAA
Source organism: Pachycephala philippinensis (assembly GCA_013397055.1). Classification (NCBI taxonomy): domain Eukaryota; kingdom Metazoa; phylum Chordata; class Aves; order Passeriformes; genus Pachycephala; species Pachycephala philippinensis. Next base: position 1,599,342 of record VWZT01008132.1, read on the forward strand.
ATCCCTAATTTTATATTCAGTGTTGTTACTCTTTGTAGATTGGAAGTGCATATCTGTTGAGAAAAATGTTTTCTTTCAAAGGCACAAACTGTAGAGGACTCAGACAATTTGGTAGTATGTCTGGCAGCAGACAACATAACACCTATTGTTCTTAAACCTCTTTGAAATATGAATGAAATCCAGCGGAGAGTTAGCAACTTGACTGACTTCACTCATCAGGAGTGGTATCATATAACCAAGCAACCGTCAAAGTCTGAATCCTGCTCCTGGAAGGAAATGCCAGTTACCTTGAGGCAATTCCATTCCCAGGAAAATACAAAGCTCCCCCAGTTGCAATGATGCAAGGTCACAGTGAGTGACACTACGGAGAGCAGACAAAGACCCTTAACCGAAAGAAATGAGGCAGGAATAAAGAAACAAAGACCAAGTGAAGCTTTCTCTGTTATGAGGGGAAACTACACAAGTGCCTTAGCTGCTGTTCTCCGTGGAAAAGAAGAGGTGGGGCTGAGCTGAGAGGGTTGGAAACCGCATGTTAACAATAAATGGATTTTTGCCTAGAGTGTAGACAGCTTTGGCCAACACCTGACCAACACAGTGATACTTATGTTATTGTTCTATCAGATCAGATTGACTCCTGGCTGCTTTAAATGACAGCAGAAGCTGGAGTCTGCAGGCTTAGGGAAGCAGTAATTTCTGCAAAGCATCCTGCCTCCATATTTGTTCTTTACCACTTCAGGAATCCAGCTCAGTCTCTAGGAGCTTTTTTGTCTGCTTAGACGTGTTCTGACATATTCTGACTCCTACTCCTCTGGAGTGTTCCAGCAGGAGATCACAGTTATCACAGCAACATGTGTCATTTTGGGATGGAATCCATGTTCACAGACCTTGACAATTATATTATAGGCCCTCATCTATTCAGAGTACAATTTGAAAAACATTTTTCAAACGCAGAGACATATTATGTGACTCATTCCACATGATACAGCAACTTACCATCCTACAGTAAAAGCTCCTCAGAGATGGTCCATGACATATTGCCCAGAACATTAAATAAATATTTATAATTTATATTTTACCACTATCTTGATGTCTTTTTCATCTTTCCCTTTCTGTGTCTTATATTTTTGGTGACCTAGGCCAGTAACATAATATTGAACCTTACATGCAGAGGAGCCTTCAGCATCCTGTCCCTAAATTTGGACAGGAGCAGAACTGATTGGCAATACAGTCCAGTTACCCTGACTTTGTGTTGTGCATCTGGGGAAAACCAGGGAAGTTACTCTCTAGCAGGATAACTCTGAGACTTCTTTGCTGGAGTTTACCAGAGACATCAGTTTTTAGAGTGTAAGAGTCAGTCTCTCGCAGAAATAGATGTTTTCCTAATTATTTATATGCTAGTATGGCATTTTCAAATGGGTTAATAACAAGTTTCTTCTGGCAGGACCTTCACCATAAGCTTTCTCTATGTTTCTGATTGCACAGCTCTGTCAATCAATTTTACGCCACTAATGTTCCTGATCCACTACCCAAATGTGCCCTCAAGAGTTCATATGATCTGCTGTAAGCCTGATAGTATATATTTTAAATTAGTTTGCCTTAGAGGGGAAAAGATTAAGGCCCTCTAGACCCTCGACTACCTACTTTTAGGTCTTTGCCAGATGTATCTCTTTTATCTCTCTTGCAGAGAAAATTTCTCTCATTTTGTGACACTGGAGGTAATACTTCAAAGCCACCCACAATAAATTGAAGGGCAGAAACCTGAATACCATTAGCTCATGGAAGCCCTGTTATTGGCTCCAGGGGGGAGAACAAATTCTGATACCATCATGGTGCAGCTTTTCTTCGCAGTAAATCTGGGTCCACCTCAGAGAATGTTATTTAGCTACTTCCACTGTTATTACTTTTGGCATAATGTGCAACAGGTTTCATATCCCAGAATGCTTAGTGCTTTATCTCTGCCTCGAATTTTCAGTTTGCATGGAGATGCAAAACACAAACGGTCACAGATATTTTCTATGGTCAGTAAGTTAGAGAGAGCTCACCATGTATTGTGGTGCGTGCTGGAACTGATTTTCTCCTGCAGGATACCCCCACTATCTTAAAGAAATATTTCACTGAAGTTACATTAGCATAAACAGATGCAAAAAGAAAAGTGAGCATTTAACTGTATTTGTGCATAAAGGTACTCATTGTCTTTTTATCTTGCAGCTTAATACCTAAGTTCTCTGCAGAACAGCAAGTATTTGTAATGCAATTTATTGTACTGCTCTATTTTTTTTTTTTTCATAGAGTTCTGCTAAAATTCTCTGCTGCAGTCCTATTCATGTAAATCTCCATACAGGCACTTCTGAGAAAACAATGCACCCCACACAAATCAAAACAAAACAAAAGCACAGACCAAGGACTGTTTTGTCTGCCCCCATGACTTGAAAAACAGAAGAATTTATCTCAAATATGAAGTTGAAACTGCATCTATAGTCTTAATTAAGCAGCTATCCCACGCTGTTTACAAATTTACCAACAGTGGAAGCAGCAAACGTGCAATGTGGAAATAAATAAAATGCATTTTAAACCATACTTACAATTACCACAGAGTAAGAAAACAACATCGTTTTTGAAGGTTGATACGTAGTTCTGTACTATTTGTTTTAGATTTCTATATATTTTGGGTTTTGTTTTTTTTTTTTTAAGATGGGAATTTACCATTTACCATTCTGTGACTGACAGAATTTCATCTCTTCCACCAGGATGCCACTCACTTCCAGCAAACCTGCTGGAAAGCTGACCCATCATGATTTAAACAACTCCAGTGACAAACCAAGGATCTATTCTGGTAATGAGATACACTTGTTACATGCCCCCAGGTTGCCAAGCAGTGAGACAGCACCCTGCAATTATTAGTGGGAATATTATCAGTATTGCCCTGCTAACAACCTGGGACCCTGGGAAAGTGAGGCCAAAATTCTGTCTATGATGCAGGTCTGGCATCTCCTTCTTTTTGTTGTCTTTCTTCATATTCTGTCATGAAAGAATGCTCAGCTTGCAAGAATTAATACCAGTAAATATTAACCCAAATCATTTAACAAAGCTTTCCAAAAAACAGATGATATATTCCACACTCCGTCTTATATTCCTTTGAAATATCTATTATTATGAAGGAATCCAGATTTCATCAATACATTTATTATTCCGAAATATATTTATTATTTCTCAGGAAAACACAGAATTTATTGCATAAATTTTGCTGCTGCACAAAACACTGGTAAGATAATAGAAAGCCTTTTGGAACTTTTTTCCTCAAAGCTGTCCTGTGCCAGCCTGGATGTGACACCTGAGGGGAGTAAACCTTGTTCTGCTACCAGAATGTCACAGTGACCCAAGAGTATTGCAAAAGTGACCCAAAGTCCTCACTTCTGGGTTTGCCACAGGGGCAGCTGGGAGGGACTTCAGGAGGACACTGCAGTCAAAATAGCTTTATTCGGGGCTATTGTAGACTGGGAAAAAAGTAAGTTTATAAACTAAACCAGAACACTCTACCTATTGATCTGTTTACATTTAAACTGTTTCGGTTCATGAGTAGCTGTCAAAAGAAGTTATCTCCTTCTGCTTTTGATGTTTAGATTGTATTTTCATTGTAAATTTGACTCTAATGCTTATGTTAAACAAAAATCAATATGTTCAAAAACATATGAGATTAGATGAAGCAAAAAAATATTCCCAGGCTTAAAAGTTATTTGTTCTCAGATAATACCTTGTTTCTTTCACAGGTTTGCCTTATATATATACAAAAGAGCTATTGGTCTTAAATATTTTTCTAATCCTATACTTCTTTGTTGGCATACAGCTTTTTGTCCAGAACTAGATGAGGATTTCTGGCATGCAGTTGCAAGAATCATGGAATTGTAGATGCAGTTTCATCCATTGAAACCACAGACTCACTGAGATCAGTGAGGAAAGTACAGCTCCACAGAAAAGTCTTTTCAATGAAAGTTTGGATACCAGGTTTTAGACTCACTAAAGGATTCCAAGAGCTTTTTGAATGGTAGGCTGGACCAGCATAGGAAAGCTGGCCTGAGCTTTTGATATTCACCATTGATATATGAGTGTTTGGGAGTGGCATTCCTTAGCAGATATTTATTAGTCAGGACTGAGTCATTCACTGCCTTACGTGAGCCTAACAAACACGTAGATGAATAGGAGTTGTCTACCTTGTGCTTCTCAGGGAATAGAAACCACAGCCTGTGTCTTCTCATTAATATCTCTGTACTGAATGCTTACAAAATAAAGAAAAGCTCACAAGCAGATGCCCAGCCCACTTCCAAGCTCTTTTAGTGATCTCTTCCAAGCATATCTCTCTGCCCTCTTCTGCCCAGTGTTGCTAGAACCTGACCAGGAATTTCCCCTAGAGAGAAACACAAAGCACGATACTCTGCTTTTTAAGCTGTTAATGCTTACTCAAACCTGTCTCAAATGTCAGCAGCATTTACAGAGCTATCAAGAGAACAGCTGGGGCTGGGGCCAGCACCATGCCATACATGTGTCACTCATTCTGCAGGATGAGGGTGCTTCCTTTGCCAGCCAGCATAGGCTCGAGAGCACTTTGATTCTCCTTTATCAATTCCCTGTCTCCAGCTCACCTACTCAGCTCCCCTACTCAGTGTGAAGTAGAAAGGAAGGAGAAAAACTGTTTATTGTTTTTCTCTCTTCATTACAGTCATGGTTAACTGTTTCATCTGTGTCATCTGTAGTGCTCCAATGATCTACCCAGTTTTGAGGTGTAGAGGTTGCAGCAGGACAGTGTATTAAAGACATGATGAGCAAAGGTCCTTCTCACTGCTGTCCCTGTGCTTACCAAGGCGGGGGACAGAGCAGTCTTTTTCATTCCTTCCTGAAAGCTGTGTACTGCTGGGAGAAACAGGAGAGAGAGGGAAGATGAAATGGAATGGGGAGAGGAGAAAAGAGATAAATGGCAAGAGATAAAAAATGGAAGGGAGAGAAGGGCCTTGCATAACCTCTGGACTTGGTGCAGCCAAGACACACTTTTTTCAGTTGGAAGCTTCAACAGCTTGCTAGACCATTCAGAAAATGCTCCCAAAAGAAAGGGATTTTAACTTCTTAAAAACTTCTTCTTTTTACTCTTGTTATATCCTGATAATTTCCAGGATTTCAGAAAACATGCCACTTTTCAGGGAGACATAGAAATCCATATAAGAAATTACTAAAACAAGAAGCACACATAAGAAATTAATAAAACACTTGCTGTTTTGCCTCTTGTTTCCTTTGATAAAGGAGGCCATTAGCATCTTTCATCTAAACTGCTTCAACACAGTTCCTGTGTACGAGAGCACACATCAGCAGCATGTCCACATGAGACTGATGTATTCCTCAGAACTCCCAAAGCATGCACAGTGCACCATTGGCTGGTACTGCAGACCTTCAGAGTGAAAGTTCATTTTACATAGTGAACAGTAAACACAAAATACAATACTCTCTGTTATGTCAATTAAACGGAAAAATCCTGATCTTTTTCTAAAAAAGAGAAGTCTACTCACTTTCCATGCATAAAACACTATGTAAAGAAAGACATGAGCCATGGATTAAAAATGGCACCTTTAAAATACTTCTTCAGTGCTTACGATTTGAGGACCTGTAGCCCACAGAAAGCCACTAACATGCATAAAAAATGCTTATACCTCAACATTTGTATGGCACAGCCTCTCAAAATCAACCTCTTGTTCTCTCCTTTAGTCCTATCCTTCGTCTACAACATCTATTTTTTTGTATAGAAATAAAAGCAAAGTCGTGCTGGATCGTCTTTCCTATTCCACCCCCTCCCCACCTTTCTCATTTTTGATTCTGGGTTAAAACATTGAAGAAGAAAGTTTCATATCTCTTGATCCAGAGCTTTAAGCTTAAAGAGAGTGAAGCAGAAGGGAAGAGAAGAAGGGAGTGGGAAGCCCCAGTGAGCACAGATCATCTTCTGTAGTCTGTGAGTTTGAAGAAAAAGGCGAAGCTGGAGCCCAAGCACACCATGGCGTGCTCTCCCTGTTTGCTCCAGAATATCCCCCATTTACTGACAGCACAAAGCAGTACCGTATTGCTTATAATGTCATTTCTCAAGAATGCAATGTCCCACCCTCTCCCACTCTCAGCTTTAAACTTGTTTGATGAACACAGTTTTCCAGTAAAGACAACATGATATTTGGCCAGAGTGGTGGAATAAGAAACATGATTCTTTTCATGTTGGACACTTGCATAATATTTCTCAACATCCAAAGCTGGGTTTATGCAGGATTACAGCAATCCTTTTATTATTTATGAAAGATGACAGCATGCCGTATGATAATGTTTAGGTTAGTCATCATGCAACCCTATGTGGAGGGAAATATGAAATTTTAGTTGGTAAAATGAAGTCTTTAATTAATTTCATCTGTCCAACATTTGCTCTTTTTTTTTTTTTTATTCAAGCAGTAAATATCTTCCAAAAGATTCACAGACCAGAGACTTGTCTTACAGCAACAGCTAAGAAAAGTGCTTATTAATGCCCTGAGCCTGCCATGCATGACACAGCCAGGTTTGTCACACTGTGGATCTCAGATCTGCATGAGAAAAACAGATTGCACACAACCTTTTGCAGCTACTCCAGGCCTATGCATGCCCTACACTGGAGAACAGCATTCCTCAGTGGAAGAGGAAAGGAGACAACCCTCAGCCCACCACCACCAGCTCCTCACGTATGTATTGCTACTACCTCCACCAGAGCAGGAGAGACACAGAGACATCCTTCCAGGGAGAGATGAGGAAAAAGCAGGAAAAACCACACGTGAGACCTGTCGAGATTAACTTTCCCAAAAAGCCTCCATCCAACCCTCTGGGTGCTATCAGGAATGTTAATCGTAGATGATCTTCTAAAGGCAGCAATACGAGGCATGGATGGGCTTTATTGCAGTACCGCCATAAATAATTAAATACAATGTAATAAACGAACCTGTCCAAACCAGCTGGCATAAAGTTAGACTGACTAATCTGATCTGACTGCCAAAATCAGCACACAAGAAAATCTCCATCTGCGAGCTGAATGCCCAAGGTGCTCAGGGGGCATGTTGTGCATGCCCATCGCAGCTACCCAGAGCAAAGATGATGCTCAGAGGTGCCCTGTGATGGCAGGTGGGTGTCCCATAGGACAAAAGGAGTGTGAAGGACAGCACTTAATTGCTAGTGCATGTCACTATGTGTCATATATACAGCCTACCACTGGATTTTTTTTTTTTTTTTTTCCAAATAGTATAAAACACTTCAGGGAAAGCTGACCCTCCAGTAAAAGTTTTCTCTTGCATGTACACACAATACTTTTTACCTACACGAACTGTATTAATAAAATGTCTCTGGTTGTGTGAAGATTTACTGAGAGCCAAGATATTAAAACTACACCCTTAACTCAGAGGCTTGAGCATTTTTAAAATGTGACTTTTCTTCTCCTTTCATTGTGCTAAAAAAAATTAGTAAAAAGGAAATTAATCTGCAGCTGACCAAAACACACAAAAATGCTTCATAAAAAAATGCCACTTTTGGAAGATGACTGTTGGCCACATATTGGTGATGTTATTGGAGTTTTTCATTTAAGCTCAGACATTTAATCTAAGTATTGCTAACACTTAAATAATTTGCCAATTTTTTTCCCCTTACTAAGCTTTCTTTTTAAAATGGTTATTGGTTTGTTTCCTTTGAAACTGTGTTTCAAGTGTGATTTTTAATGAAATTTCAACAACAATATCCCTTTAAAAAGTCAAATACATTTCTAGGAAATGAAAAATGTTTTAGAACAGAAACCTTGCAATTTCAAATCAGCCTCGACACTTTGTATGCTGCACTCTTATTTATGGCTGACTGTCCATTTCATTAAGCTGAAAAATCAGACAGTAAGATATTTTTGCTGTGTCTGCACACATATATACATGTAAAAACATACACAAATACACACACACATATTCTATTTGTCCAAGGCCAATTTGGATAAACAAAAAGTTAGACATGCCTGAAAACGGTGATCTCTGGTGGAATAACCGTGTAGCTACAGTAGGCATCAGTGTTACCAAGAGTTTGCTTTCTCCATCTAATTGCAATTAACACTCTAGCAGGGTCTAGAGATGTTGTTGCAATTGTAATTTATTAGATTGAGACGATGATTTCTTGATAGTCTCTTCCTTCTGTTGGGGGAAACATTCACTTTTTTAGTATTTATTTATTTGTTTGTTTGTTTATTTGCAGTTGGATATATTCTTGAGAGAATCCTCCATCCCATAACAAGACCAGAGCTAAAGCCGATGACAAGTATTTCAGTGTTTGAATTTTTTTTTTGTTGATGCTTACACGACCTTGTGTGTATCTCTCTCTTTTACATTAGGAAAATAAAGAGGCAATATTATCCTTGCACGTACTGATGCAACATAAATATTTTGAAGTTACTCGCGTAGATAAGGAAAAACATTCCTGTTTCTGCCTCCCTTTCTGCATCATATTTTCCCAACAGCTGCTTCATTTAGCTCTTGTCAGGCATGATGCATAAAAAAATGCGTGTGCTCTGAGGGGAGCTTATGCTCGGGTGACGTTCGAGTCAGAGCAGCAGACTGACAGCTCTGATGCGGGTACCGCTAAGGCAGCTGTGAAACTCTGTCACTCAATGCATGTCAAGGCTCTTCGCACTTGCCATCTAATCTTGGCTGCAGGACCTGCACGGCCAGAAAGGCCTCCACCTTTGGTTTTAAACAGGTCGTGAGGCAGGTCCCAGCACCACGATTCCCGCTTTCCTCCCGCTCCCGCCGGCGGTGGGTGCCCGCAGGGCTGGGGTGTGTGCAGGGCAGGGCATCCCTGCACTCCAGCCACGTCTCCCCGTGTCCCGGCACTCCTGAGCACGCCAATAAATCTGCCTGTCCCTCACACAGGACCGCGGGCTGGCACCCACCGCCTCCCTGCCCGCTTTACGCGCTCCTAATCAGTCTTCCTGCAGGAGCCACCATGCCGGGGCAGGCGGCGGCACATTTTTGTGCTGGGTACCTGCCTCGGTGGTGGCCTTTTCTTTGGAAGTGCAGCCCGCAGCCAGCTGGACAGAGCGGCAAAGGAGCTGTCGGGGCTCGGTGGGGAAGTCTGGGAGGAAGGCAGCCTCGTGCGGAGAATGGCAGGAAAGCCGCTCCGCTTCCCGGCGGCTCTGTGTGCCGGGAGGCAGCGCGGCGCCTGGAGCCTGCCTGCCCTTCAGGCGCGTCCCGGGATTTCCGAGTCGCAGCCACAGCTCCTGCTAACAGCCAAATATTTCACTCCAGAGACATGCTACACTTCCTGATATAGGATGCACTTGCATGTCTCCTGGTGACCTTAAACACTAATAAAGGAGTCATAATACGACCTAGACAGGCCTTGAGAGCCAGCCGGCACACGGGTGGCTGGAAGGGAGGTTCAAGGGGTGGGAGCGCTTGTCTGCTCTTTGTTCGGCGGCTTTCGTGCCGTGTTCCTTCCCTTTCGATTATGCAGAGGAAGAGATTCTAAAATGCATTTGTGTTGCCCTTTTGCCAACAGCAGAAATCAATCCAACGTGCTGGGAGAGGAAAAGCTCCGTGTGCTGATGGCTGGGGCTGACCAACCTCTCCCAGCAGCTTGCATCCGACCAAGAAACCCCTGGCTCTCGCTCCCCACAATTGCACCCTACCAAGGAAAAGGGCGAAGCAGTGCCAAGTCTGATCCTCCTATGGATCCTGCTCGCTTATTTCCACTGCCTGGGCAGGCAAGAAGCTGTTGTGCCTATGTATCACGGGCATTTTAAGGCTGCCTTGCAGGTGTAAACCCAGAGAGACATCCAGCTCCTACCCAAATCACAGGCGGAAGGAAAGGTGAGGTTCTCTATGTTGTTGGGCCAGAATTTCTCCTGGTGACCACAGACTTCTCTGCGCTCAAAAGAGTGGAGGGCTTAGCCCCTTCAGGGTAAGGAAATACAGAGGCTATTACATGCTGCCTCCTGCCACATGTGGAGTTTTGTACTGCCTTGGCCCTACAGCTAAGCAAAAATAAGCAGAAAGAGGTTAATTTTGGATCATGCTGGCAATCCAGCTATCAACCATAAAATGTGCTCAGACTTGCTAAGTAATGAGTGAATGATGACTTTGTTACCAGCAAAATGGTACAGTGTCACAGTGTTAGGGATCAAATGTGAGCGGAGGAGAAACAAGAGACCACCAGAATCAGAGGCAGACTTTCTCATCAGCAGAGAAAACTATTTTACTCTTTTAATAGCTCTAAAAATACTCTATTCGACCATGAACCTATGTTATTTAGATCTGTTTATTTGTAAAAGGAAGGATAACAGTCTGTCTTCAACTCTATATTGCATAAGATCAGCTGACGTTCGCTATGATATCATAGACCAACAAAATGAAATAACTCGCAAAGAAAATATTGACTTTCTTTGTCTGAAATTAAGCCAGCAGACAGGAGAGAGATGAATATAAAAAAAGAAAAAATATTAGAGCAGTCATATCCAAACTAAATTTAGATACAAGTGATGCATGTCCTAATTTAGGAAAGCACAAGAAAAAATCTTAAGCATTATTATCTCTAAATACAAAAGCTTTAAGTTGCAGAAACCAATCCTCAGCTAAGAAAATGCATTGAGGCAATTCTCACAAGTAATGAAAAGTAAAGTGCACCATGATATCATCCTCCAACACTTTTGCAGAATTCCCACTGATTTTGGCAGGAGCTATGCACACATTTTGGAGGGAGGCCTTCTGCTGCATGGAGAAACAGGATGCAGAACCTGTACACATGGCAATTCTTAATGCTCATTCTCACTACACAGCCCAGCAACTCAAAACACTTTAAGTCTGCTCTCAGCTAAGACACTAATCAAATAACCTCACATCTGACATGCCCTTGGAGTATCAGTCTGCGTTCAAGACTCTTTCCCAGGATCTGACTGACTAGGGCAATTAATCAGGGCTGGGTCCACTGTAGCCAGCAACGTGACGTCAGTGCAAGCTGGTGAGAAGTTCACACCAGAGCTCTTTTCCTGCATCAGTTTTGTTCTTAACATAGTGCTGTTGCTCACTTACACCTCAGTTTTTGAAAATAAATACACATTTTGAAGCTTCTGGTAGGATACATTTCTCAACTTGACTCAATTGAGTAAACTTTAACAACAATTTCTACAAAATTCTCTTCATTCACATTCCACTTTTTGCGAAGAGGAAAGGAGCAATCATGACTGTCTGAAAATTTCTGTCACAAAGACTTTTCTAACATTTCTGCTATACATTTAGAACAGTCTCCTGCATAAGTCTTCTAGAGTCTGATATGCTCACTTGTTTTTTTTAAGTCGCCCTCGTGTGTATGAAAAACATTCTCATGACTTTCTCCAAATTCTTCAGTTTCAATCCAATGCATCTAAATAGCAACTCTATCTCCCCTCAGTACTAGGCTTGGAGGGAAAGAAATGCTGTCTGCTGTGTGCTCTAGGGTTTTAGGATGGCAGAAGCTCTGAATGTGAATCTTTCTTTAATATTTATAGGAATTGATTCGTTACACTACACCCTCACTACCGAGTTTACACTTGTGTTCATAAATCACGCCAGGTCACGAACTGTATTGAGGACCTGATCCATTCAGCATCTGGCCTGCATGTAGCAAAATCAGATTTAGAAGACTTTGGAGACATTGCCACTTCTCAGAGAATCCTGGATTTTTGCATTATTTCTGTTTTCTTAGAACACCTTTTTAAGCAATACTTCAGGTCTTCTGTTGCCCCTAACTAATTCTATGCAAGCAGGATTGTTAGCATCCCCCTGCAATGCTCCAGGCCTCTTCACCTCTTTCCTTCTTCCTATTGGCCTTTTGTCTGCTGTTTCTGTTGAGTATTTCTCCACAGCATTTCAGCTTCTTTAAAGGCAACTCTATTGGTGCCTCAGCTGATCTCAATTTGTATGTTACACAAGAAAGAAAGGAAAAAATACAACCAGTCTGAAATACCATTTGCTTTTTACTGCGTAAAATACACCATAAGTTCACCTCACGCCATGGGCGTGTTTCCATTCTCCTCCGCATCAGTTTTTCCATGGAAACTTGCACCAGCGTCACGCAGGACAGGAACGCCCTGCACCTGGGCTGCCCCTGCGTGTGAGGAGGAGGGCACTGCTGGGAAGGTGAGTGTGACAGACAGACAAACGGCCTGAGGCTCTTGGGCACATGTGTTTCTCAAGCTCCAGTTGTAAGTTGACATGTTTACATTTCAAACCACTCACAGACTGCAGTGGGTGCAAACAGGCATCTTCAATTATTCGTGTGGCCTCTTCCCCATAAATAAAATATTAAGAAAGAGAGAAAGCAAGCTGTCTGCTAGCCTGTTTACTGCCAGGATTTCTCCCATCTTGTGGTACTCAAGCAGAGTGACTGGGACGAACTCTTTGGCTGTTGTGGAAACAAGAAGTTATGACAAATGAGCCCAGACAATGGTCAGGTGAAGGCACTCCCTCCGGGGCAGGAGAAAGGGCACTGTGATGATGGGGCAGCCCTGCAGCAAGGTCAGGGCCCTGGCTGACACACAGGCACACTTCAGCAAATCACCCCAGATTTGCTGTCACCCCACAACAGGGGTGTTGGCCACATCAGTCCTGCTTGCCCTGGAGGTGGAAACAGCCCTTTCAGCCTCCCCCGCTGCTGCCAGCACTCCCACCAGAGTTACTTAACCCAGGTGTCACGTCCAGCTCCTATGTACCTCAGCAAGACATCAAATCAATGCCAAGGGAGCTTCTTTTGGGCCATAATGCATGTTCATGTATTCAGTCAGACTTTTTTCCAACATGGTAACATGGCACAAACAAAGCCACAGGCAGATATGATGTCCCATGTGAATCTCATGTAGATGTTGAAATAGCTTTGGTCTAGGTATATGTCAAATGGCATTTTTTTTTCTAAAGAACCTTTTTGAGTTATAATCTAAACACCATTTTTTGAAATGACCTTAGGGCCTGCCTCCCTCCAGCTCTTGGTCAGGCTAATAGCTTCTCCAAGCTGGCAATTAGATCACTTCCCATGTGGCTGGGCTTCGCCCTTCTCGATCCATAGATATCACTCCTGTTTGGCATATGGCAATGGAGACAGGAACACGCATGAGGTCACAGGCCTCATGCAGGGCACTCCATGAGTCCTATGTCACTGCCTGGCACACAAGAAAACAATCATTCAGTTCATGCTGGGCACATTAGCAAACACTGCAGGGACCAGTTTTGCCAGTACACTTAAAATTTTGATCTTTTATAACTAATGAAAAAGAAATTTATAAACAAACAAATTATTCAAAGCAGAGAAAAGACACACATTTTGGGAGACCATTCTCCAGCAACAATCTGTGAATAGTGTGGTTCAACAATGCTTGGTTTTCTTTTCCACAATTTCCTAGGAGTTGTATTCATCCTGCCTTCAAGGATTGGTGCCCCTGCTTAATCAGATTTATAATAAGCCTAATATTTAGGTTCTCAAGAACAATTTGAGATTTCCTTCCAGTGAACATTAGAAAATGATACTGTGATTAGCCATGATATCTCTCTGACTGGGACTGTTAAACAAAACAAGCAGTTGGCAGAACTATTTGATTTGGGAAGAAAGAGAAGCAAGAGTAATGACAGCCAGTTTCCAGGTTTTTAATAGAGGAAATGTTTTTGATACAGAAGTCCCATCCCAGCTGTATTTCAGTGCACATACTAAGTAACACAAGTTGTTTTTCAAACATGGAAAAGTTCAGAAAAGCTGATTAAAATTATTTCTTACAACCCTCTATTCACCTTTTTCTTTATGCAGCCCCCGAAAGTTGAAAGGGTTATGACATGTAAGATAACCAAAGGGTCAATCCTGCCCAAAAATATATTAGTCAGTTAAGACAAGAGCATATTTTTGCCCAGCTTTGCCTTTGGACCATAAGGACTTTGTTAGCATAAAAAGAGACATTATTTTTCGGAGAAATATGATGTCAGTAGAGCTCTTGCAGAATAAACAAAATCTTTTCCTTCATTGTGCATTACAATCTTAGAAAAATAGTGAACTGACTTTGTTCTCACATTTTTTACCATGAGTGATGCACAAGGCAGAAAAATAAATTCTGAATAGATTATGAAATTTCAAGCCAAACCTAAAAAGCTTGGAAAAAAAGTTTTAAATTTAACCACTGTGACACTGAAACAAGTGACAGAACAGAACTATGCAACTTTACATTTTTGTTTTCCATGATTCAGTCTAATCCCTTCTAAAAACAGAAGGCTATACAAGGCATTAACTAGAGAGCTGTTTCTTTTTCTTCAAATTTCAAAGTGCTTTTTTTCCCTGGTCTGAAAATGTCTTAAAAGTAAACATCTGTCTTTCATCTGCTGGATGGCAATTTAAGAACATCCACCATTAACCCCCCAGGTACCTCTGCAGATTCGAGGTCCCTCGTAGCAAGAGATGCTTGGGGCTCTTGGGGGTCCTTGGCTGCAGAGTAACCCAGAGCATCTATGTCTCTTTCTGTGAAGAAGAGAACACAGCACCAGGGATCCCTTTCTGCAATACAGCTGGGGCATATGAAAAAAGTCATAAAAGGATCCTAAAAAAAACCATCACTTACAGTATTTGTCTGTTCCTGCATGTGTTCCCAATAGTGTCTTGAAGATAGACCTGCTTTTAGGAAAAAAAAAACAACCAAAAAACGATTAGCACCTACTACAACTGAACAAAAAATTGTTCTCTATGCTATTTTTATGTCTAAAAACACAGTCTTTCCTGTCATTTACCTTCTCTCATCTTTAGCACCCAAGTCTATCTACTGCTCTCTTCTGGAGCAGCTTTACGAGTTCACCTCCTATCAAATGTTTGAGCACACTCAAGGTTCAGGCACTTGACACTCTGGAATATGTCTAATCTGTTAAATGGGAAGAAAATTCTTTGTTTGATGTGCCAATGTGCCACCTAATATATTTCGGGGAATATGAAATCAGATTGAGCCTGAAAAGCCATGCCTCGCCCAGTGACTCCTAAGTGGCATTTCCATGTGCTTGGGATAAGCACTGGATACCATTTTTTCACAGAACAAACTGAACTTTATCCCATTCCAAACTGGCTACCCCAGGACTTGGAACAGGCCTCATGAAATTTAAAGTATTTTCTGCCAAATGACTGCTTAGCCACTGGAGCAGTGCTAGTCCACTCTGGCACTCCTCAGCCAGGACAGCAAGACCTCTTTGACCAGGGAGCAAGACAAAAAGTGGTGGTGGCTGGGCTGGGGGAGACCCAGCTGCTGTGACACACTGCTGGAACATTGCGTGTGTTGCCTCCAGCACTTAACACAAAGCATAAGTGTTCAAGGGACTAATGCCTAAATATCTTTCAGCCTATTCTGTTTTGTTTTATGGGGATTACTGTGCCTTGCATTTTACCACGGCATCTGAGCAATGTGTTTCCAGTGGTACACAAGGCAGCCTACCACTAGACCTGTTTTTAAAAAATGGGATTTCAGTTCACAAGTCAACTAGGCACTTTTCAAAATGTTGCTCCCAGTCAGACTAAGCTCTTTGGGCTTCCCCCCAGAGAAGCTGCTGGGATGCCTGGGACCTACCAGCACAGAAGCAGTTAATTTCTATGAAGACTCTGAGAAAAAAAAAACAGCCTAAGAACAGCTCTGTGTTGGGAGGAGAGCTAGAAAACGAGGCTGTTGCTGTTGTTTTCATTGTGTGCACTCTAATCAGAGAGAGTAAGAACAATAATGCATGTAATGCTGATTTTGGACCGTTTCCATGCAGCTTTTCCCAGGCTAGGCAGCCTTGGGAACCACTGATAGTGTGGCACACCAGGGGCACAGCCTCAATCACCAAGCACAGGGCAGGGCAGCCTTTTCTGCGGATAAAATATGTGAGGGATGACAAGAATCTTCCCAGCATGGGAAGTGGCAATAACAAAAAAAAATATACAAGGGGCTGAAGCTGAGTGCAACATCCACTGCAGAGAGTGCCTGCAGGCAACACTCAGATTTGAAAGGTAGACTGCTATTTTTCATTTCCTCCCCCGTTTTGTGCTTGTTTGTTTGTTTGTTTGTTTTCCCTTCTTTCATTAGATGCCCCCCTCCCCCTCTCAGCACCACTTTGAAGCCAAGATGAAAGAATTGCTGTGGCTGCTGGCACAGAGCACACACAGGGAGACTGACTGAAGTGTGCTTTAGTTTAAGATGGCATGGCTTTTTTTTTTCCCCCCCTAAGTAGGGGAGGGACAGGGGGAGGGGAGAAGAGGAGAAGAAAGTTATTCAGCTAAAAACAATATATTACACTTCATTGAAAAGCATATTGTACAGCTTGGATTGAAACATGGTCCTAATTTTTCAAAGCTTTGCTCTTCAAGGACAGAGGGTTTTGGGTAGCTAAGATGTGGCATCCTCCCAGACAGCAACTGCCCATATTTTATTCATAAAACCTGCCACATCAGTATATGATGAGAATTGACACAACAAGCTGTAGCTTCGTGACCTGTTTTGAATAAGTCGGTCAAATCAATGGTGTTTGTCCCTTAGTAGCAGAAATTTATGTAGCCACAGAGGGGTGGAAAAAAGTCACTTGCTACCATTTTTGTTTCTGAAACAAAGAGACGCTTTTGAACAGTAACAATAAAAGGATCAACTTGTTTTCTTTTCTTTTCTCTAGCAATTGATTTCTTCTGACATCCACTTAAAAAAAAAAAAAAAAAAAAAGAAAGAAAGAAAAATTGGGCAGAAGACGGGATAGAATTTACACACTTCTTCCTTCCTGAAATATTTGGTTATTTGGGGAAATCCTGGTGTCAGTGACATCAGCAAGGGATTGTCAATGACTTCAGCATATCAACAAGTTCCAATCCCACCAAGTTCATCATGTGCTGTCCAAGCCTGCAAGGACAAGGCCCTTCCACCAACCCAGACTTGTCCCGATGATGGGAAAGTTGTGCAAAGACTGTAAAATCCAGGGAAAAGGGAAGGTCACCATGGATGTTTGCAATATTTTCTCCTGCCTTCAGCTCCCAGCCCTTGCCCCTATAAAAGTGTCATTCACCACTAGAATTTCATGCTTATTTAATATCTGTTAGTCACTGTTAAACTGCCAGCAGCTAGCTAAATTCACACTAATGTACTTTTAAATATGCAGCAGTCCTACCATTTACAATCATTATGGAATTAAACTGTAGAATTAAACTCTCAGGTCAAATACCTTAACATATATCTAAAACAGCATTAATTAGCATGTCCAAGGATTTTTTGGAAGCCCTTGAAGAGAGCAATTACAGCAATTGGTGAATATCCTTTGAAGGGTGGATTGCATGCAGCTTAGCAAGTTAGAACTTCTGACTATTAATTTATTTTGAACTAATTCTGACCCTGCTTCTGTCTGCTAACTGCAAGCCAACTTTCAAAGGCCAAATATACTGGTGTACAAAGTAAGCCAAGTTTTGTGGAGAATAGAGAGCAGCAAGCCAGCTCTCAGAGGAATGAGTCTGGTTCTGTATCAAAGATTAATAGAGAAACAAAAGAATCACAGAATAGGTGTTATCGTGACCTGTTACACAGAAAAATAATTTTATAGAGATATGTTTTGTATATGGAATAATCCAGGGCCCATGTTAGGAAACAGCACAGCCATTGTAAGAATTTCTTGTCACACCGGTAACAGAGGGGACTTGTTTCAAACTAAGCAGTTTCCAAGCAAGTAGCAAACAGGATTTTGTGACTGTGGCATCACAAGAGAATCATGAGCAGACCTTTAAACAATAGACAGACTATAGGACTTGAAAAGGTTTTCTGACTTGGCTCTAAGGAAGGACCAGTTATGCCTAAACTATTCCAGGCATGCTTATGGAATCTTGTCTTTAAGATCTCAAATGATGGGGATTCCTCAGTTTCCCCAGGTAACATAATTCGGTGCGTAGCTGACTGCACATTAAAAATCATTCCTAAGATCTACCCCAATCTCCTTTATTACTGTTTGGTATGCATGCATCACATTCTTCTGGAAGGCAAAATGCATTACACTTTAGCATTTTCATCTGGGCTGCCTTTATACTTATCATGAATATGTCCAGTCAGGTCCATCTTCCCTCCTAATGGCTTCAGGATGGTGAGATTAAAGCTGGAATATGCTCCCTTATTTGCAGCATTTTGTCTACCCAAAGTCTAATTGTAGGACTCCCTTTTGTGAGTGCTGTGATACACTTCCTATCACTATTGTTTTAAAAACACTGGCCCTTTCAGAAGCGTAAGTAGGAGGGGGTCGGAAAAGGAAACGTCCAACATTTAAATCAATTGCAGTAACTGGGTGCCAAGACATCGGGCAATGAACTTTGCATATCAGACAACCACATGGATCTCTCTCAGCCTGAGCTGACGGGTCAATAATACTCAAAAAAAGTAATTTTAACTGAAAGGTAAAAAGAATCAAATAGAACAATTCTGCATGTGGTTGTTCTCCTGGTACTACACAAAATCCAGCTACAAGTTAAAAAAAGCAGAGTGAGGAAAAATCTAGGATCCATAAAGAGTTATTTTTCAATGTGGTGATATAAAATATAAAAATATAAAAAATATATAGAGATATAAAAGATCAGCAGCCTTTTATGTGGCTTCATTCATAATTGTAGCAACTATTTAGCAGAAAATTATACCAAACTTAAGAGATTTAGAGACAGGAAGTCTACTTGCCATTTTTCTTCCTGCTTATATTGCATGTGTGCACACAGATTTCATTTAATCACAAGAATTTTACTTTGCGTGTTTGTTTACAGATTCTAACATTTTATACTTCAAATGTTCTACAAAATTCTCTCATCTCAAATCAGTGGATTTGGTGTTTCCTTTAGATAATTGCAAAGTAGTGACACAGGAAAGGCACAACAAATCGTAAGTCTTACCTAGCATCCAAGAAATGCACCACTTATTTGAACAACCAGAAAGAAGATTCAGGTAAATTTTGGAGGGCTTCAGTAAAAGTATCTGTTTGATGTGCTTCAGAGACAGAAAATTCAAATTGTTAGTGCAGTGAAAAAGAGATTGGGCAACTACGTGAAGAATAAAAATACAAGAGATAATGCTGAAAAAAATCCAAAGGAGACATGAAATCCTTTACTTTAGGATTTAGATGCCTTTAAATATTGGTGGTAAGAAATAAACCTGAAGAGGGGGAACACAAATCTGTCTGCCTGTGTAAGGCAAGGTTTTGCCACCAAGTGTCCGGTTCTGACCGTGGTTTTTAAGGTAGAATATTGAACAGGATGAGCCACATACTGGTCTGATATGAGAACTACCATGTTCCTAAAAGGAAGAGGTATTGGAATAATTCTAAAATCAACCTCAAGGTAACATCTTTTCCCTTTTCACCATCATACCTGGCACAAAAATATTTATGAGGGCTGGTCACTAACCTCATTCACTAACTTATTCTTTTTACCAATTGAGCTGCAACACTTCAGCACTACATTTCTGGCTTTAGCTTTTTAATTACAGTATCCAACTCCCACTACACCTGTGCACTCCCCATCCATGAGAAGAACTTTCTGGCCATGTCTCTGACCCCATGAGGCTCCCTGTGCAGAATCCCACAGAAATAAAACAGTGCCCTGCCTTTAGCACTTCTAGTGTAAGTTGCTACACTGTCCTACAGTTACAGCAACCACAATTTCCCTGAATCCTTGGGTTTTTTCTAGTTTATACGGCCTAAAATGCCATTCATTCTGTCAGTGAACTGTGAGTTACATTTAGTATCAGCAAAAGGTTTTGTGAAGTCAACCACTGTCTCTGCTCCATCACCAAGTCAGGAGCCAGATGCAGCCTGCACACTTGTTCTGTGGGGATCACTGTTATTAATGAATACATGGTGGAGTGTCTAACAGGAAAATACCAGCTGAAGCATTTTTTTGCATTAAATAGTTAAATATTTTTCATTAAATGGTACTGAGATACTAAGCTGATTTTTCAATCCTTACGAATGTCTTTGACAGGCAGCAAGTCCACATGAGTTACTGACTCCTTCAGGACACAGCAGAGCCATTATGAAAGGTTACAGCAGAATCCTGGTATTGGTTAACAAATTCATCCTCTGCTCTGTGTGACTGGTATAATCAAGGGGAAATGTGTCATGAAATACTTGAAAGAAAAAGAGTAGGTGTGTTTTAAAGCACAAATAAATCTCTACCTTTGCAGTCTCTCAGCAGATCACAGCATGCAGATTAAGGTTTGTGTCTCTACTGGTGGGCTGTTTGTTACAGGCTTGAAAACTTACTACCCTGACATTAGTCCCAAACTAAGGCTTATTAGCCAGACCAAAAGCAGCTGTGTTGCCATGACCCACAGCTTTTAAGGAAACAAGACAATTAGTACAGTTATAAATAACTGCTTTTGAAGAGTGTAAGTCATACATTTCTGGTTTTCTTTTGTGTTCCTTATAAACTAACTAGCCCTTAAAATAATTGTGTTAAAAGCAAAGACGTATGAGATATACGACTGTGACAAGTAATAGACTCTTACAAAAATATGGGAGTGTGGGGTTTTTACACTCCTAGGGTAATAGAGAAGATCATAAGAGTTTTTTTAAGGAGTGTAATGGCATCTGAGAGAAGAGCATCAATTGCCATTGACAATTGAATCTCTCAGTCAGTTATGTGCAGACATGTTTCAAAGTAACAGCTGCACTATCTTCTTCTGATTCTGCCAGGAGCAGAGAGGAGCTTGGAAAGCAGGGTCACTCAGCCCCTAGCCCCCTGAAGCCAGGGATTGTACCTCCAGCACAGCAGGAACGGCAGCAAGCAGGGGCAGGGAGCAACGCAGAACTGATCAGAAGGAAACAAGGCAGTGCCACCAATTTGGTCAAGAGGTCAGATCCTTGCTGTCTTTTCCAACTGCTCTTACTCACTGACTTTTCTCTTCTTGTACTTTTCTTGTGTTGTTTAGTTAGACCTGCTATGTCAGCTGGAGTGCTTATCTAAAGGCTATAATGTTTTCTGTCACGCAACTCATATTTATCTGAAGCTCCCACTAAAATCACCATGTTATTCTGGGGAAAGTAAGAGGTCTAATAAAGAGAATAAACATATGAAGGCAATAATATCATATCTGAGCAGATGCTTTCAGGAAAGGAATGCAGATTCAAAACTTAAATAAGGTAGCAAGTGACCTCTTCTCTTGCTGCCTGAGTCACAGCACGGGTGTCATAGAGGTGGAACTGTGGTGCAAGAGACCAGAGTAAACCCTTTTCCAGCAGCAATAACAGCAAGGATACTGAAAAGTTTATTGAAATGGGAATCAAAGAGTTCTCTACATGTGTCCCAGCATTACCGAGAAGGGAACTGAGTAACACCAGATTTCTAGATGATGGAAAATTTTCTTTTGGCTCTTTGGACATATTGACTGAGGGAATGTGAGACTCCTGAGCAGGTACTAGAAGACTGCCACAGTACTTTCCAACATGACCTTGTAACAAAACTTTGGGTCTCGCCTTACCTGTAGATGAAAATGCTGCTGTGGAAGAGCCCTAGTCATAATCCAAGAAAGGAATATTGATCACATCTTTCTAAGAAAGAAAACTGGGCAACAGCTACGGATTCCAGCATGGTGTGAGGCAGGGATGTTTTTGTGGGTCCCAGAAGGTGATGAATCCAAAGTGCAAGGCAAAATGTGTAACATTCCTGCTGCTTGAAAGCCACCAGGGCAGAGACGTTAATTTTAAAAATCTGTCACAGATGCTAGAGATTGCTAAACTAGGGACTTGGCTATGAAGTTTATTTTTCAGCTCATGGAAATAATTTAGTTATCTAGTCTAGCACTAACCAGCCTACTGCTCCTCTCCTCTGGAAAAATGCATAACAGGGGCGTAGCCTTGAACATGGGGAGACCAAACTGAAAATTATAACCATTCTCAGTTCTGTCAGAGACTTCTGCTCTGAATTTGAACAGACCATTTGGATGTGTGTCAGAATGACAGGATGGTAAATATCTCGGCCCTCCAGCCCAAGGCTGGTTGTGAGATCAGTGATAAAAATGTTTGGGCCTAACACACTTTGCTCAAACATGGGTTTCCCACTAGCAGCACATTCCCATTTCGAGGCAGATGCTAAACCTCTTGCAAACATGGCTGGCAGCCCTGGGAGGACTCAGCCAGGCTGGAGCCCTCTCTGCAAGGCCAGAGGTGCCTTCTGCTGCTCAAGGGGCTACAGGGAGAACCCTAGGCTGCTGTCAAACTGATCACCCCCCGTGGCCTTTCATGTGGGAGGTGACAGGTTCTATGGCAGCACAGGAACATCCCCGCAGCAGCATGATGGGCTGCTCTGCTTGGACCCTGTAATCTGTCCCTCCTCTGCTCTTCCCCAGACTCTTACATGGAAGCAGCAATGACAGTAGGGACAGTGACAGATTCTGCTTGGCTTGCTGACTGTCTGAGAACAGACAAATCTTGTATACTTTTGCCATAGTAGGTCATGGAACACAGATGTGGAGTAACTGCTGGAAATCTTCCTCCTGAAGCAATAATGGCTATTGCCTTGCATAAGAGAGTTCTGTTACTGCCTTTGTCTTCAGTACAGATAGTCTCAACAGCAGGAGAGCATCCTCCTGTGCTGGTGTGTGTTTAACTCTGTCTCCCTGGCATTCTTGTTTTGAGCAAGAGAGATGGTATAGCAGAGAGACTGTGGTTCAAAGGAGAAGAGGCTTTCTGATTCAGTGTCTCTGCCTTTGTTATCACACAGTGACTGAGTTACAGCAGTGCAAAAGAGGCTGTGGGAACATCTCCATCCACTGGCCACAGAAACAGAGGCCCCTCTGACCAGAGCTACAGAAGTGATGTAGGTCAGCAAAGGAGCCCTCTGCCTTTATAAGCCCAGATAGGCTCTGCAGCAGCTCTTATACATGACATGCCATGCCGTTAGTTCTGGCCTTCTTGCCTTCATGACACTACCCCAGCAGACCGAAGTTTTGTCTTTTCTTCCTAATCTGTTTTCCCACATATCACTTCTTC
This sequence comes from Pachycephala philippinensis, assembly GCA_013397055.1. NCBI lineage: Eukaryota > Metazoa > Chordata > Aves > Passeriformes > Pachycephala > Pachycephala philippinensis. Next base: position 1,622,369 of record VWZT01008132.1, read on the forward strand.
ATGTGGCATGGCTTCAAGTGGCCCTCAGTTTGCTAGTGCCTATGTTAAAAGATATTAAAGCAGCCTGATTTTCAAGGAGAAGGTTTTACTGAGACCTGTCACTCGTGGTGTTCCTTAAGGTTCAGTACTGGGCCCAGTATTGTTTAATTTATTAATCAATGACTTGGATGAAGGGGCAGATGCCTCCTCAGCAAGTTCCCTGATGACTGGGAGTGGCTGATCCCCCAGAGGGATGTGCAGCCCTTCAGAAGGACTGCAACAGATCAGAGAAACGAGCAGAGAGGAACTGCCTGAAGTTCAACAAAGGTAAATGCAGGGTCCTGCAATTTAGGATGAATAATCCTGAGCACCAGTACAGGCTGGGGGCTCAACAGATCAGAGAAACGAGCAGAGAGGAACTGCCTGAAGTTCAACAAAGGTAAATGCAGGGTCCTGCAATTTAGGATGAATAATCCTGAGCACCAGTACAGGCTGGGGGCTGACCTGCTGGAAAACAGCTCTGCAGAGAAGGACCTCGGGGTCCTTGGGGACAACAAGCATTCCTGAGCCAGCAGTGTGCCATTGTGGCCAAGAAGGCCAATGGTATCCTGGGGTGCACTGAAAGAGCATTCCCAGCAGGTCGAGGGAGGTGATCCTGCCCCTCTACTCAGCCCTGGAAGAGCTCGCCCAGAGAGGTTGTGGAGTCTCCCTCACTGGAGATATTCACAAACTTTCTGGATGCAATCCTGTGCCATGAGCACTAGAATGACTCTGCTGGAGCAGGGAGGCTGTACCGGGTGACCCACTGTGGTCCCTTTCAACCTGACCCATTCTGTGATTTTGTGATTTGCAGACTAAATACATTAATTGCTTTTACATTTGTACTCACTTTGTCAGGAGACAGTAAAATACAGACTGAAGGCTAGTCTGGAAAAAGAGTGTGCTGCAAACTCATAGGACCACTTCAGCAGAGTGTAACCACTCTAAATTCCATTAAGGTCACAACATCAGAGGCATGTATTCTGGATTCTATAATGGTCATGTACCCGAAACAGAGTATGAGCCTGAGGGCTGTAGGTTCAGCGGCACAATGTCCACCAGCGCTGAAAGAAGAGAAAGACTGTATCTGATCCAGCCTTGGTGGTGCCTTGTGCTGGGTAAGTAGTGCCAGAACATGGTCAATTTCTAGAGGTAGACTGCAAGAATACTGCAAGAGTTTTGGTATCTGGTAGTTCTACAATCAAAATACTATTAATTCACTGGTTTTGCATGATGGTCCTACAAAAAAAAAACCCAAACATCAAACTAACAAAAAGAAACAGTGCTATAAACACACAAACAACTTAGAAACACACAGTTATTTTTCTTCAGTTCTCCTGTGCTGAAAGGTCTGTTGATCTGCAACCTGGCATAATTTGCCACTTAGCAGCATTTACCCCTCTCACTCAGCTGCTCTGAATTCCTCCTACTTCTTCAGTGGATGTGGTCTCCATTGGCTCTGTCGTGGAGTCTTCACCATCTGTATCACGGCAGCCTAGCCTAAGACTTTCAGTTGCAGCACTACAGCCTTACAATCTAGAGAAAAGACCTTTCTCTCAGCCTATAACTTCCTTACCCATGGCTAGGATTGCTCTTTTAAGACTCTCTCAGGAAGACAAGAAAATAAAAGGGAAAAAAAGAAGAGAAGACATGAGAGGAGGGGAGAGAAGATAAGAGAGAAGAGCAAAAGGGAAGCAAGTCCTTAAGGTGTACCCCATGATACGTATCTTCTGAGATCTGCTTATCTGTGCATGTTACCAAGGGAAATTTCTCTCCGTGAACTTTGATGTATTGTAAAGAGGGAAAAAAGAAAAGAGGAAAAGGAATAGAAAAAACCCTCTGGCGTAATCCCCATGAGAAGACCATGTCCAAGAGTGACATTCTTGAGGCTAATCTTCCCATATGTCCTCTCTAACAAGCACGGTAAGAAATAATTGCAACCATTCCTGCTCAAGTTGCATATGCTGGCAAAAATTATTTCACCAAAAGAGCATTCTTTTGTACAACTCCCTGAGCGTCTGCACGAGGCTTCAAGGCTCTTTCTTTCTCTCTCTCTCTCTCTTTCTCTCTCTCCAACATTCCTGTTCTCGAGAGTGTGGCATTCAAGTACAGAGCAGGCTGCGCTTTTGGGTATAGTGAGTAAAGGTGACTCTCACTGTTACTGTAAATTAACCTGTCAACACCAGCCTGAGAGCCGTGGCCAATAAAAATAATGGGCTTGCGAGTGAAGAGCTGTTGACACAGCATTTCAGAAAGACAAGTTCAGCACTTGGGGCTGCAAGGGCACCAAACGTTTTTGTTTTGGTTTTCTTTTTTTTTTCCCCAAGTTTGCTTGGAAAATACAGAAAAGCATTCAGCATCATTTCCAGACTGCTGGTGCACAGGGATGTTGTGGATAGCCTGAGGATTTTCAGCCCTGGAGGCCACCTGAGATTATATACTTATCCTGAATATCTATATTGCATGAGAAAAGCAGTAGCCAGAGGGTTAAATGTGTTGCTAAATCATTTTCAACCATGATGCTCCTTAAAGTGGGCTGATAATTGAAAATTGAGCCCGCAGTGTTCTCAGCCTTTGCAAAACCATCACATATATTCGTGCTGTCTCCTTTGGGAGAGGCGTTCATGTATCTTTATATGAAAAGTACTGACATCTTCCTTTTCTCTTAAAACTCCCCTTTGCTGCAGATCAGAAGTACAGGTAGACTTGAATGGGGCAGAGCAAAGGCACCTCTTTGTTCAGAGTGGTTTTTAAATAGCCATTGGTCTTCAAGGCTGTTTGTATTCCAGCAAGTTGAGTTACAACCACTGTGAAGTGATTTTTATAAGCATTGTTTTCAGTACTCAGGAACAATTCATGCTGTGCTCCTCACCATTTTGAATTACACCAGTGCATGCAGAGCTTGTCCCACCAGCCCGATCAGGGCAGTCCCTCAACCAAAGGGAGCAAGTACAAAGGAGCCTGTAAGCAAGCTGTGTGGTGGAGTGTGGGAGGGAGAGGAATAATCCCCTCTGCCCTGGTGGTTGGGACTGAAATTGCCTGTGAAGCAACTTGTCATTCAGTCATTCTTGCTGTTCTGGTGTTCCTCTGAGTGTTCCTGACACGTGGCTGCAGGTCAGAGCACTGATGCCCAGGTGCTCTAAACTCAGTTCCTGCCTCAGCTAGAGGCTAAGTGAAATGCTGGGTGAGACAAGAAATCTAACATGAGAGGAATGAAACCACCCAGTATCTGTGTTATTGTGTGTCACAGCTGTGGGTCCCCAAGCCAGGAGTGCCTCTTTCCCTGTGTTTATGCAGTGCCTTCCACAGGGACACCAATGTCTCCGAGGGCTGTATGGGAGTCAAAAAAAAATAACCAGATAGATGCCCACATATGACTTACATTTTTTATCTTTTAACAATAACTGCTACTGAGCTCAGCATTATCTCTCTGTACTGCCATCCTCTCTGGAGAGCTGCTTGCTATGAGACAGTGCCCTCCTGCTTCTTTTTGTTGCCTTTGGTTTCCTCCACAGGAGTTTGGCAGACTCACCATCACAGGCAGAAGTACAGCTTTTTCCATAGGCCAAAAATATCCTCCACAACTCATTAAGGTTTTACAACTGTTTTGCTGCAAAAGAGTTGCCCAGCACTGATGCAGAGCTCTACACCAGTGAAGTACGATCTGTTGCAGACAGAAATGCAATAACATAATTTTCATCTCAAAGAACCTGCTAGCTAACCTTTCATACAGTGCTAGCCCTTGCCTCTGCTAACCTGTAGTACAGCTTTCTTAGAAATTATTTTAAATTCAATGTTTGACTCAGAGCTATTTTGACTTTTTTTTTTTCAAAACCCTTATTTGATTTTTAAGGACTTAAACACAAAGAAATTAGGAAATTTAAGTCTGGATTTACCAAACTACTTTAAAAATCTTAAGAACATGTTGTTCCCTGAGCCTGTATCCTTAATCAGCAAAGTTTGCTTGTTGCAGTATTTACCAAGGAGAAAAAAATTCAACACTTCTGCTTGTGACTCTACTGCAGAGAGCAACATGCTTGAATTTGGGCACTTTACCTCTTAGGAGCTTGTCTCAACACTCAGAAAAGGTGAATTGGAGTGCAGCTCACCCAGTATTTCTAATTGAACCTTCATACCAAATTATAGAAAGTAATTTATTACCCACTCAGACAAGTGCTGTAAACACCAAAATACAAGATTGGTTTGCAAGGGAGGGATGTGCAACCATCTCCCTCTTCTCTGCATTGTGAAAGTTGCTAAGTTGCCCCAAGGATCAAGCCTGCCAAAATTCAATGTTTCCCTCTGAAAATGTTGAAATGAACCGGTTGGGCATTTCCAGAACTTTGTTTGTTAGTTTTCGCTTCAGCCAAAATTAGTTGTCCTGCTTGACCCGGTGTCACAAGCCTGAACTTTTTGGGTGAATGCTCGATTTATTGGGGGAAAGAGAACAATTGCAAAGTCCTGGTCTGTGGCACTTCCTTCGAGGCCAGGTCGAACAGCTGGGGAGCAGAGCCCGTGCTCCGTCCCGCCTGGGCATGGTGGGCAGCCTCTGACCGGCTGCAGGAGGTTAGCTACTTGTGTGGCAACATGTGGCATTTCTTTTTAATAAAAAAAGAAATCACCAAAGCAAAAACAGATGATAGAGAGTAGCCGTTGCTGAGATACTACAAATAAGTAAACAATCCTTGGGCTTTGTGCTGTTGTTATTTTTCTTTAATGAGGACTGTGGGTGGGAGGCCCTGGCGTCTCTTCAGTGCACCCAGCCTAGAAAAAGAGCCCTCTCCTACTCTGATTGACTTGACAATGCAACAGGAGTGGTATCTCCTGAGCAACTCAGCCCACAGCTGGGGAGTAGTCCTACACTTTGAAGGTTTCTGTTGCTGACATCAGAGTAAAATATGAAAACCCTGTCTCTTTCCCTAGATCAAATTGTGCAGTTCTGCTCCCACAAGAAGCTGCTGTCAGGGAGTTGGCAGGCTTCCCAAAGCTCAGCGGTTGAGTGACAAGGAACAGAGAAGGGCACTGTACCAGGGCTAGTTATGATTTTTTAGCCTATTATTAGGTATTAAAAACCATAGAGAAGATGTCCTCAGAGACACAAATCATCTCAATTGTAAGCTGATGGCAGAGTGCATAAAATCTCATTTTGAGGAAAAACCAAACTGTACCACACCAGTCAAATACTTTTTGGGCACACTTGCAAAATATTTTCCTGCACTCTTCAAACATTATGTTTGTGCATTATGAGACATATTCAACGAAATATAAAGGTACCAGTGGGAATGAGGTACAGGAGTTGTCTCTGGACACATCTTCAGCCTTCAGCTTCTATATTCAAGTATTCTCCTACTTCAAGAAGCCTCATTCTAATTTTTTTTTTTTGCCAACTGCAATTGCACTTACACATGGGCTTAACAATTCTTCACTCTCTGGACCTCTATGTCTACTTTTTTGCAACAAAACTGGCCCCATTACTGGAAAAGAAAAATGAGATGGTTATTTGAGATTCCAGCTGGACACCGGATGGATTGTTCTTCTCCATGATACAAGGCCAGCCTCATGGGAGCCCACAGAAAAAGAGGGCAGCATTTCTTTTTCATTCCTCCTGTACACTGGGGCACTGCTGCTTGTTGTGTGCCTTTCTGCATGTATTGTCGTGATGTCTTATGGATTTTTTTTAAACTATCAATAATGATGCTTACCCTCCTGTGGGGAGGGGACAGAGAATTTTGTGCTTCAGAAGAGGAGCTGCACTATGTAAGAGCTGCTTTCCTTGTCAAGCACAAGTTTGAATGTGAAGGTCTGTAGCTGCTTCTTTGGCATCCTGCATTGCTCACATAGATTGCTTCCTCTTCCCGATAGCTCAGTAAAACCTGTTGCAGTCACCGCCACTTCCTCCTTTCCTAACAAGTAAATGTACAAGAAGTACGAGCTGCAAACATTAGTGAATGTACCTTTATGTTTGAGGGAAAAGCAAGAACAATGTGGGCTGACCAGACCAGTTGGCTGCTCCCAGTCAGCTGCTGCCAAACCAGGGGCAAGGGGAGAAAACTGAAGTGCCCACCAAATGCGTCACTGCAGGTGCCAGCTCAAAGGGCACGTGGTTTCCCACAGAATTCTGTTTCAAAGCCAGTGTCCAGAGAGGAGTTAAGTTTCTTCTTTGGAAAACTCTGTCTCCAGTGGATTCTCAAGTGTCTGCTAGAGTTGTGTTCCCCCAACAGTATTTCTCTCAGCTGGTGTTATACAACAGGCTCTTGTGATTTCATGAAGTTTGCAGGAATATCATTGACGCCTCGTGATTCCTACAAACTCTAGCTGGCCAATTGCCAGCTGGTTTGAAAATTATCAGGGGGTGTGAATATGAACAAACACATGCATGCCACACTGAGTGGTATAGTGGGAGCCTTATTTCCTAGACAACCCAGCTAGTAAATAAAGCAAAATCACAAGTAATGTTGTTGGCAGTAGTGTCAGCAGCCCCCTTACCTGTCATGGTGCTAAGGGCACCCACAGGCCTTACTGTCCCCAACCAGCCTCTCTCAGGTCTACCCCTACCCTGAACACAGCCCAGGACCCCCTTTCAGTCCAGCCTGGGGTGGTCAGTCCCTGCTCCAGTGGTGCATAGCAATGCTGGCTTCCAGCCCTATCTCCTGAAAGGACTAGACCTATGCCATAAAGAGCCTGTCTCCTGGATGTGCACGGCAGCTTGTCTCCAGTCCTGTCGCTGGGTCTGGATGGACTTTGGAGCCATGCATTAGGCTAGTTCCATCTCCTCTTGCTTCTGACAGAAGCACCTGGATGGTCCCTGGCTCTGTTTTGTCACTTGCCATGTCAGGGTCTGTTGATGGGTGCTGTCACAGCCTCCAGACCTGCCCACTGTGATCAGACACTGTGGGACAGCACCCATCGGTGAGGACATGACCCACACTGGGGTCCCCGTAACCCCTCAACTCATCCACCTTCAGGAGCCAACTCTCTGCACACTGATGTTACCCACCAAACAAAAGAGCTCATGGTGGAGCTCTGAAAGTTATTGAAAGACTCGCATTAAATAGACACTATAAAAAATGCCTAAGAGATATATCTCAAGACACTGAGGTGTACAGGAGTCTCATCAGGACCATCAACATGATAAAATTACAGTACATGTTCTTTTTATAGGAAATAGGGAAACCTGGCCATCGCTGGCCGGCAGAAAGAGCTCCATCCATTCTGTCAAAGGAGACTTCTAAGGAGCCAGATGGCACCCTTACATGTCTAATGTGGACTATTTAGCCAGTTAAAGGTAGATCTGTAAATATCACCTCTTGGAAGGGTAAAACCTTATGAAGTAAAAATATAAAATCTTTCAGTAGAAAATTTGGGGCTTACAGATTTGAGACTAGTGTCACAAGCTTTGGGTGGAGGCGATAGAGGGCAAAAATGAACAATGATATCTCTTCTTGTAAAGAATTTGCCACTTTATGTGTTCAAAAAGTACAAATACTTGTTATACAACAAGCTGATATTCCTTGGGGCATCTTCCCTGGTGAGGAACTACTGAAATCGATTTATGTGGTGGGTGGGAGCCTTTAACACTAAGATCTCCTATGAAAAATGTTAAATAGTTTACATGCAAAGTCACAACTCTATTTATACAAGTATTATCAAATTAATTCATAAACAATGAGGTTTTTAGAAGAAAAGTTTTAAATAATAAGAAGAACATTGTGGTATATGTTAGCAAAACAATTACAATATTAAACGACTCCTACAAGGCTTAAGGCCATGTAATAATCACTGGAAGCTTGTTCAGCTTCTCTGAAATGAAGGCATTGCAAATATGTTCCTCCGGCTGCAAACAAGATCACAAATCCTGGAGTATTCCCAAGAGTTTACTTATGGTTAGCTATCTACATGATGCTTTAGCTTGGCTATTTGGAGACTTAAAGAAAAGGAAGAAAGGCTGAAGTCTACAGCCGATAGCAAAGAAAATGAGAGGGTAAAATCATAGAACTGGTCTCAAAAGAACTGATGATGGAAGGTGAAAGGTGGCAAAGGATGGCAGGAGGAAGTGTCAAATGCCAGTGGGGGAGTATTTGTTATCTCAGCCCTGTTACGAGAAAATATGCAGAGGGACAAGTTGGAGCTCCAGTAGCAGTGTGCTTGGAACTACAGTAGGAACACAAGCTAAGGCTGCCACTACCCTGAGAAACCAGAGCAAGAGCTTTTGCAAGGGCAACATGGTATTCTTTGTGTGGTCAGAAGCCAAAACACAGGATCCTGCGGTGTGCTCATTCTCCAGTAAAGTGACAAACATCATATTCTACTTTGTTAAGACAAAATCAGTGAGTTAGCGTTTGGTTTTCTTAATCATTGTGCAAACATTTGGCTGAATGTCCTCAGTAGTGCTATTGTCATATTTTACTGTCTGTTCTTTGACGCTTTACAGGCACATCCTTAAATGGCCCCTAGGTTTTGTCCTCTGTGCCAAAACCCTCTGTAAGACCTATCAAAGTCACCTGTGGGCCAAGCAAGAGGACAGCAGCTTCTTATGGCACCTTCTTTCCTGGGGACAGTGGAGCTGTTAAGACCCACGAGTTCAAGCCTTGTGCCTGTCTGACAGCACTCTGCAAAAGCCAGGCTTCAGATGCAGCACGTGCTTGTCAGCAACTGCAGGATGACCCAGACATCAACACTCACACTTTTTGAGAGGAAAATGTAGAAACATAGTGAACCCTTCATCCTCCAGCCACTCAGAGCTCAGAATTAAAAATTTCGAGAAAATTTCTCTCAAAAAAAACGGAGAAGGAGAAAGATGCCGAAATCTCCTTCTGTTCTTGGGGGATTTTTTACAAGCTGATGAGCTCTTCAAAACATAAGATGACTAGCACAGTAAAAGAAGCCAGGAAATGACTGTCAGGTTATTTTCACAAAAACACAACCAGATCCTGCCTTTCTTTTTGAAAAAGAATTTCTGCTGTCATTAGCTATAGATGATGAAGAAAATCTGCTCTTCTGCAAACCTGTGAAAAAAGGTTAAAAAAAGTGTCATATTCCTTACTTGACATAATAGAGAAATTAATAAAAGTCAATTGAAGCATGCAGCTTGCACTTACATTTTTATCCAACCAGCCAGATACTTCGGACATATCCAACAACATATCTTGTTAGATCTAGTCCTTTATTCCGCTTTTCTTTTAATGGTCTCAAGCTGTAAAAGTTCAACGATCTCCTTCATGCAGCAGGACTGTAATGGAGGCCCAACACTGTAATGAACAGACGACTGAAAGCAGTGCCTAATGTGTGAGCACACTGCTCTCTTCCCTCCTGGTGTAGTGTTGAATGACCAGTCTAAAGTACCTCTGGTTTATGCTGCAAAAACATTATTATCATTGCTCAGCCCAAATCAGTGCTTTATTGTGAACTTTTTTTTCTCTTTTTCCAGCTAGAGCAAGCCAGTGATGGCTTAAACCAGGCTCTCTGTCCTGTAGAGTGTGGTATGTCCTTTCACACCAGCATGTCAGGAACATTAAATTAATTTGTGAAACCTTCCACTCCAGTGCTTCTTCAGTTGTTTTTTATGTGTGTAACTATTGTCTGTGTAACATACAAGCACCATATCTTCCAGTTCTGCTTTGAGCAACCCATAGCCTTGAGACTGGGACTCTGTAGGTACAACAATATACAGACAGCAGTTCCCAGTTCAGGTCTGAGACCTAGTACTAAGGAAGGAGGGAATATGATGATTGCTTTCAAATTTATGTACTCAAACAAATGCGTAGAGTCTCCAAACACGAATGCTTCAGCTTTCATGCTTTGCAGGCTTAAAAACCTCAGATCAGGAAAGCATCTATGGATGTGTTTAATTAGAAACACATGCTAAAAACATGGACATCAATTACACTAGCTTCATTGCAACTTAATTGAAAATGTGCTTAAATATTTCCTGTTTGAGGCCTAAAAGAACAAGTACACAGTTCTTCAAAATATAGGACATTTCATTGTGTGGAATTTTAAAGGACTTTGTGTGCTGCATATGCTGGCAGTATTTACCCTGAAAAGCGGCTGCTTCTGAGGTGGAACATTTTGTGTGCTATGAGAACAAACAGCAACACTGCAACAGCTACAGACAACGATCATATCATGCCCAAATAAAACCAGTGCAGCAAAACAGACAACCAGAGCATAATTTCTGTTTGAAATTTAGAGGAGAAACCAAGTGTTACAAAAAGCTGTACTGGAGCTCTGACAATGAGCACGGATGTCTGGAACCCTTAGCTTCATGCCGGGACACTGATTCATTCCTCACTTGCAGGGAAGAATGACCTCTTCCTTAATGAACTACCAGGAGAGCGTTATTCCTTGTACAGCATTTAGTCTTCCTGCAGCGTGTCCCACGCCAAAAGCCATGCTTAGCTTGCAAGAATGTCACAGCCTGGCTATCATGGACACAGGGAAAAGGCTGCCTAGCAGTTACAAAATGTCATACAAAGTTTTGCCACTGTTTTTTGCTCCTGTTGTTGCCTTCCACTTAGCACACTTAATCCTTTGCACTTATTTTTAAAAACCATTCTGTGCCATCACTTCTTCAACAGTGCTTAAAAATTGATAGCACAATACATTTCACAGCTATGTGCTTAGCCTCACAGATAGCATCTGTCTCATTTTCTTTCAGCAGCACATGTAGCAGCTGCACAGAAATACAGCCCGATGCATATGAGAGGTTTCTGGAAATGCAAGGGGCACAGACAGGACAAAGGACGTGCACTGCCTTCGTGCACACGCAAGCTGCAGTGCTTAAGCTGTTGTAATATGGCAAAAACCTCCAGATATGGCTCCATTAGCCAGAGGAGTATTTTTGGCAGAAGAACTCTTTCTTACATGGCTAGGATATAATGATGTCAGTTGCCTTTATACTGCTTAGATATATACAGAGTAGATCCTGTACCGGACCATTCATGTCATTTCTTTAAAATCACTTTGTTAACTAGCACCATATTGCAGTCAAAAAAATTACTTGTCTAAGATCTTTGGCTCAAAACAACCTGCTTGCATGATCACAACGCGAATTTGTTCTGGAACATATGTGCCAAACAGTGTCAGTCTAGAAATATGGGAAAAAATCTGTTAACACCATTTAATGTTAAGAAGAACCCCATTTCTTCTCAGTTTTGTGTCAGTTGTTTTTCTTCATCTATTGCTTGATGCCCTCTTTGATGGGCGATATAAAAGACTTTTTAAAAGGACATTGGCAGCAGATTAGTTTACGATGTGAATTAATCCCACTCTGTGTTCTTAAAACATTCGTCATGTCAGAATTTACGAGGCAGCTATGCTGTAATCCTACAAAAGATATTACTACATGGCTGAAATTACAATTCTACAGCATACACACACCAATAGACAGAAAAGACAACAAACAAACGTACTCCAATTACATCAATAGTAAGAGGACAGGAAAAGAGCTGGACCACCATGTTGTGTAGAAGGAATTACACCGCTTGACCACACAAAAGCAAAATATTGAATCTCTGCACCAGCCTTCAGTACAAATATTGGGTGCAATCAGGCAGTTAATGAAACCCAGATCAGAACTCAGTTCTCAGGCTAAGAGGACAGCCTGACATAGGGGAGAGAATACTTAGAAATGTTAGCTGTTTAGTTGTGCTGTTTTCCAAATCAGCTTCCTGATTAATTTTATCTTCTGATATTTAAAGAATTAGCTGAAACTACCTTGAACATTCGCAGGACTCAGCTGGACAAACATAGAATGGACATTCATGCCACCCAGTGAGGATCATCTGAAAGTCACACATCATTAACGACCTACATTGCACAGTCATTGGAGACAAGCATCTTCTCCAGAATGTAATTTCCTCATCCTAAAATGAGTCACTTGAGACACCCATCTCTCCCATAATTACAGAGGAATCCTTGACAACTATTTTAAACTGGACGTTTTTAGACTGGACAGCGTCTAGTGCTCCAGCATCTCACATCATGTAACCTGAATTGCCTTTACACCTTCAGGAAATGGAGAAGTCATGGCATTGTAGGGAAATCATGTTATCTTCAATGCAGGAAAACCACTAGAATGAAGAATCAAATAAACTATTTGTGAGTCACTGCTGGGTAATGAGGAAAGGCACACAGTCAGTTTGGATTTCAAACCTTCGTGGAGAGTACTGTGGCTGCTGGGTGCAGGCTGCTGCGGGACAGGTTTGCTCAGTCCATCCTGGTATTTCACATTGCATCTATAGTGAGAGGCTAAGAACTATTATTTCCCACATGCTCTAAGCAAGGAGCAATTTGTGAATGGATAGCAGTGGCAGCTGGATGTGCAGGCAGCCCTTTTGGTACCCAGGGACCCCTGGTGCCTGCCTGAGCAGTCTTCAATGTCACTGGCACCATACATCAGAGGTATGGGGAAGAGGGAGCGGTGACCAGCTGGAGGGAGGACAGTGCTGCTGTAGCACCTCCTCTCAAACAGCCACACAGATTATGGAGCCAGCTCTATTTCACCCCTGCCTGGGTTTTGGCTACAGAAACTTATCTTGCTGTTTGGCTGCATGAGAAACAGCTCAGGCACAGCAGTGGATGGGGCAAGGACTCTGAGAGCTGAAACCAGGAGAGAAAAAGGAGTGATGCTTCTGCCAGGGGAGAGCATGAGTGGTGTCATAGGAAGAAGTTTTTTATACAGCAACCATACTGTCTGTTATTCAGACCTTTCTTGAGCAGCAGCTGCATTGAATGCCCATGATTGTTCTCTTCTTCTTAATGTTTTGATGTAGTAGCTGTGTAAGCCACCTAATACTGTCATGGTTGTGTTAAAATTGCTCTGATAGTAGATTAAATTAGTGTCTGGCTTTGTTTGATGCTCTTTTATTCCAGCACTAACTTTGGAGCTTAAATCACTTTTCTGTTCCTTTTGCCTGTGCTTTCCAGTTTCTTTTATTTTCAGTCATATTTTGGCCAGGCATGCTGCTGTGCAGTTTGCAAGGTGCCAGAAGAAAACACTCCAAGTACAGCAGAAGAAACCTGCTTCCAGCCTGTTGTGTGTTTTAATCTCATTTTTTAGATTTTCTGTAAACCACATAATTTTCCCACAAGGTGAAACAGATGTAATAAATTTTCAGCACTTGCATTTATGAAGGGATTTCACTTTCATAAATTTTGTGCAGTGTCAGGTCAAATACTCCTGGGCATAGACTACATTTAAAGCTATGAATGGCACATGCTGACCTATATATATACCTCCAGCATTTATTTTGAATGTACACCACCTTGAACTTCAAAGAATGGATCATTACAACAGATACAAGAATGAACAGGGTAGAGGGCAGTGAAATACAGCATTCACTTTTCCAGTTTTTAGGTACAGAGCCATCAGTGTTTCCCCACATGATTATAGAAACAAGGAAGTTTTTGTACACTTACAGGTGGTGGAGAACCATGGTTATGTCTCATTATACTGAGGAATGGGAAAGATAACTTTTTCTGTTAGCTGTGAGTTTTCTTCTACTAGAAACTGAGCTTTTCGTTTTCTTTCCCACAAAGTGCTCAAGTTAAAAGAATAAATAGATGAGCAAATACAGATGTGTGAATAATTTTATATAAAAGATCAATATAGTATATATATATTTTTTTTTTAAATATATAGTTTATGTATGAAGTTCTACTTTAGTACCTTGCCATCATTGGAGATGCACTCTGTGCTTTTGTATTCCAACTAAACCCTCCCAACATTCTCTCCTGTACTTTGATAGAGGAAGGCAGAGCTTATAGAGATAATGCATGTTTGTATCCCACAAGCTGTGTTTCCTGCCCACTTGAACCTCTGGTGAAAGCTTCTCATCTAAAATGACTAGATCTTGTCAGTTCACTAGTTTCTTCCATTCTTGAAAGTGCTGCAGAACCTCTTGGGTTTAAAGAGAGAGTAATATACTTTTAAAATATTTTTTCCCAGTTCCAATAGGGAGGTAGCAGTGTGATTGGATTGTTGGCAGAGGACTTCAGAAATAAAATGCTGTAAAGATAGCCCAAAAGTGGCAAGTAAAACCGACATAATGTGATCGGCACCAGGGATACAGGACATTGCACCAGTGAGACAAAAGATCCTTTAGAAGGGTGCTTTAAGCCTCTAAGGTTGATTTAACAGAGACAAAGTTTACTGTTGCACAGAGAGCACTCTCACTCCATGGAGGCAGCAGAAAGCAGTCATCGGGTCCCATCTGAGCTGCTGGTAGGAATGAAGGGAGAGGGAAAAAACCAGAATCAGTATATTTCCTGAAATGCTGTCTCTTTGCATTTCTGGTCTTTAGTTAGTTTGTGAAGTTTCATCCCAAAAGAAGACAATGATTTAGAAGGGCTGCACTAAGCCTGGTGTCGCCAGTCCCTGAGATAAGCCCTGGGAAGCTGTCTGGAGATCGTGCCACACTGAGCAGCCTGGGAGGGGACAGAGCTGCCTGAGCGTCCCCCAGCTGCTCTGCTACCACTCTGCAGCTGGCCACCCTCGGGCTCCCATGAGCCCTTTAGACATTAGCATCCATGGGGGTTTCTCCTGATAAATTGTAGGATTGGGTCTAGACTAATTCATAAATATGGGGAAATTCAGTGTTCCTCCCCTAGGACTATTCCCCACATCAATTCTCACATTCCAGTACACAAAGACTTAGAAACAAAGTCCTAAGAAGATGGTGGGAAATACAATCATGAACTCAGGCCAAAAAAAAGAACAACAAACACCCTACTGAAACGCAGAAAGTAAGGTAAAAAAACTACTGCTCTTGTACCTTTTTTACCTTTCTAATGCCCTTGGTAAAGATCTCCCTGACTCCCTTTTCCCTTGAGGTGAAGATTGTCCCACAGCTGTATCAGGTTCACCACCTCTCCCAAACCACATCAAGGCAGGGCAGTAGCCCAGGTTTCTCCTGGCAAGTCTGTCTCTAGTCCCTGGAAGACCATCTTGCTTAGACTACTCTGTGAGCATTACTCCCTTCCTCAGTGTCCCAGTTTCCCTGAGGGGCAGAAGGGGTGAGGAAGGTACCACAGCCCTGTGTGCCACATCCCACTGCAATGTGGTTCTTGCCATCACCCACCCATAGTTCAGTCCATTGCAAGAGAGACCCCAGAAATGGGGATCTCTGCAGCAACCCCAAGCAGAAAGTTTTGGAGCACAGAAATGAAGTCTTTGCTACAAGAACACACTTCTGTTAAATTCCAAGCACATAAACAACTATGAACAGTTACCTCTTAAATTTCTCTTCTTCAAGTGAAGCTGGGCATGACAGCACTTTGCCCTTTTCAAAACAGAGGGAACAGACATCTTTTTCCTCCCTAAAACCTCTGGCCATGGGGTCGTAGTTAGTTTACTGACAGTAACATTACAGCAATCCCTAACACCACAATCTAAAGATAAATTGTGATATGTCAATAAAAGCCAAAATTTTCTTATGTTGTGCATCTTGACAATCCTTTCATTCCTGGCTTGACCATAAGCTGTACCATTACAATGGTCACAAGGATCACAGAGCCAGAGGTAAAACTTGTGGAGGGAACCCAGTGTTCATAAAAGCCATCATTTTTGCTCAGCCCTTCACAGCATAGCTCATGGAGCATGACCTCATTTCTTCATTATGGCAGCAACAATATTTAAAATCACTTGGTAGATATTTTGTCACCCTGTAGAAAGAAGTACTACTTTAGTTTCCATCAACTCTTTATGCTTCCAGAGAAAAGGAAAACTTCGTCCTTGCCTTCATTGATTAAAACTATGCAGCATCCTGAATTCAGTCATACTAAGATGGAGCTCTGCTAAAGAAGAATGTGATGAGCCACATGCTGCAGCTGTACAGACACACTCAAGCATTACTAGAAGACACTTGGGTGTTTCCCACCATGAGTGATACATAAAAATCTATGTTAAACCAATGAGTAGATCCTGAAGCCAGGCAGCCATGGATCACTGCCAGCCTGCAGACCATCAGGAACCACTGTCATCAACTTCTTAATTCAAAACCTCATACTGGTGAGACAGTTCCATAGGCCAGCTCCAGACAACAAGTAGTCACACTTGGTTTGTAAATCAGTGGAATAAGAAAAACGTTAGCCTCCTCGGTATTCATAGCTTTTGCATTCTTTATTTTTTAATCCCAGAGTTTTGAAGACAGAAACTCTGTGGGACTATCCTCATTAAACAAAACCACCAGCAGGTCTCCCCATGCAGCCAAAAGAGTGGAGTTCACAAGAGATTCCATCCTTAATTACAGTTCTGCACATATTTATCTGTGAGACAAAGAAACAGATCTGCATTCCTCCAAAAAATGGGTATTTCAATGCCTTGCTGCTTATGCACAAATGCAACTATAAACTTATGCTTTTGTACTTCTTCTTATCTGTTGTGTTTTTTTTTAGTTTCCTAAGCATTGAAAAAAAATCCTTTGGTCATAATTTGTTGTCTTTATTGCAGCCAAATACTGTTTGAAATATGAGAGATCTGAAGCCCATCCAAACTTCTTCTGACATTGTTTTTCCAAGCATGGCCCAAACTTTGCCATGACTCAAGTGAAGTTTAAGACATACTGGTGCGGAACGAAAAATAAGGCATCATCCAAGAGTTTGCATAATGTGACTATACATGAGATAGATATGAAATTAGGTAGTGCAGGGATCGGTAAAAAAGATACAACCATAGCCAAAGTTTCAAGGAACTGACAAAGACCATCAGAGTTTTGCAGTGGAGAATAGTCATGTGGTTTTCAGTGGTGTCAGAGATGAAAGAAATTATTATGATTTTCAGCTGTCAGTAGTGGAAGCCATTTCACAAACTCATTTCAGCCCAGGAAAGGACACAAACATGTGCCAAATGATTCCAAACTTCCCATGTAGTCTGTACATTTATACGTGTCTACCAGAAGCACAACGTGAGATTACCAGACAGATGGTAATTGCCTTTGCCACGGGATATCAGACTCCCTAAATGTTCTCTGTGTGTTTGGCACAGCCAGCCAAAGATAAGGCTTTATTCTGAAGATTTTTTCCATCATAGATGGTAAACAAATCTGATGACCTCCAGCTTGGAGATGGGAATGGGAGGGGTAAGCTCAAAGCGCAAAAAAATTTGTATAAAACTTCAAAGTGTTAAAAAAAAATTCTCTAAATATGGGAAGGGAAAATGCTGAAGTTACATGTCAAATCAAGTCTTTGCATACAAATATAATTCTTATTAATACATGTTGTTAATGCTTTCTTCATCTTCATTAAAAATGCCCTTATTTTCTTCCCTAAAGCTCAGTAGCACTATTACATACTGGTGTTTTCTTTGTCTACATACTGGTGTTTTCTTTGTCTTGATAGTCCCAAAATGACTCCATCTCTGCAGCAAGCCTCTCCCACTCTACATTATCCTCTGTTAGTAGCAATCCAAACAACTCCTAGACTTCAAATATTTCTGAAAAATTGGAAGAGCATTCATAGCTCCATCCTGCAGTGGGAAGAACCGCGGCACAGAGAGATAAAATCATCGGTCCTTGGCAGGAAGCCACCTACAGAATACTTGCTTTTTGTTCATTTTCTTCTACTGCCTTTATAATCCAGATACTTCTTAGACATTTTTGCT
This sequence comes from Pachycephala philippinensis, assembly GCA_013397055.1. Classification (NCBI taxonomy): domain Eukaryota; kingdom Metazoa; phylum Chordata; class Aves; order Passeriformes; genus Pachycephala; species Pachycephala philippinensis. Next base: position 1,639,986 of record VWZT01008132.1, read on the forward strand.
TTCTTTTTCTTGCTAGTATTGCGTTTGATTTTCTTTTTTTTTAATCTTCACCTTGTTTATTGACGTGCCTGTATTTTTAATTACTTCTTCCTACAGGCTATTTCGTAAGGCAAAACCTCCCCCTGCTTGCATAAAGTCTCTAGTGAAACATCCAGCAGGACCAGGACTAAGCATACTTCCCTCTACTTTTGTCCCACTTTTCTCTGTCCCTTGGATCCATTTATCCCTAGTTCTTTCCATTTTACGCTAAACTTCTAACTCTCCCCCGCATTCCCCGCTGCTGCCTTCCTATTTTCTTTCTGTCTCTCTCTCCTCTTTTCCCACCAGCTGGACATAAAGGGACCAGGATTTGAAATACCAAACAATAGCTTTTCAGATCCTGGTATGTTTCCTAAGGACTTCACAGGACTGAAGTCTATGGGAGGGGGAGTAGCCTTTAAAAAAACAAGTAGATGTTCCTAATCATTGCCAGGAGATGCACTAAGGGGAGCCTACAAGGACTCAGTCACAAAAAGGGAGTGGTATTTTCCTTGCCATGAGCCCAGTATTGCGCTAGCCAGCACTCTGAGTCACTGGGGGGAGCTTTGCTGGGAGAAGTCATGCAGGAAGTTCAATCCAAGAAATCAATCTCAGAACAGCCATTGCCCTATTTCGGAGAACATCAAGTATCAACACAGAGTTTCAGGAAGGTTGTTCAAAGTAATATTCTCATTATGGTGGAAAAGCATCAGCTATGCCAAAGCAGAAGAGTCTTCCTTACAAGTATCTCTCTGGTGTCCCTCTGATGGTCATTGTGACTCAGGGTCATCTGCTCACTACTGATTGGTGGCATATGTTCAAAATGTCCATACATTCCTTTAAATAGTTTAAAAAATATTTCCCTAATCTCTATGCATTTTGGAGCTACCAAGTTGATAGTTTAAGACAGTTCCTTCTACATCTTTCCCAGCTCACAACAGTTGGTTTTATTAGTGACATCAGCATAGTTTATTCATTTCCACTAAAATTACCTAACAACAATCAGTTGAACACTACTGGGTATCTCTTTACATCCTGCAGCCTGCAGCAGTGACATAGTTGGAAGCTTGGGAAAAAAAAATCTTGTTCTCAGAATGCTTTCTTCCACAGAGATAGAAAAGAAGAGGATTATAGAAAATGTTGGGAGGGCTTTTAGCAAACTGGCACAAAAACTAAGAAACAAACGATGGATGTTTTCTAGTCTCAGATGTCTATAATGGATTTCAAATCAAGCATTAACCGTGGTGTATTTGTGTTGGAATAGATGTCCCACAGACATTTGAGACAGGTCCTTTGTTGCAAGAAATGCGGAAAAAAAGAGGCAGCTTCCAAAAGACCTCTTTGATTTATATTTGTGTATCTTGCATGGAAAATGGAATAATTTGGTACAGAGTCACCATTTGTCACTTTGTCATTTAAAGTGTGATGTGCAAAGAAAGTCACAGAAGAGTGACATAACATCGACCACGGGCCACCTTGTCACCTATTGCTTTACACAGATACTCTTCCTCACAAGCCCTGCTGAAACACAACATTAGCTAATCTATGTGATACGAGAAACAGTGCAATAACCAGGGGCATCTTTTCACATGCCTCTCTAATCATGGTAAGCCTTTCTGTTTCTGAAACCCATGAGTGGGTTTTCATCTTGTGACATGCAACGTACATAAATGAAGAGCGGGGAGAAAATATGGAAAAAATCTCAATATCAAATGTGATGTTGATGAGTTCATTGCTTATCTGACTTTAATTCTAGATCGGGGGATAAGGTTTTCTTAAGTCTGTCACCAGGCTTGCCACAGCTATGGGCAAAACAGGTGTTTTCTCTGTGGTTCTGATGCTCCTCCCTTAAAATGAACTGTACAAACCTAAACTACCACAAGATGAACTGATATTACTCACAGGTGAGAACCTACATAGTACCAGGCTGTGCTATTTGACCAATTCCCCAGTACCAGCTCCATGCCTTAGGCAAGCCAAAATCCTCACCCTGACTGTGGGGGCAGCCAAAACAAGACTGAGAAGTGGAGCCTCCCTTCCTCTCCCATGCCCTAAGCCCCAAGGGGAGGACAGGCACATGTATTTGCAGAAGACAGCTCCAACATTTTCCAACAGATCCCATGTTTAATGAGCTAATGCACCAGGACAGAAAGAGAAGTGAGATTACTCTGTACACAGGCTTCCCCTTCTTCGATGTTAATTTAAAATAAATCACAAAACCAGCCCTACAATCACATGGAAAAAAAACAACTTTGTGATTTCTTGAAATTTAGGCTCCTGGGGAGCAGTACTTTCCAAGCAATGCATAGAGATGTGCCCAGGTGTGTCTTACACTACAGGCATATAAGATTAATGCAGTTTTCTTAGAATGTTAATAGAAGGATCAGCAAACGACCAAGCTGATCTGACAAAATGTAGATGTACCAGATTGTATGGCTCTGGAGAGAAAAGAGGAAGGCATTTGGAAACCTTCTGTTTAGGGAGCGTTGTGTCCTTTAGAAATATCTGAAAGACAGCCTTGTGCAGGCTTCACAATTAGTGAGGGGAAAAAGAGGATTGTGGAAAAAAAAAAAAGAAATTAAGGAAATGGAAGGAGAACACGAAGAGCATTTTAAGAGGATGAAGGCAAACCCCCCACCATGGACAGTGGGCAAAAAGGGATCTAAAAATAGGCAGCATGAGACAGGGTTCTCCGAAAGAGAGTGGGAAGGACACTGTGTTCTGGAAACTAGTGTGACCAACCACAAACAAATGTGCCAAGACTCTTGTACATTTTGTTGGCATTTTGCTCAAGGCTGGCACATAATCCATACCAGGAAAGGTATCACCAAGTAGTCAGTGCCCTTCTCTGGGGCATGCTTTGCCAGTACAAACTCCAGAGAGATCGGAGGCAAACGGTTCATCAGGCTGTGACAGAAAATGATAAAATGAAGACCTTCCTGAACTCTCCCTTATCACCATTGACAGAAGCAAATTTTTATGCGTTTATCTAACTCCATGAAAAAAAGTTTGGCTTTTTTTTGCTACCAGCTTGCAGTAAGTTTATAGCTTTGTTCTCATGCTTACATTGGTATTTAGTTTCTTTCTAAATTAGCTTTACTTAGCTTATCTTCTCCTCCCCTGTGTTTACAGAGAGTAATCATACCCCCCCAATAGGCTAATGCACCAGCCTCTGCTATTTTCTTATTGTTTTCAAGATCTTTGATTTTGTGATCACTCTCCTCTTACACTTCTGCATCTTCTCTGGTCTAATCTAGTTTCTCTTGAAGGGGGGTAAATAGAACGAGAATGAAACCTCAAATAAAAGCTCACAAGCACCTTGCAAAATAATACCTCTCTACCTCCACTGGAGTTGCCAAACCTGATAAAACCTCTGAGGGTAAGCTTTTTTCACTCCCAAACCACATTGATGTTTCTAATTCCTATTGCCTCTTACAGAGAACCAGCTTATAACAGATGTTTCAACGACCTCCTCAGTTCAATGATTGTGTATTTGTACTATTAAATTCTATCCCATTTCTCCTCTAAGTCATCTACAAAGTAGTCTTCAAAGTCATCTTTAGATAATGGTCTGATTTTCATCTGTATTGACATGCTTCTCTTTTTATTTATCACTGGCAGTTTTCATCAACTTGTTTCTGTTTTTTATTCCAAATTCATGAAGCAAACATATTGAATGACACCAGTGCCAAGACAGGGTCTCAAGACACCTCCTTGCAGCCTGACAGGTTTCTTTTCAGCACAGCATGTTGTCCCGTCCCTTTTATGTGCAACTCAGGTTTCTCATATTAATCTCCGTTGTCTCCAATCTGACAGTTTCTCAGCTGGTACAATATAAAATATTTCAGTACAGACCAAAAATATTCAAACTGTCTACCCACAAAAGTGTTGGGAGTCACCAGCCCTGGAGGTATTTAAAAGATGGGGCACATGGGGACAGGATTTAGTGGTGGACTTGGCAGCACTGAGTTAACATTGGGTTTAAAGGTCTTCTCCAACCAAAATGATTCTATGATTTCACTATATTTTCTTCAGTTAGAAAACCACTTATTTATCTCAAAGAGAAATTTTGCAATGCTTTATTCAACCAAGGAAATATTTTATCATATTTTCTACTTACCTCCGTTCGCTTAATTATTCTGTATGTCAACTGTAAGCTGTGCTAAAAATCCTTGCTGTTAGTACTAACACTTCTCCAACTGGTCCCACAGGTGACCATTGTCCAGTGCCTTAACTGGAGTACATGGAGAGGCTTTGGACACCACATGTTCCTCACTGTCTCTTCCAATCCAAGGAGTAGGAGACACATTCAAAGCAAACACAAGAAGATTGTACTTCAATCAAACTGCAGGTAACCTCTGGAATTTTTTGTCCTGAGATGTTGTGAATGGTTAAAGATAAAAACAGATGAGGGGGTACATGAACAAGTAAATGAAAGAGGAAACAAATGAAGGACAACACCTACAACCCTCCCCATGTTTACGCTGGGTACGTGAGTCCCTGGGCCTCAAACTGCTGGAGGCTTGGAAACTAATACTGTATTGGGAAGCATGGTGAGACGGATTTTCAAACAAATCCAGTCAATTGACTCATATATTTGTGTAATCTACCATATCTTATTTGTCTATCATATCTGAGTCTTATTTCCACCACACTCATTCTAAGATAACTACTCCCATTCACTTTCCCACTTTTTACCTCATGGCCAATATCATCACTATTGAAAGGTGAGACAAAGTGTTTGTTTGTTTAGCTTTTACATGATATACAGACTACCTTTAAACCTTGTAATATCCTTAGGGCACATTAGATGAACATTCTCCTTTTTTTTTGCTTTACATTTCTTGCTTTACCTGATGTCATTTTTTGCAATTTCTTCTGTTAAAAGTTTGACTTCTGGAAATTCTCACTTTGTCCCTACATTTTCTAAGATCCAGGAAAAGATTTATTTCATGATAATTCTTTTTTCCATTCCTTTTAGCCCCCAAATTTCATTCACGATTTCTTGTTTGACACAACAAATCATTAGTCCACAATTGGGCCCCTTTCTGCAAGTTCTCCCTTGCCAAAGATGAAATAGGTTTTACATCTTCGAGGTAGATTATGCATGTTTTACACATAGAGATAAATATTACACCTTTGAATTGAGGAATTCCAGCCCTCTGCTGCCTGTCAGTTCTTCGTGTTCTCTAAGCAGTGAAAGCAAGGACAACAGCTCAGGAGAGAATGGAATGTAGATTTTGTCATCTGAAGCCCCTTTCATGCACCTAAGGTACTTACCTTCAACAATTGCAGCCATCTAGTGGACAAATACCAGAAACAGTCCCCACTCAGTAAAAATGTGGTCTTCCCTTGCTTGCAATTGTTCACTGAGTGGACTGGTATTTGGTATTTCATGGCTAAAACAGGCAATATGAAATAAATGTCCCAAAATCACTTTATCATGAGCCTGTATTACAGCGCAGTTGTCCTGGCCACTCTACTAAGACCTTAAGAGTGAGCACTCCTTGATACCACAGAACATGATACTCCAGGGACTCACTTGGGCATACAGATTTATTCTCTTGCATTGCCAATACCTTAAAAAAGTTATGGCTTTACTAATGTTGCCATACACAGTGATTATGAATACATAACCAGAATGGTTTCTACAGTAGGACATACCACTGACTCTCTTGGATGCTTGACAAGTGAGTGTGGAGGCAGAGTTATGTGTGTCAAGGCCTTATCCCACAGCAGTGATTCCCAGCCTGTGCTACACTTGCCTGACTGATGTATTGATCACTCTGCCAAGGGGGATCAGCAGCTGCTCATTATCCCCGGTGTAAATGTTTGCCATCACAGAAGGAAACTATATAGGTAATTACCACTTTTGCAAGCTCAATTAGCTCAGTCAGCATGGTAATGGCAATCCAACAGCATTTGCCTTTTGAAGTGTGGGACTTATGGAAGGTAAATAGGTCAGCTGGCATGCATTTGGTGGAGGAGAGGGTGCAAAGTTGCAGGAAAAGAAAGAAAGGAATGTAGAAATCTCTTGACCCGTCAAGAGCCAACTCTGACGACAGAAATTGTTGCTATTGCTGCTCTAACAGTTAGTTACCTCTTTTAGCATTAGTTGTGGTGGTGTCTACTGTGTGGTGGTACTCTATGACCACCAATTGGTTTGCTAAAGATTTTTTTATGCAGATGTATCAGTCACAATTTGTACATCATATAAAATAAGGTGCACTCTTAAGTCTGACCTTCATTATTTTTTCAAATGGCCATATTAACATAGAGTGCATAACACACAAAAAATTCTTGTGTCACGAAAATGTGCACTTGGCAACATGACTACGATGATGTCCTTCTTTCCTTGCCATCAGACCCAGCCAGAATGGATTTAGGAAGGGGAGGTCCTATCTGACCAACCTGATCTCCTTTTATGACCGGGTGACCAGCCTTTATTGAGGAATATGCTATTTGTTTCATACCTAAGTCATAGGATATTATTTCTACAAACAGAAACCGAAACCTTTCATCAACAGACAGTGGAACTGAAGCAGTCATTTCTAATTGAATCTTTGAGCAAAGACAGACTTACTTCCACACACATACAAAAACCAGCAGCCAATGTTTGCCTGTGTGCATGGCCTGGGGCAGCAGTTTTCAGTACTGAAACCCAATGGTACACAAAAGGTAGGAAAACAGATGTGCCATGAAGTTCCCAGCATAAGCAGAGCATCCTCAGCTACACATTCTAGTGATCAATTCACCCCAAGGGGCTGACATCAAACTGGTGTTAGATTTATTTTACATTCCAGAACAGCAGCAATAATCCTACATTACGTAGATCTACACTGGACTTCAGCGTCTGAGAGTCATTTGTCAGCTGCAGTCTTGCTCTGCATGTATTTGGTCCCTGCAATATTTTAGCATGTTGCCTTTTGGAAGGATTAGGATACTGGTCGTCTCCTGAGAAAGCCATAGGAAATATGTATTGGTCTTGTGGTTAATTTAACAAAGCTCTTGATGTCATTATTATATAGTGGAAATGTAGTCAAACACTTACTAAGCAGCCAAAATTTAAATAAATTCCCATGTTCTTAAGTGGTCATTTGAGTGTTTGACTTAAAATGTACATCTCTGTTTAAGACATGGCATACACACATGAACTTGCACATCACTGTGGGTTTTAACATGCTGAAACGATTTGCAACTCTGCTTTAAAGTTATTGGCTTCCAAAACCAATGATGATAAGTAAAGTGAGATCTGGAACAAATTAATATATTTCCCAATAACCTGCGGGTTTCTTCAGTACTGTTCATAGTACTTAATCGGCAGCCAAGAGCTTCCCATAACAAAATGTAAAAGAAGAAAAAACCGCTATGAATATTGATAAGGTGCAAAGTCAGGCACTTAAAATTTAGGAAGCATAAAACTATGATTCCCCACACAATGTTAATTTGAGATCCTGGTATGTATTTATTCTGATACAAACCTGATATTCAACTTTTTTCCACAGGATTTCTCTGTGGCTGGGGCAGACTGGGAAACCAGGAAGCAGAAGCAAAGTGCAGCTTTCCAAGTAGGACAGCTGGCTGTCAGCAAATGCCATGACAATGCCAGCTTCTCTGCCAGAGAAATAGAGGAGTCCAGAGAAAATATGACTGACCAAGGTGTTCGTGCTTGTGCAGAGGCACTGGGTGTGCAGGAAACAAGTTACATCCTCTATTTCCCACCTCTTCAGGCGGTAGTTGGGAACATTTATAACCCAGCTGGGTTGCCCAGGAGAGGCAGTTTCACCCTGTTTCCTCCTTCTCTTCCCTCTAACCCCACAGCTGGGTTTGTCACCCAACTTCGGGGATAGACAGACCCATGCCTGAAACTAGCAGTCCCTTGAAAACAGAGGCTAATCAGGAACAGATGGCCAGAATTGTTCCAGGAGTGCATACAATTCCTTGGCCATCATCTCCCCAGCCCAGGGATCTGTGGGGAAGTGCCAAGTCGACTGGGCTGGTTCTGCCCCCAGCTGCTGAACTGTGATGGGAAAGGAGCTGCTCTCACCTGGGCACTTCCCAGGAGCAGGGGTACTGCCACAGGAAACAGGTATTCCAAGACACAGGACCGGTAACAGCCTGCAGAGATCCTCAAATCACTTATAAATGCGCTACTGCAGGGAGGGAGATTTAATCCTGCAGGGGAGGTTTAGACTGGATATTAGGAAAAATTTCTTCATGGAAAGGGTTGTCAGGCACTGGAACAGGCTGCCCAGGGAAGTGTTTGAGTCACCATCCCCAGAGGTATTTAAAAGACGTGTCATATTTAAATATGGCACTTGGGGACATGGTTTAGTGATGGATTTGGCAGTGCCAGGTAAATGGCTTGACTCGAAGATCTTAGAGGTCTTTTCCAACCTAAATGATTCTACGATCCTATGATTAATGCCATACAATGCACCCAACCTAATGAGCTCTGTTTCTTAACCTTACGATTCCTTCCCCGCCGTGTTTTTCTCCATGTGGCTGTTACATATTGGCCTTTTTCATTACACCAATATAAAATGGAGAGAAAAGGCTTTACAATTTGCACCCATTCTATTCTCCTTTTTTTCTCTTTTTCAGACGAACAAAAAAAACCCCCAAAACCAAAGAAACAAAAAAAACCAAACAAAACCAAACAAAAACCCAAACAACAACAAAACCAACCAAACAAAAAAATCACCAAACAAACCAAAAAACCAAAGCCCAGCTCTGCCATTCAGCTTGTCCAGTTTTGTACATGGCACTACAATGGTTCACATGACAGCTGTAATATTTTTTATAGGAGGTAACTGGAAGTTCAGAGACACTGAGTGACCTCTCCATGCAGGAATAAACAAAAACCTTTATTTCCAGCTTCCTATTCTAACAGCAAAGCTGCACTCCAACACTCCCTACAGTTTACCAAAAATTGTCCCCTCTCTTTGAAATGTTTACTCCAAAATACCACAACGTGTCTTGGATTCCCACAAAGTTCAGAGTAGCAACACAACAGATCCCAAATCTGTCAACACAGCTTCACCTCAGCATTGTTGCTGCAGTCGAGATTTGGATTAAGGCACCTCAAGACTGAGGCACTACCTGTATGGAGCACCCAGCCACTTGTAAAGGAGACAACAGTGAGCTATAGGTGACAAACTGGCATATGGATTTGGGGACATACAAGGACTATACTTTAAAATGGCAGTGAAGAGTGAAGAGTAAAAAAGACTTTTAAAATTACCCCCTACATAAAATGTCAGAGTATTTCTTTCAAAGTCAGATGCAGTCCCATTCAAACAATACAGTTGCTTATGACTCAAATTTTCCACAGCCTCCACATTCCTAAGTACTCATCTGACTTCAGTATTTTTTAATGTAAAGCCAGATCAAGGTTTCTCAGCAGTGTAGGCAAGAAGCAGTTTTGGAAATGGTGGTTGAACAGGTCCAGGAGAGTGAGGACAAAAAATGAGGGGCTTTAATATATGCTGAAGAACAAGAACACCTCTTATTGTCCTGTGAGAAGTGTGGTTCAAGTACTCTGCGTCTGCTCAGAGCCTGATTTCAGGAAAGCATTTTTTTAAATCTTCCAGTTGCTAAAGAGGAAAGAGAAGATTTCTGCCTCTTGGGTGGGTGTACTTTAAAACGGGAACACAGAGGGGTTCTCCATCTTGAAGAGGGTATTTGCCTGAGTGGGACTGCAGAGCACGGGTTTCAATCCCTCACTGTGTTGAGTTTCCTGGCCTTTTGCTAAAAGTGGCATCCAAGTAGCTGTGGCACACACCATCGCAGTGCAGGGATGGTGCTGCCAGTGCTCAGGCTTCTCAGGGGTGACACAGGGGAGGCTCAGTCACTCCAGAGTAGGCAATGGGAGGCTCTGCCTCTTGAGGGAATGGCTCACCAGGGCCAAATCTGCAGAACCAGCAATGCCATAGAGTGCTCCTGATCACTGCATTCCGGTCAGAATTTTGGCTTTGGGCTGTGGAGGATTTTTTGTTTTTTACAACCAAAGTTTTACAATTCAGATTAAATTAGTTGATTCTCTTCATGAAAACCGCAAACTCAAGCAACATTTGCTTCTTGTGGATATGCCTTGCCCTAGTGCCCCATCACTCACGTCCTGCAAAGCATCATCTGGAAAAGCAGGAAGGAGCTTAGACTCAAAGGTTGACTACTAGACCCTCTGCTGACACCCTAAGGGAGATTGCAGTGTCCCCTGGTTGGCAGAAAAAGCAAAGTTAGTCCATTTCCTTCATCAAATGTCTCAGTAGTCTTTCTGCTGCCCCAGGAAACTCCGGTTTCCAGGATCACTAGAAATTGCTCAATGAATCATCACGATCCACAAATCCATGGCTGCTTCTGAATAAAGGTGCCCTTCATGCATCGTGTGCATGGGGAACTTCTCCTCAAGAGGCTTGTGCAACACTCCAAGTCCTTTGCTCATGTCACAGGGTTTTCATAAGGTTAAAAGTCAGGTTTTGCATAGCACTAATATGAGCAAATATTTATCATTTTGAGCTGAACTAACATGTAACTGTGCCTGCCCCAGTTCAACAAGGATTTTAAGCTGCTGCCTGCTTAAAGTGAGCCATGGGCTTAAGCGGCTTGCTGAATAAAAGCCGAAAGGAAGATAGATTGAAAGATTAGGCAGTCATATACGATTGCATAAAATTTTCAAGCAAACTTTAAAATTTTTTCCCCTTTAATTCTGGTGTTTTATTGGTATTGCTTTCTCAGTAGAATTTCAGTGCAGCTCTCATGTCTACAATAGAAAAGAAAGAAAACTAAAGCAAAATTATGTTTTCCCATTTAACTGAGGACCAGTTTTTCATGGGTGGAGTCAGGTCCAAACACAGAATTTCTCAGACAGACACTGAATTCTTTATTTAATTTTCCAAAACCCTTGGGCTGTTCTGAAAATGTTTTATCTTGCAGTAATTAAATAAAAATCAATCACTTCAATATAATTTTAAATGATACATGGAGCATACGGGGATATTGTAAACACAGCAAAACATTACAACATCTGTTATTATTAATGCTCTTCACTTTCTGCCAAGTTTATCCATGGTCCTGTCGAGTGAGGAAATCCTTCCTTGCTGATACAGGAATCAGATGATCAGAGTTAGGGTCACCACAGAAGAGGAGACACACAAGGATTTTTGATGCATTTCAAGGCAGTGTAAAGGTCTTGTTTATATTCTTCTTATTGAAAAATAAGAGTGAAGGAGCTGTTGCCTGTGAATATGACCAAAAGGACTGACTGCCATATGAATCTCCTCACCAGCGTGTTGTGATCTCCTGGGTATCCTTAACACTGGTGGATTTAACGGGGTGCACTGAAGATTCATTATTGATCCTTGGTGGCTTGTAAAGAGAGGCAGCATGTCCTGCATCACCCAGGTTCTGTTTATCTAAAATGCCACAATCACATACATTTATCTCAGAGATAGCATTGTTCAAGTACACCTTCAATTATGATGTTTCAGACAAGAAAAGTATTTTTACTGTGTTGAATACCTGAAAGTGACAGAAACCAAGCAGGGAATCGTAGTAATGGTGCAAGATGAAATTGAGAAGCTATTTGCATGTCAGTATAGAGAAAGCAGGGCTGTAGCATGCCATGCAAACATCTGCAGGAATGAACTGCAAGGTTTGAACCTCATGTTTCCGAAGGCTCAAATATGTTTTCTGTAACATTGATAAAGATTAGGAGAAAAAAAATCGTCCCTAAAATCTCCAGGAAAAAATACATTCACTACACACACACACACACACACACACACACACACACACACACAGAAAGAGAGACAAAATTCCCACAACCTAAATCAGTTCAGACCTATCCCAGAGGGAGCTCCTCATCCATTCTGCCTATTTCCACCCCATTTGTTTTATGCCATCTCTTTCTAATACCACCAGGGAAACTGATCAAACACATTCTATACATACCACCCAGCCCACAGTCTCAGCATCCCAGCTGTATTCCTAACCTCACAAATCCACAGTGAAACCATCTCCAGGGTTTCAAAAGCATAGCAGCTTTCATGAAGGGAGGCAGTGGGAGCTCTCTTAATTAGCTCAGCTTCTTTGTGCATTTCTAGACATGTCTCCCTCTTTGTTCACCTTTAAGAGTTTAATGTCAGGGTAGAAATAGAAGATTTGTCCTCCATAAAGCAGCATCACATTCTTCAGGATCTTCTTTTTTCCCTAGTAAAAGTTCTGACACTCAGAAAAGCAGTCAACATGGGGCCAAACAGCTAAACAGAAAGAGGTGAATTTTAACTAGTCTGTGCATTTAATGAGGACTAGCAGAAGAAAAGCTGGAAGCCCAGGCAGTTAGGTGAGCATTTCATTAATAAAAAGTCCTTCACATGTTGTCCCTACAACTCTGCAAAGGAAAATTCAAACACGAAACCATCATAAATGTAATTCAATCCTTTCTAGAAGTACAAGAAAATTAAATTCAGTCTTGATAGCTTAATTCTTTTAATATTTCCACTGAATACATAACTTACCAACCTGAAAGTCATTTCTAGAATGCAGGGAAGGCAGCAGAACCGTGAATTTTCTCACCAGTACTTTAAAGTACAGGTTTATACAGAGAAGAGAGTTGAGGACAAAGTCACGGAAAGATAAGTTCCAGCTTTACTGTGTTCCTGATTTCATTATTCAAGGTTTGCAACAAGGAAATCACATGATCCCCTAGAACATTCAGCCTGGGCTGAGAGGCCCTAAGACAACAAATCACTCAAGAATGTGTCTAAACTACACACTGCAAGTTCTTCTAAGGGGATTCCACACAGATCAAGTTAGATAGTAATTTAAATCATTATTACCATTCCTCTCTGGCTACTTCCAAAAGGGTTCGAAAACTGAGATTCCGCATTAAAATCTGCATGAATTCCAAAATCTGAATTAGTACACGGCTTGATAAGAGGTAGCAGTCAATTAAATTTGTATGTTCTGAGAATTGTTTTGTCTTACACGCTGCAATATTTCTATTACTAGGGGACTGAAATAAAAAGGTAAAATTCTGGGTCCTGTCTAATTTTTATGCATTATCGTGATGGCTTAAAAGAAAGATGAAAACATCACAGAAATTGAGAATTTTAAAGAACCCAGAAAATGCTTCTCCTCCTGAAGATAAGGCAGATACAAACATCAATTTCTCTCCAGGAGTTTACTCATTCCTATGAAGACACTGTCTTTCCTACTAAGTAGGCTATAATTAAAGTATTTTGTACAAAACCACTTCAATATAAAGAAAAATAAATCAATTCTGGTCTCAGAATAAATAAAAGAATAAAGAAAAAATAAAGAAAAATAAACTAATCCTACCTCAGTTCTACCTCTCCTTCAAACCTCCCTGGACTAGTACTGGCAGAATATTCTTATCCATCTAACCAATATCCTCACCAATTTCCCCTCTGAAGCCCTTGCAGATGTCGCCTGATGATTAAAACACTCATTTTCTGCAAGAGAGGAGAAAGTTATCTTATTAAGAACTACTTACCTTTGCAGTACATGCACGTGTGTACATTGTACATGTGCACGTTGTACCTCTTACTGCATGTGCATCCTCTGCTTTTCAGAGTAGTCTATCTCCTTTCTCAGAGATAGCAAAGTTTAAGGGGGTGGGTGCTACCTAAAATTACATTAGAAATTACATCAGCATTGCTTTAAAAACCTATATTGATAAACTAATTCAATGTCTGGAACAACTCTACAATGCTCACTGCAAAGCCTTTGGTATTTTATTTTTCCCATGAAAAAAAAAGTCTTCGTTTTATACAAAAACTTTGAACAAGAGTTACACTTAAGTGTAACTTAATTTGCACACTGTACACAATCCTACTGGTTTATAATTCCACCATTTCAAAAGAGACATTTTGGCTATTTGGAGCTTTAATGTCAGCAAACCACCTTAACAACAACAAATACATATAGTTAACGCACAAAGTGAAGCATGTATAACTCATTTGAGCCCAAGGGCTCTGCTCATCCTCAAGCTATTGATTTTTACAAGTCAGCACCTTCATCCATATTTTAAATTAATTGTAGTAAATATTTAGCTATTAGAATGTTGCTGCATTGAATAGGATAAGAAAAGGTTCACAGGAATACATCTACAGTCAAGTCTGGGCAACAAATCACATGTGCTCTGCCTGGATTCTGCCATTCATGGTAACTTAACACAGTCCCAAACCTCATCTCTCAACCATTCTCTTGAACAAAGGTCACGGACCTTGCATTCACCATGGAAAAAATAGGCTCAACTGACTACTTTGGCCAGTTATTCATCCTTGTTAATTTCTGTGAAATATCTAACATGTTGATATACTTAACAAAAATTGAATTCATTAACACATTAGTCAACATACCAATATTGTTTGTTGATTAAGTTCTTGGGATTTTTTCCCAGGCATAAAGTGATCAAACTAAGACTCAGATTTTTTTCCATTGCTTTACTTTCTTAGCTTTTTTTTTTTTTTAACTATAATTTTCTGTAGGTTTTAGGGCAAAAGGAAAGGCTTCTGTAATTGCTATTTTTTTGGATGGTCTCTTTTATGTATTTTTACTAGAGCATTTCTGCTGTTTGAAGAGACTGTGACCATCCCTTCTATTGAAGGGCTATACTCAAAGAAAACAATGAAAGACACAATTCTACAACCACCATGTACAGACTTCTCTTTATTTGTCTGAATAGGGCTTGGTCTGCAGCATCCTGGAGGGTAATTTTATGACTTTTTGCACATAGCCTCACTGTCCTGCCTAAGCACAGCAGATTCTGGGGCACAGCTCAGTTACATCTGTGCTAGCAGACAATGGCTCTGATCCTGCTTCTAATGTAGTCACTCAGAATTTTGCCATGAACTCATATTACTGTAATTCAGATGTGCTACTGAAATAAATGTGATGTATATTTTCCATGATATGATTACTGGATTCAGTTCTGGTCAATTAAAGCAGCCTGCCCAGGGCTATCAACAGGGTAATGATTAATGTCAATAAGCAACCCTTGCTCACATCTGGTGGCTGCCTATAAAAAAACCCAAAACAAACAAACCAACATTAAAAATGGGCAGTGACACTAATTTTCTGCCTTCAGCCACGTTTAGACTAAGAATACCCAGCTGCATGGAGCTGAAGTATTGTGTCCATAAAGAAACAGGCAGAGGGAACATGTATTGCTAGGAATATGTCAGACCTGAATGACACTCTGAATGAGGCCCTGCTTCAAGGTGAAGAGTTTGGCTGCAGCACTGCCCACATCACCTGTGAAAGGCCATACAGCAGCACTCTGCCACTTCACAAGACAGACAATCTAGATCAAAGCCTCACAGCACAGCAAGAACAGCCACAAAATGTAATGGAGATAAAAGTTTCTGTGTATGTGAGTTCTTGTATGAGCACAATTACAGCAAAACACCCCTAGCACCACCCAGGACTTTGGGGTGTGTGCGGCGGGCCCTGAGTACCGGCATAAGAGAAGCTGGGCTTGGTCCCTGCTATGGAGGGAGGAATTCAGAATAGGGAAGCTCCTGGTGAACTTCTTGTGGGTCCCTGGCCCCCTCTGCTCTCCTTGCAGCCAGCTCCTGATACACCCACACTGACCCTCAATACCCCAGCAAGCATGAGAGATCTTCTCTGTTCCCATCCTAGCTGGGCTTTCATCCAGTGGGTTGCATCTCTGAAACAAAGACACATCCTCACACTCCAGCTCCTCTCCTAGTTTGTTCTCCCATGGCTTTGATGCCACCCTAGGGACTGGGCTAAGCAGTTTGGGGAGCAAAGATGGGCATCTCTCATGCTCCATTGTTTTGAAGCAGGAAATGGTTGCAGAAAAGCTTCTTCTCAGTGCACACAGGCTGATGACATGGGACTGGTGGGATCCCTTCTGGTCAGAATGTAACCCTCACTGGAACAATCAGCAATTTGGACATCCGAAAATTATTTTATTAAACAACAGTTGTTAATCAGTAGGAGGTCTTTTTCCACAGCCATTCTTTAAAGCCGAAACGTTTCCATGTTTCCTGTAATACTTGTGCTTAGTCACACATTGACAAATACAAGGAAAAAACTCAGATCTGTATGACAGATTTTTGGAACCGCCAAAATAATCTCTTTGAATTCTGCAGCCACTTGACAGCAGGAGTCCAGGAGGAGAGTGTTGAAAGCAAAAACTTGTATTTATTCACTGGAGTTTTATTGCATTTTTGTCCCTAAACAGGATACCTATCATATTCTGCTAAAAATACATTATCAAATGAACAGTCCACAGACCTTGCTAAAGTTTAAAAGTTTCCAGGTCCACTTTTTGCTACCCAGCTTGTAAGCCTGACAGAGAGAAAAGGGATTGTCCTTTACATTTCAGAGAGAATTTAACATACTCAGCCAAAGGCTCTGCCAGAGCCTTTCCTGGGATGCAGAACATCCCACCATCTTGTAACTCACACATTCACATGTGCAAAAAGTCTCTGGCTGAGTCTGGTCTCCCCTGCTGTAACACATCACAAGAAAAAACATACCTTGGTCAAAAATCCCTAAAATTTAAATACTTGAGAAGTATTAAGTACTCTAATAAAGATTTATTAATATTACTTTGTAAATACTTAGAGAGGAAGGATTGTGCTGGTTGGGCTCAAGGTCACATGTCACTGAAAGGCATGAAAATTTCCCCCTCCATGCCAGGCTGGCAGCAGGTCTCGTTCAGAGTGCTGTCCATTCAAAGAGCAGGTCTGCTCATTCTTTTTTTTTTACGGTCATCCCAAAAGGCCATGACCTCACTGGAAGTGAAAGTGAATATCCTCTCTCACATCCATCAATTTTGAAGCATGGAAGGAACAAGCACTTCATCTCTAAGTAGCTTTGTAGAGAAAGAGATAGGCCTGGCTGTTTTCCAAAGGACTGGCTGCAGCACAGGGCTGGGACTGGATGTGAGCAGCGGAGGAGGGCCATGGCCTGCAGAGGATGGCAGCCCTGTGATCTGCTCTGCTGGTGGCATGGGCCTGAGAAACTGGGTTTGCTTCTTTGCCTTGCATGACCAGCACCTGCTGCTGGGGTCCTCACTCCTTACACCAGGCATCCACCCCTGAGCAGGAGGAGCAGGCTGGGCTCTCCCCCAGCTCCCTGCCTCTTATTTGTACTTTCCTTCTCCCTCATCTCTTTCCAGGGAAAGCCCAGTCTCTCCTCAAACCTCAGACCAGGCTGGCTGTGTTGTTGAAAACTTTGAGCACGGGATGCTTTGGGGTCTGCCTTGAGGGGAGAGCTTCAGTATGTGTCCCACAGCAGCCCAGCATCAGCACCAGAGATCCAGAAAGGCCTGGAGCCTGGATATACCCATGGTGTGTCCTACTAGCCTGCTAAGCAACATGTACACATCATTTCCATCCACTACAC
Source organism: Pachycephala philippinensis (assembly GCA_013397055.1). Taxonomy (NCBI): domain Eukaryota; kingdom Metazoa; phylum Chordata; class Aves; order Passeriformes; genus Pachycephala; species Pachycephala philippinensis. The sequence continues at coordinate 1,657,407 of VWZT01008132.1, forward strand.
ACGACACTACACATCCCAGAGTGTGACTGCAGTTCAGAGGCACTGTGCTCTCCCCAAAACACGCCTGCAGGTCCTTGGGAGCCCAACTCAAAGACATGGACTTTGCCAGCCAATGCCGAGAGTCAAAACTTCAGTGTCCCACTGTGAATCTATTCCTTAGGCCAATCCATGCCCGGCTGTGTAATACAAATAACATTTTTCACCAGAGAAAACATTTCTGCAGCTTGTAGGCGTACTGTAAATAAAAAGCATATTAAAATCCTTAATGTGGTTAACTCTTTGTGTCTTTGGGGTCATTTTGTTATGATGGAGTTATAGGTGCTGTACAGAAATGAGGTTCCCTGCTGATCACCTTCACACTGTACTCTGACGTGGCCTTCATAAATGAAATTTAAAACAAGACTTTCCAACAAATACTGACTGAGAATTGAGACTTCATAAAATCACAAATAATCCCTAACAATAAAGACAGTGCTGATGTTAAAAACTGTGTTTTAAATTAATTTTAACTTAATTAAAGGTGAACTTAGTGCTGGTCATGAAGGAGTAAAGCCGTGAAAAAAAGTCTCCTGGAGAAGTAAATAACTATATTTGCATAATGGGTGCAGCTGGGCACCACCAAGCTTTCATGGTGACCTCAGCAGGATGAGTAAGTTCATCCAGCATTTTCCATGCAGCAGAGAACAATATTTTTCACTTTGTAGCTTTCTTCTGAGGCTCCCAAGAGGGCAATTCTTTTTTCCAGGCTGCTGGCAACTGCCATAGAGCTTCCCCCCAAAACCCTGTAACTCCTGCCTTATCAATACAAAAAAAGGAAGGAAACATAAAATGTACAGAGGGACACGTTCAACTGTTTTTCTTCACTGAAAATGTGGGAAATCTGTGGTGGCGGTAGTAGAAAGGGGTGAAAACACATCAGCATCTGCCACCTAACAGTCTTTGCAAACCTCCTGCATCTCACTCCCCTTCCAGGGGCACACCCAGCCATTAACAGGGATGCAATAGCAGCAGCTGCTGCAGATTCCCCAGCTTGCCCCGTTATGTCTCCTGGTGGTTCCTCTTGATGCAGACCCCTTGGATCAGCAAGACAGGGAAGATTAGATCTGAGCTGATAAACAGCTCGTTGTGGGACAAGGCACATGTGGCTCCTGCCAGTCAGTACTGTGACGTGCCATGGCCATGGGGCTACTGCGGGTACCTAAGAGCGGCCATGCTGAGCTCCCATGATGCACAAAACTCATGCACTGAATTTTCCCTCTTTGCCTCCAGCCATCCCTGTTCTGCTTCTTGCTAAGTCAATTAGTATCTACCACACTAGCAGTAAAGGGCCCTTGGGAAAAAGGAAACCAGGGAGTAGGCTGGTTGTTCCTGATCTAGGCTTGCTCTCTGCCAATACAGCATATTTTCTAGAGTGTTTTTTACAATTCAGTTTAAATGACTCAGCTAAGGGGTTTTGTATAACTTCTGACCACAGCCTAACAGTTCTCACAGGAGGTAATATTTCCTAGTGTTTGGCATGAGTTTTCCTCCTTTTCATCTGAGTCCTTGTGCTCCTTCAGCAATCCTTACCCACTTCTTTCCTTTCTTCATGCTTACAGGCTACAACTTTGTAAGTAGTTACTGGATCCCTCAGCTTCCACTAAGCCCTTCAACATGCAGCGCTGTATATCAAATTCATTATTGTTATGAAAGTATCTAGACTGTCAGGCTTTATCTAGCTGTTCTAATCTTTCCCATAAACCAGTCCTTAAAGTCCAATAGTGGGCTGAGTTATTTTATGTGAATTCCCTCCAGTTTGTCAACATCAATCTGCAACGTTCTGATCTTTGAATTATTGGATTGTCGCAGTGCTGACAAGGTGTGACCACCTTCTTTTTTATAAGTAACCAACTGGTCATTTGTTGCACGTTACTAATTGCACTTAATTTTACCTCTGTTTTTTTCCCTGTTCCATTATAATCTCCATATTACAATGTTGTGGTAAGCAGCACCAGACACAATTGGATTCCTTATTCTGTCAGCAGCAAAGGTAATTGACATAAATATTTAAAACACAGTAAACTGTGATATATGGAACAATTAAAACCCTTTCAGAAGCATCCTCTCTCTAACCAAGTCTCCTGGTAAACTGAATTTAAGCCGCTGCAAAGCAACCAAACCAAAACATTGCCTTTCATTTCTGTCAATGAGAAATATTTCCCCTCTCTGATCTACATTCTTGCTCCTCGCAGAGTGAGTAGATATTTGATTAGGCACAGATTTAAACACAGAAAGGTTTTCCAAGCCTTGGATCCAGTTCCAAGCAATTACACATTGGCTGGGTGTAACTCAATGCAGGATCACCCAACTGGAGAGCAGAACAGAGAAGGCTCTTTACAAAGAAGAAGAAATTATTCCAAGTGTTCCACCTCACACAGAATTATTGAAAAATGTGCTTCTCCCCGGAGACCTGGGGTTATTTGTCTCATTCGAGAGCTGAGTGTTTTCCTGTTGCTAGCAGACTGGCAAAGAGATAGAGGGTTTGAGCTGCAGGGTGAATGAAGAGCGTCCTGAGCTGACACCAGGTTTTCATGGGAACTTCTGAAGGCTGCACCTCTGCCACCTAACAGTGCTGTCTACTGCACACTGGACTCTTGTGCTTCATCTCAGCAGTATGTACTCACCTGTCTGCTCTTCAGCAGCACTGGCAGCAAAATATCTTTGCAATCAGGGCAAAAAGCCTCAGTCATGTGCCTTGGTCTGCTCCCAAAGCAGCCTTTCTAAGAGGGAATACAGTCGTTAAGGCTGGTAGTCTTCTGGTGACACTGCAATGCTGTCTCTGAGGAGCTCACCTGGAGAGAGTAAGAGCTGGTATCAGTCCTCTGGGTCTCAGATAATCAAGATTAAACGTGATTTTTTTAACACTAACACCAAGTCTAGAACAAGAAACTAACTAGGTCTGACTAGATGACACCAAGTGGTCACAGCAAAATTTACATTTATTATTACTGGAACGTTTTGCAAAATTTTCACCCTTTGAACTGGAGTTTTGCAGAGTTGCCATTTGAACAATTTAAATTTTTATGTGGGAGCCACTAAGTCTGGATATTTTGAGTCTAGGAAGAGTACTCAATCTGTTAAAAAGTACAAGGGAAATAGTTCAACATGAATTGCTACCATACTGAGAAGATGACTTACTGTATATTAACAAGATGCAGACTTTAAAGCACTAGTTATTCAGTTAATTAATGGTTGATTAAGTGATTAATAACTAGGCTATGTGATGGGGCTAATATAGAAATCAAGGAAAATGTTCCTATTACGGAAATACCAGAGGTCTTTGTATAAGGCATTGTGTGGTCTAGTCAAACCTACTGAAGTATAAAATAGCAGCAGATCAGTTACACTCTTATTTCAGAACAAGTGTTTATCATGCCCTATGTTCTAAGGCTCATAATATCTCTCACAAGAGGTATTTGAACATGTCTTTACTGAACAACACGCTTATTGATGTAGGAAAAGAGATGTTGGTGGTGCATTTTCTCATCCATTACGATTTTGTGTGTGATGTAGGGTTATATGAGCAAGTATCAAAAAGGAATTTTTAAAAGTTAGTCATCTGCTGGAATGTGTTCTGTTAGGATGTTTTCTTTTCTTCCTTAGATGACTCTGTGAAATACTTGCCTAGTCACTTTGCCAGCAACCATGAAACCCCAGCAAAACATCGCAAGTCCAGCCAACCCAAGACTGAAAAACTGGCTACACTGAAAATTAACACAACAGGTTCTCCCATTGTTTTTGAAGGGCTTTAATTTTTCCCAACTAAAGAGTCTTAACCTGTGCAGGCACACATGGAAAAGGAGAGGGGTGTGATGGGAAAGCAAATGCTCTCTATGCCCACAGAGAAGGGGAAGGTGAGAAACAGCTGTGTGGACAAAGGTGTGTTGTGGACGTGTACTTTGTACTACCCCTGACCCTTGCAATGAAATTCTGTTGTCTTTCTACACAGAGTTATCATCCTTCTAAATATTTCCTGTATTGACTGTGATCCCTGCACAAGGCATATGCTGAATTGAAAAACTGTGACTTGAACAAGAAGGCAAGGACAGCATGAAACACACAAAGGAGGGCAACCAGCACCACCCCCTTTCTTCCTGAGCCTTCTGAGTGAGCTAAAAGGCTTGTCTCTGTCTCTGACATGACAGCATCTGGCTGCACCAGGAGGATTTATTCCCCCATACAGGCCTGCTCCACAAGTGCACAGCCATTTCACCAGCTGAGCTACACTGGCCACTTTAGAGACTTGCTATGCTAAAAATACTCTGCCCTCCTGTTCACTGGAATGCACCCCTGTTTCTCACCATTCACCTTGCTTAGGCTGTGTTTCCTGAGTTCCTCAGGTTGCTTTCTCTCATGCTCATGCCCTCTGTGGTGTTGCCAGATCTTCTAAATTTTAAAAAAATTTATATGCTCCAATTAGCATCAGTCTAGTCTCCTTACTTCCCATTTAAGATCAATACAGAAGAAATCAATGGACTAAACAACAATTCCCTCAGACACTCCTCTCTAGACTGTAATGCATTGCTGGAGCCTCCTCTTTATAGCTGGTCTGTTAGCTGTCTTTGTCCCCTTACTGCAGTGTTTTTATCTGAGATTATTTTAATTAGAAGAAAGTTAAAATTCCTGGAGAAACTCTGCATGAAAGAGTGGTCCTGGGAATCTAAACACGTATTACTTGTGCTATGTTATGTTTTACTGTATGAAACAAATGAGAGGCTGTTTTGTTAATAACACACATGATGGACTTCAGATGATTCCATGGACTTATAGAGCACAAGGACTCTGGCCTTTCTGTAACCACAGAAAAAATATCACTCTATATGAAACTGTGCTCTGAGCCCCTGAGCTCTGCAGGGCACCTGGTTTCTGGAGCAGAGCATACAAGTGACACAAGTGACACACACCCATTGCGTGGGCACTAACCAAATTCAAATAGGCAGGTGCTTGGTAACTGCCTCCAGCAGGGCACTTGCTCTGCATGACAATTCCTTCTCCTTACTCAATACCAGCAAGAATATTTTTCTTTGTTCTCCTTACCGTCAGACTCCCTCTCACAGCAGGAAGGTTTGTCCCCTCTGGCATCTGAGGAAGGGCAGCAGCAGGGAGGTTTCTGTAGCTCATCCCTCTCACCTCCCTCTTCCCTGACAGAACCATTGGGCTGCTGTGCCAGCTTGGAATTCCCCTATCAGGGAAGAAAAATCCCCCCTGATTGCAGGAATCCAAATCTCCCACAGAGATGGATGGGTGATGGAGTTTAAGTGCCACTGCTCTGACATGTCACCTCGCAAAAAAAACTTCATGCATGCTGAAGTACAGCAGTGTGGGGCTTCCAGACAGCAGGAGCTCCAAGGCTGAGGGGAACATTTTGATGTCTTAGGGACATGGACATATCTATTAATCCTGGGGGCACCCTGAGTTTACAGCACCTATGCTTAGGCCCAGAGACAATTTAAAGGTAATACAGGAGATAAACTAGCAGTGCTATTGTAACATAACTTGGAAAATACTGGAGCTTGTCTGCACTGGGAAGCATCCACTGAGTCTGAAAAACCAGTGTGGTGAATCTGAGCAGATGTCACAGACAAGCACCACAGCCCTCATGTTGTGAGCCCTGTGCAGCCACTGCCAACCCTGAGAGTGTCTGGGAAATCCACCAAAGAGCTTCAGCGACTCTGCACACATGAAATGGGGAAGGCAGATAAGTCTGGGCTGAGCAGACTACCAGAAGAAGGGAGGAGAGAATATGGCAAGAGAAAAGGCAGGGGTGAGGGAGGGCTGGGGAAGAGCAAAGATGGTGATGGTGGGGTATTTCAGACAGAGAAGGAAAGAATGGTCCATAGGGGCAATATGGCCAGAGCTATTAACCAGGAGGTTGAATGGAACAGCTTTTCTAAAAGCCCAGAAACACAGAAAGGAGATGTGCTTGGGAAGCCAGGCAGGAGCCTGAACAAAGTTTAGTTTGCCTAGCAGAAAAGTCAGATTATCCTCTGCTTTTGTGGGAAGATCTGATAGCTGCACTCGGAGACAAATTTCACATCTAAGCAAACAAGAGGGCAAATAAGGCACCAGCATTATAAGCCTTTCTCTCCAAGACTGAAAGAACTGACGTCCTCAGCCTTGTTCAAGGAAGCAGAGAGGGCAAGAGCTTCAAGAAGGAAAAGGTTCAATGTTGGCTGTGCGAAGGACAAAGATGGGAGAAGGACATATGAAGAGGGAGTCTGTCAAAAGAGACATCATGTAAAAATCATCATGTAAAAGGCCATTGCTAGAAAGTTCTGTGAGCTGCAGTCCATAAGACATCATCAGGTTGTTCCCAGAGAAGGAGCTGGCAAAAAGGAAGGGAGCATGTCTCATGAAGAACAGTAGAAAATAAAGCAAGAGTCAGAAAGAAAGCTAAGGAGGAAGACTTGCAGAAGGCCAGGGCAACTTTCCAAGTAGGAGCAATGGCCCCAAAGAAGAGAAAGTTTCAGAGACCTGAGATTTGGCTCAGAAAATGAAGCTAAAATCTTCAGTTAAAAAAGTGTTCCATGGTCAAAAACAATGCAAGAGTGGCTAAGCTGGGGGCTGGAGCGAGGAAACATGAAATAGCAGCATCTGGTTTACCCTTTACACCAGGATAAAAACACCCAGGCACCTCATGGTGTTTTGGCAGGGGGAGTGTCCATTTGCTGTAATTCGAGAAGGGTTACAAAACCATAGAAAGGATAAGGTCAGAAGGGACCACTGCATGTCATCTATTCCAACCCCCTGGCACAGGCAGGGTCCCCTAGGGCACATTACTTAGGATTGTGTCCAGATAGCTTTTGAATATATCCAGGGAAGGACACTCCCAGGCTGAAGGCCTGAGGAAGTGCTGCCAGCCACCTCAGGCCCTGCGATGGAGCTTGAAAAAGGAACAGCATGGGTCTGAAAATGGCACCTCAGCTTCTTGCAAAGGTGAGCACCAGCACCCACACAGAACCAGCAAGCACCAAAAGCAAACTGCTCTCACAGTAATTCTAAGTGTGCCACAAAAAATGAAACACAAGAAAATAACCTACCAAGCAAAGGAAAACATTTACCATTTTGGAAAGCTTTCAGTTTGCACAGAATTTTTCATCTATTTTACCAGAACACTTTTAAGTTTTTAAAGTTTTGTGAACACTTTTAAGTCACTGACAATCAGTCTGACACATCCTCAGAGCTGCAGAGCTTTCCTCTCAAAGTCTGATCTATCTTTGCTGTAATATGATGTATTTATTTTCAACCATGTGTAACAAAAAATATACACAGAATAAAATTAATTAGAAAGATGTTAAAATAAAATACTACCAAAATAATATCATTTGGAAGGAGAGAAAGAAGTTTATCATTATAAATCAAAAATACCTTCACAAAATTGTTTTCTTTTAGAAGCAAGAAGAAAATTGGAATTAGGCCCAGTTCCTGCAGAGAGAGCTTTTCAATTTCCTTCTTGAAGCAAAAGTCATATCCAGTCAACACAGGTTTTCCTGATTAGGCTCAGCAGGATCAAACACGATATTAACTAAAGAATCACAAAAATACTTGTTTAAGCACAGGCAGTCGTAAGACACAAGCCTGATCAGAATGGAACAGAGACAACTTCTCTCCCTTGGACAGCAAAGTAGTTGTTTAGATGAACTGTTCTCTACATGGACATACATCCATGGCAGTATGTAAAACTTTCAGTTCAAGGGAAAAACAGTTTCTCTTTGGCAGAAAATCCTGATCCAAACTCTTCTGTGATGTAAGACCCTGGCTCTTGATTGAATTTATGCCTGTTTAATTTGCCTACAAATTTTACCAGTTGAGTATTCATGTTGACCCTACGTGTTTTATTTCAGAGACCTGGAAGATTAAATTAAAAAATTAAAAAAATTTATTTCCAGAGATCATGACTTCTTCTACTGGCAAGCAGATATTTAGTGTGTCCTTTCATTTACCTAGCTTTGCAGGACCTGTAGTTTCGAAGTCCATTCCAAGTGCCAATAAGGACTACTGTTACAGAGGAAGTTTGCTAAAATACCATGGATCTATCCAGAATATCTGGGGTTGTTTATTTCTATCACATGCACAGTCTGTATGAAGGAGTATTTTTAGAGCATTAGGTGAAGTGCTTTGTTATAACAGTTAGGTTTGAAGTCTGGAGATTATACACTATTTTCTTTCATAAATAAATCTTGGCTAAAACCTTAGCACTCCCTTAAAATTGGTTCCTTCCTATCTCTCTGGAAAGCATATGGGTTTTTTATCTTAAAGGAGCAACCAACAAATAAAACTCAAAGACAGTTCTCCAGTTTTTGGCATCCAAAAAGCACCAAAAAAAAAAAAAGTCCATTTAGTGTGAAAAACATAAAAGAAATAAAGGAAAATGCTGTAAGAAGCTGACAAGGAAGAAGGAACTGAAAAAAAAAAAAAAAAGATAGAATTCCTTTAGTTCAAAATCCACCAAGGTTTTATTACAAAAATTCAAGAAGGTCCCCATTTCTGACACAGGATGTGTTTATGTAGACTTACCACAGTTACTAGTGAATTAAACCATGCTTCACCACTGTGAAAATTTACTTCTACAGAAATGAGTTTCAATGAGAAAGCTGTGTGCTCATTTTTATAAGTACTCTATTTCCATTATAATAGGATAGTTTTACTCTTGATACAGATCTATGGATTTTAATAGCGCTACCTCTAAAATAGATAACAGTTCATAATCCATGTTGTGCAAAAAATTGTGAGATTAGGTTCTGTATATTTTTGTGAGGTAATTAAGTGGCCTGATTTTCACTAGTAAAGGAAGTGCCCTAGTTCCCTTTAACACCATTGAAGCCGTTCATTAAGATGAGTGAAGTTAGAGAGTTCTTAAATCTTGGCCCATAGTCTTTGAAGAAAACAGAGAGCCAAATCCAAGGAGATGTTCAGTGAAAGTCTAAAATCCACAATGATGCCCTAATTCTACACTGCTGCATGTCTGCCCTGGTCATGTACAGCTGGGTACAGTTGTAAAATAGTACCAGGCAAGAACTTTGCACATGTGTAGAAAATCAAGACCTGGCTTTTGCAGAACATTTATGCTGAGTATCAGGCAAAATGCTGTCATTACCGAGATCCTTCACACAATGACTTTAAACTTTAGCAGGCAATTGCTATTTCAATTTTACTGATAGGAGCCTAAAATAGAGGCACAAAGAAAACTAGCCTACATGGAAATGCCCAGGAAAATCAACAGAGTTAATATTTAGAGTGGATTAGTTAAACCACAAACAATTCTATGTAGACATCCATTGAAAATTAAAGCCGCTTTTATTCTATTCAATGTTATTTTATTCTGAAAGTGAATTAATTTAAATCAAATTGCAGCCAGTTCTGTTGTGAATAAGAGCATGCAAATTGAGTTTCAATACAGTTCACAGACACTTTTAATTTACTCTTTTTGTTAATTTAATTAATTGTCCAGAGTGCCTGAGCTCACACAGGAAGTGTGCCAAGGTGCAAAGAGTTAAGGATGAGGCTCTCAACTGCAGGGCTTGTCCTCTCCAGCCGCCTTTCCTTGGGGTGCTGTTCAATCACCCTCCTTATCAGCAGACAGTGGGAGCCAAAGGAGGTGTTCCTGTCTTTCCGTGTCACCTACGATGTAGTGACAGCTCTCAGGGAGGGCATTTCATGCTTTTAATGGGAGGACTGGACAAGCATGCAGCACCTATTGACTAGGGGCCAGGAGGAAGCACTCGACCCAGGAGGGTGCATTCATTGACCTCTGTAAGCACCGGCAGCAGAGAAGTTGTGTGACACACTACAGGAGATGTAGACTTACATTTTCTGTGATCAGCCTAAAAACCCAATAGTCAACTTCACTACTTGACCAGGATAGATCTGTGGAGGTGTAGCTCAGTGATAAACATTAAAAGTTGTTACTTAGAAGGGTCTATAAATACCCACTGCATCTTCCTTCCTACTTTTCCCCCCCCCGTCATCTTCAGCTTGAAATTTAAGTTTATTGTAGCAAGTCTTTTTGCACTTTTTATCCTTCCCAAAACTGAAGTGATCTACTGGAGGGATTGCAATTTTATTTCAGGGCATTGCAATTTTAGCAGTATCTGTGGGATTACTATACTACCCCAGGAATCACCTGTGGAACAGGCCCTACTGTGATCCATTGGCAAAAATCCTACAACACAGATAATAGTCAAATACTCCTCTACAATACAAACTTGCATGGAATGTCATGCACCCACTTCCACCTGTGTGTAGCCACTGTCTAGGCAAAGCTACACGTTTTAAAGTTTCTCTATTTTTTTTTTTTTGTTTTTTTTTTTTTTTGAGCATTATTTCCTTCAGCTCAGTCACACATGGTTTCCTCAGTTCTCTGCTCTTTCTTCAGTCTGTCCATCCACATTCATTACATGAATGTGGCCAGAAGTCATTTTAACCATCTATTTACAATCACATCAGAGAAAAAAAAAAATCAAGAAGGCTTTTTCTCTTGTTTTCCTGGCAGTTAGTGACGATTCCATCAAGAAAAAGAAAAAACAACAAAAAAAAATACAGCGTCATCATCGTCCACAGTCCATGAATGGGAATTGCATTTCTCTCCCGTTCTTAAGAGTTTCCTAACAGGAGAAAGTAACTTAAAAGTCATAGAACAGTTATCCCTAAGAGGGTGCTTACTGAGTGAAGGATATGGGATGCAAATGTTTTTTTTTAAGAAGGAGAGAGTAAAGTATTAAAAAAAAAAAAAATACTCTAAGTCTGAGAGTCTGAGTGGCTCCCGTGTTCAGTAAAGAAACTCGGGACAATCTTGAATCCCCTTGAAGAGATCTGTTGAGCAGAACTTCAGCTCCTTCAGAAGGACACGCACATTTTTTAAATAGGCTTTAAACCCCTAAGTATTTATTCCTAAACGGCTCACAGCGACGCGTAAAAGTGGCAATCCTGAAATCTCGGAGAATAGGAAATTTCATTTGCGGGGACAGAGCAGACGAGAGTCGCTTCTGAACGGGAGCCGGCCCTCTAGATGTAGCAAGAAACGTGCTGCTTTGCTTATTCGGCAAGCCGGTTCTGGAAGCACCCCCGCGGCTCAGCCGCTGTCGGGGGGCACCAGCGGCACCGCGCCCCGGAGCGCCGGGCTGGCCCCGTGTGACCCACCAGGCCCCGCAGCCACAGCGAGCACCACGTCTGCCGAGAGCAAAAACAAACAACAAACAACAAACCCACAAGAAACCAGAAAGGAGGGAGGGAGAGGGAGCTGCCTGACCTCCCACCGACTCCCCACGGCCGGCACAGGAAGCCTGCGGGCCGGGGAGCATCCGCGGAGCCGCCACCAGCCCGCCGGCCGGGGCGGCCTCTCCCGGGAAAAAGCTGCTCGGGGGACTCCGGGGAGCGAGGGTCGCCACGCAGCTCTCCCTGCCGGCGGTGGGTGAGGGCGGCGGCTGTCCCGGGGCCTCCAGACTGGCGGGAAGCGCCGAGTCCGCACGGCTTTTTCCCTTTAGAGGGAAAAGCAACGGGGAACGGAGAAAGATGCATTTATCTGGGCTTCGACTGCGCGGCTGTCAGCGCTGCGTGCTGCCCGGCTGAGCGGGCAATCCCGCCGCAGCAAGTGCTCCCGGGATCCACGCTTTATGGGGCCACTGGAGGAAGAGACACGGGAGCCATACAGCCAGGACCAAAGCACAACAAGAGGCTTGGCCCGTGGGTCGTGGTGCTGGTGCTGCCCCACGGAACCCCTGCCTGTCGCAGCGCATCTGTCGCAGGGGCGAGACCTGGCAGAGGTGCTAGGGCTTGCCTTCCTCGGTGCGTCCCGGGAAAGCCCGTAATTTCTCACCCAAGGAGCAGGTAGATCTCTCAAAAAATAATTAAAACCAAAAAAAACCCCTAATCTGGGCAAAATGAAAACAGAAGTTTCCCGGAGGGGGGACTTCAGCGAGGCTGCCGGGAGGATTTAGTAGCCGGATCCACGACAAAACGACGCTGACATAAGCTCTACTCGGGGAGGTAACCATAGGATAGCTCAGGTTTCTGTAGGAAAAGAGCATGCGGGACTTGTGCCCCAGGGGAAAAAAATACCATAAAGCAGCAGTAGCTATTTCCAGAGTGAGCAGAAATTACAAATCCAGCGGCACCGACGCGTGACATGAAAGATTTCTGCGCAAAACCCCGAGACAGCTCGGAAACGCACCAACATCTCCGGGTGATTCGCGTGCTTTAGCGGGGATTCGGACATCCACGCTCGAGCCTGTGCCCCCCCTGTTTGCAGGCGTCTCTAGAGCAGCTGCAGCCCAGGCCGGGTAACACGGACTTTAACTCACACCTACTAAACCTCGCCCCGCTCTGAAAGGCGATGTCTGAGCCAGGGCAGTGTTTCCCGGCCGCTCCCGGGCCCCTAGCACAAGGGTCCCGGGCGGGAGCAGGCCCGGCTCTCTCAGATCTCCCTGTGTCGTTACAGCACAGACAACGAAAGAGAATTTGGGGTGGGGTTTTTTTGTTTATTCGGGTTTTTAAAATATTCTAGAAACCCCCACGTCGAGCACTAAAACTGCTGAGTCTAATCCCAGATTTCTAAAGCGTTTGTGCTTCAAATTGCAGTCGGGCGCCACAGGCTGCTCCTGCTAGTCCGCTTCTCCCGAGAGATCCCGATACTTTTTCGGGTTGTTTATTCGTGGGGATTTTTTCGTGGATTTTTGGTTTGGTTTTTGTTTGGGTTTTTCTGGAGCTTTTTTTGTTTGGTTGGTTTTTTGGGTTTGGTTTAGTTTTTGTATTTTGGTTTGGTTTGGTGGGGGTTTTTTTTTTTTGTTGTTGGTTTTTTTTTTTTTTGTTAAGATCCCATCAAAGGGGCCATTGTGGGGAGTGCGTCCCAAGTTCCCTGGAGCTGTCTTCGCCATTCCCGCGGCCGCTCGCTTCTGTTGAGTCTGAGCAGCCGCGGAGCTTTTAGTAACTCTGCAAATACGGGCATGAAAAGGATGTCCCGGTAGGGCAATGAGGCATGAAATCCCGCTGTTCCTTTACATAGTAGCAACATCCACATGAAAGGGCAAACACCCGACGTGCCACCAAATATAATTGCAGAGATGGCGGATGTCAGCGTACAAAAGAGCTGGCGCCGGTTTCTCTTTCGCCGCGGCCCTTTGCCGCACGCACACTCGCGAACGAACCAAACCACCTGTACCTTCCGCGGGATTTAACCGAGTGGAAAACTGAGTCATTGCTACCGCCGGCTACTAAATATAAAGCAGCCGGGGCAAACTCCGCCCGCAGGCAGAAGCGGCACCGGCGCTGCCGAGCGGGGCCGCGCCGGGAAGGTGCCCGCTCCCTCCGGCCGGTCGAGCTCGCAGCCTGCCCCGAAAGGAAAGCCGGAGTCATCGGCCCCTCCGGCCCTTCTTGCCTCCCTCCCCGACCCGCCGGGCCTTCCTCCCTCCCTCTGTCCGGAGCATCATCGTGCTGTCGCCGCCTGGAAACTCGGAGAGGCGAGTGCAGGGCGGCCCCGGTGCGACGGTGAGGGTCGCGGGGCCACGCCGCGCTGAAGGGGAGGCTCTTCGCCGCTCTGTCGTTTTGCGGCGATGCCGGCAATTGCTCCCCGCATCTCTGTCCGGCAGGTGCTGCTCCCCGGAGCCCGGGTCGGGCAGCCGCAGCCCCGGGCGGCCAGGCGGGGCGGCGAGGGGGCTGCCCCGGTCCCGACA